>CM024760.1:33410313-33510604 GCA_014218235.1 Colocasia esculenta | reverse complement strand
TGCACCATAGCGGGGAAGGGTCTGCATCTCTAGCGGTGTAATTTTTCTTTCTTTGTACACCTCGGGGTATGCCCCAGGTTGCTGTTGTAGTTGTGTCTGGTTACAGTTGAGAAACGACTATGTAAATTCCTTGTAAATATTTGTGAGATGACAATCTTATAATATATTTCAGCAGCTTCCTTTATATTTCTATGGACTTGTGAATGGTATCTCTTGAGAGGCTTCAGCTCATTCGCGGGAGGTGGAGTCGGATCTGACACGTTATTAGGTTAACGGGTCTACATGACGAGGACCTCTACACTCTTTGCCATACATGTTACTTGCTATTTGCTTGACATTGAAGTTTTACTTGACATCGACTTTCTATCTCTCTCTATCATGGCTTGACATACATCATGTAGTTAATCATATTCCTTGTGCTATACTTGATTCATTTGCTATTTGAACCATGCTACGTGTGCTATCACATTCTCAACTTTACTTGACTCTCTCTATCATTAGTTACACTACTCCTAATGCATTAATCATTTAAAGCGTGCTTGGCTCATGAGATTTAAGTCTTATTGAGCGTCATCGCTCACCTTGCGTTATTTGATATGTGTTCTCAAGTGAGTTGGATGACGACATTACACACACCAAAGGGAAAGGACCAAAGTGATAAGCGACCTGGCGTCATGTCGATAGAGTTACCCTAGTATAATAAAGTCTAGTTAGATACTTGCTTAAATTTCCTTTCCAATGTAATGATGTCATTGAGCCCTATGTAATGGCTCTGAATTAGTGGTTGTAATAGTCTTTGTGAATTATCGATAAAAATGAAGAGTTTATTCCAAGTATTGTCTATTTGTTGCTCTGAATCACTTGACTATCCGTGCAAGATACACTACTATGTACTTTGCTCACGTCTCCCCGATTTATTCCGCTGCTAAATTGGCAGGGCGTGACAGTTGGTATTAGAGCCTTGGATGTCTTCATTGGATCTCTTAGGTCTAGGATGTTCTAGGATGGACTGCCATGACACATGTCTAAATCAACTACCATACCTAGGTGAGGGTTGGGTAGAACCATGGTTAAGATCTAAATATATATACATACATGCATCAGCTCAATGCTACTTTAGTATCCTAATCCAACCTTATTCTTGAAGGGACTCTTAATGGACGCCAAACATACGCCACTGCAAGACGAAATGAGATCAACTCAAAAGCTAGTTCTGGCATGTCGGCAAGCTGCCTAATTGCTAGAAAGAGCTTTGGAGATGACCAGAAAGATTAGATGAGTGACCAATAAGAATGGGAAGAGAAGACACAACCATGGCTAGAAGGCAAACCAACACAAGAAACGTAACAAGGAGTTTTTAGGATCATCTGCTTTCATTATAGTAGGTTGGATCATTTGATCAAAAGGGGTTGGCAAAAAATTGGTGTGTGCCTACGTTCTGGCAATTTGGGGCATCAGATGTGAGAGTACCTTCTTCTAAAGGAATCATACGCTAGCGCAACAGATCTTAATGCTATGACTAGAGAGAAGCGACCCAATGGTGGTAAGGATAAAATAACGAATAAGAAGAATGACAGGCGATTAGCCCTTGGTCATGAAGATCAATGCAAGTATTGCAATAAGGCGAGCCATATGTCGGAGGATTGTTGGAAAAATCAGGGAAAATGCTTTTGATGTGGCAGTCCAAATCATATGATTGGAAAATGCCCACAAAGGAGGACAAACATCATGAAGAATCAAAACATCAAGATACACTAGAAGCTTGGGCACAATCCATTCCAAATGACGAAGTAGGAACCATAGAAGGTAACTCTAAAGTTGCCCTGATTAATACCTTTTAGCATAGAATGATGATACATATTTAACCGAAGGAGTCATGGAATTTGGGGACCAAATTCTTTTTAAGAGGGGGAGGATGTAACACCCCAATAATTTAAAAATAAAATAAATAGAAAAAATATATTATATCAAAAATAGAAGTTAAAAATAATGAAATAACAAGAAATACTGTTAAATTGACAATACACATTAATTCCTAATTAAAAAGGGGGCAATCTCCATAAATTAAAACCTAATAAGCCAAAAAACAAGTTATGAGTTTTACTTATGGTCCATGAGATAGTTATTGGGCCAAAAATAAAAGTCTAGATGATGGATTAGAGATAAATAGGTCAAAATGCGTAACTAAATAATTGATAAATTAAAAACGGATAAGTAAATCACTAATATGACTCATATATATCCAAAATGGACTCCTAACCCTACCCTAACTTGCTAGCCACGAAATTGGAGTATCATTCTAACCCAAATAGGAGGATTTATGCTAGGAAAGGCTAGATAAATATGGAAATTCGGAGTTGGAGGAGAGTTAGAGTTGTGTTAGGAAATAACAATACAAGACCCTTAAATAAAGCCCCAAACCACTCATGGCCGACCCTAATGTTTATATGAGATCTCTTGGACGTGGGAAGGAGGCCAAAGGAGGAGAAAATCGTGGAGGAGAAGGCTTGGAAGGAGGTCTACAAGCATTCTTCACATTCTTAAGCCCTAGAATTCAACTCGCCCAAAGGTAGGCATTCTCACAAGCAAAACTTAATTAAACTCGTATGTAGATTGTTCTTGATCTTAGGAACAAAAGCCCTCTATTTTCCCCAATTTCTATCGTATCTATCTTGTCAATTTCATGTTTGAAGTCGTGTTAAGAACATGTACTCGGCCCATCATGTTCTCTTTAAATCTTTGTTTATACCTGATCTTGTGCCATGAGATTTTTCATGTACATGTTACATGATGTCTGGAACCTGTTGATATACTTTTCCCCAATTTCTATTAAATACACTTTTCGAATTAAATCCATTTTCATCATTGTGTCATGTTTTTGGTTCATCGTGAAAGAATCTAATCATAGCATGTTGATACCATGATAATATTCAAATTACTTTTTAATGTTTATACTTCTACAAGTCTAGTTTCGTTTAAAACAGGTTTCATGATTTTACATCAAGTATTCATTGAGATTTCCTATTTTTAAAGCCCCTGTGTCAAACCCTTAGAAGTGTGGATCGCAATCCAAGGTGTTTTGATTTTCTATTTGGGCTCAGGCAGAGACTCTGAGAACACAACGGCTCGATAGGTCGCGTTCTCAACCTAATCGCGATAAGTTATGTCGCATTCTTAACACAACAGGAACCTGCGTCGCATTCTGCCCGACTATCCCAGAAGGACCTGTCGCGTTCCTTTAAAGACCCTGTCGCGACCTTAACAGACCCTGTCGCGTTCCTTAAAAGGGTACGTCGCATTTTGGAATTTTATACCTTAAACCCTAATTTCTCTTGTTCTTGTCTAGTTACTATGTCTATACTTCATGTTAATTCTGAAACACAGTAAAAGAGGATATTTAATCATCAACATGTAATGATTCTATTAAAAGCCATACACTTGATTCTCTCCTATCCATGATTTCTCTATCACATGCACACACTAGAAATCATCCAATATTACTTTCCATGGTATTAAGGTATTCCATAATACATCTGGTAATTTACTTCACTAAATGTACATCATTACCCTATTTTTAATAATGGACTTGCCTTCATTTCTCTCGTGCTTTGGATACCATTATCGACTCTCCTCTGCCTTCGAGCACTCAAGGCAAGACAGACAAATGTTTTCTATACACACTTTTCTTGACTTGGATGGACGCTCCGTTTGGGAAGACTCCCATTCGAACTAGGTAATCCTTGTTCAAGGCCTCCGTAAGACTCCTTGTCTACATCATACGTCTATGGCTAACGAGCGGGTTGTACCATCAATATCTATGTACCCTTAGGGATCGGCATGATCCAACAGCCTTAGAGTTCTCTTTCTCCTTGAGATCACACTGGACCTATGGACTGTGTTCATAGCACTGCCAGTAGACTGTTAGTGATTCTACCATACTGTCAGCACCAGTCATGCGTGTTGTGCAACTATTACTATCACTTGTTTTAACGTTGTTTTACGTGAGTTGACCTGTAGTTCTCATCTATTCCATATTCACGTTCTCTATGTACTCTCGTCCATTCTTCAATTACTCTCATCTATTCTTGGTACTCTATTTGACCATCTATTGATTGTCTAAGATAGCAAAACATAACCAATGCCTAGCAATATATAAAGGGCCCAATCTGGTCTTGGGAGGTGCACTCGAAAGTGTTATTTGCTCGCGAGAGTTTCATGATCAGGGTGTTTGGCATTACATCCAACTACTATACTATCTAGATTAATCTAAGACAATCAAACAAAGTTCTACACTCCCTCGGCTGTCTATTGACAACCAAAGTGCTATACTATCTCGATTGATGAAAATCAATCGAAGTGCTATTTACCCCAGTGGGTATTTACTCTCTATATGACCAACTTCTCTCTCTCTCTCTTTGTTATACATGTTACTTGCTATTTGCTTGACATTGACTTGATATCGCTCTCTATCATGACTTTACATACATCATATAGTTAATCATGTTCCTTGTGCTATACTTAATTCATGTGCTATTTGAACCACGCTACTTGTGCTATCACTTTCTCGGCTTTACTTGACTCTTTCTATCATTAGTTACTCTACTCCTTAATGCATTAATCATTTAAAGCGTGCTTGGCTCATGAGATTTAAGTCCTACTAAGTGTCATCGCTCACCCTACGTTATTTGATATGTGTTCTCAAGTAAGTCAGATGACGACGTTACACACACCAATGGGAAAGGAAGAGAGTGATGAGCGACCTGGCGTCATGTTGATGGAATTACCCTAGTATAATAAAGTCTAGTTAGATACTTGCTTAAATTTCCTTTTCAATGTAATGATGTCAATGAGCCCTGTGTAATGTCTCCGAATTAGTGGTTGTAATGGTCTTTGTGAATTATCAATAAAAATGAAGAGTTTATTCCAAGTATTGTCCATTAGTTGCTATGAATCACTCGACTGTTGGTGCAAGATACACTACTATGTACTTTGCTCACGTCTTCCTAATTTATTCTGCTGCTAAATTGGTAAGGCGTAACACTGCCACTACATTCAGAACACAACGTATTGGTCCATCACGTTCATGAACGCAATACCACGCGATAGCCCAACACACGCAATGCATTGCACATGCAGATGAAGAACCAAAACAGGCGGTTCTTAGATCACGACGTAGGTGAAGGTCGCGTTATGAACGAGTTGCCCACCCTCATCGCGTTCTCAAACAAAGAACCTGGGTGCTATGTGTGATCAGTCTATCCCCATGTAATTTTATTTATTATATGCAATTTTTGGTGATTAACAAAACCTTAACAAATATTTTCTAACAATCTTTTCTGAAGTTCATCCATAGGAAATTAGTCAAGCAAAATCTGTAAGTTATCCTCACACACTATTATTTACGGTTCAAAGCATTCATTCTAAGTACACATCGATTTCCTTGATAGAACATCGGTTTTATAAGTGAAATAACGATTTGGTCGCTTTATCGATTTCACAAGTCACTTAAAACAATGATTTGATAAGTTTGATCACTATAACGATTCGATAAGTTAAACAACGATTTTATCGTTGTAACGATTTGATAAGTTAAACAACGATTTGATCGCTGTAATGATTCGATAAGTTAAAACAACAATTTGATCGTTGTAATGATTCGATAAGTTAAACAACGATTTTATCGCTACAACGATTCAATAAGTTAAATAACGATTTGATCGTTGTAACGATTCGATAAGTTACACAACGATTTGATCGTTGTAACGATTTGGTAAGTTACACAACGATTTGATCGCTGTAACGATTCGCTATCACTTCAACAACAATTTGGTCGAAACAACGATTCGCCTTAACTTAAAAATTGATTTGATAGCAAACAACGATTTTCTTTTACTTGAACAACGATTTTCTTTCACTCAAACAACGATTTGATCGGACAACAATTTACTTTTAGTCAAAGAACGATTTGCTCAAACAATGATTTGCTTTTAGTCAAGAAACGATTTGCTCAAACAACGATTTGCTTTTAGTCAAAGAGCAATTTTCTCAACCACTATTTGCTTCTACTTAAATAACGATTGCTTGAACAACGATTTGTTCACACAATGATTTCATTATTCACATCAACATAAAATTTCATTTATATATGGATTATGATTATGAAATCGATTTCACGTATACAACAACACTCTTCACATCGATTATGGTTTGAATGAATTATCATGCATTTCATTATTATGTTCTCAGATAAGCTTGATAATAACCATTCTATTCAAACATATTTTCAAAACTCTGTGGAGTTCGTCTTCCCGCGTATATCTTTGTATATTGCACCACGTAACATTATTGTGATTGTACACATCTCTGCATGTCACATATCTGTGTGCATTCTACACCTGTGTTTCTATAGCAAACGCTTTTCAAGGTGACATAATGGCATTTCTATTTTGGTGTACATTCTTATAGCATGACTTCTAACGTTGACTGATAGCATAGAGACAGTCTAGCTATCTGCATTTTGGTATTTATTGCATGCAGGTCTTTTGCCAGTACCATATCTTACAACGTTGGATAACCTGAAGTGAAAGATATCTGGATGAATCTTCTCCTTGCGTATGTGTCTCCTAGAGCATTAATGACTGTAGGCTTACCTGTTCCACACCTCGTTCAAATAGTCTAACGTGCTTCAGACATAGAGACAATGGACACTTCAACAGCTATATTTTCAAGAGAAGATATATAGAAGATTGATGACTCCATGAAGAGATATAGAGAGATACACTGATTAACACACATAGAATCCATCAAGCACTTGCGAGCATCAGCAAGAAGAGCTCACTCCTCCCAGCAAACCAGCTTTTAGCTCTCTGTTTTTCATTTGATTAGTCTTTGGAGAGCTAGTGTAGTTCTGAGAGATTTTCTTGTTGCAAATCTTTATCTCTCAGATTCAGCTTCAGATCAAGCAATTTCTTATAAGCCTAGTCTAGGGGCCATTCGCCTTTTACTCACATTCCTTGTGTGTGTTCCTCTTCGGTTGTGAAGAGAAGACCTATAGGAAATAGGTGGTTGTTATTCCCTTCATTGAAGAAGGAAGACCTGTTGCATCCTGTTGCATCAGGTGTTGGTTTGTACCTCTTTGGGTTAGAAGAGAAGGCCAACTGCTGCTGGATGTGTAAGAGTCTTTAAGGGGGACAGTACCCTTGGTTAGTGAAATCTCAAGTTGTTGCTTGGGGACTGAACGTAGGACTCCTTGGGATAGGAGGTCCGAACCAGGATAAAAATCTCATGTTGTTTGTGTGTTTGCTTGTTTGTCTTCACCCTCACTAACACTAACTATTGATCTTAGTGTTTCTCTATTAAGCATTTTTATTGACAGGTTTTATTTCAAAAAGAGCATTTAGCAATCCATTCACCCCCCCCCCCCTCTCTGGGCTTGCTATCTGGGCAACAAGTGGTATCAGAGCCAAGTCTCTTCAAGAAAGAATATCTCATGGTCTGAAGAGCAAAGATAAATGGCAGCTCAAGGGTATGCAGAAGGTCAGTCCGTCAACAGACCTCCTCTATTTGATGGTGAAGACTACAATTACTGGAAGACTCGAATGGAGTTCTTTCTTCAAGGTCTCAATTTCCAACTTTGGTCTATTATCGAAGAAGAAGACTTAGTGGTACTCAACAATAGAGAAAATTGGATAGACGAAGACAAAAAAGAAAATATCCCTTAACAGCAAAGCCAAAAGTATACTATGTTGTGTGCTAAGCAAGAAAGAGTTCAACAGGATTTCAGCATGGAAGTCAGCTATGGAAATGTGGGAAAAGCTCAGGATTACATATGAAGGAACTGACAAAGTAAGAGAAACAAGAATAGACATCTCGATAGCTCAATAGGAAAGATTCCAAATGCAATCTGGAGAGTCCACTACACAAATGTACAGTAGATTCATAGACAACACCAATGGTTTGGCTGGGCTTGGAAAAACCTATGACATCGGAGACATGGTGAGAATGATACTGAGATCACTACCAGCCTCATGGACTCCAAAGGTGACAGCTATAGAAGAAGCCAATGATCTAAGAAGAATGTCACTTGAGAAACTCATTGGGTCACTAATGGCCCATGAGATAAACATGGAGAGGCTTGGAGAATCCTCTAGCAGGAAGAAGCATAGCAACGCACTAAAGGCTACAAAATCCAGCTCCGAAGAAGAATCAGAAAATGGAAGAAGTGCTGAGAACAGCGAAGATGAGGAAGCTTTCTCTCTAGAAGACTGCAGCGTATTCTGGGCAAGAAAAATATCAGTCAGGGAGAGGTACTTCAAGAAAGGGAGAGACTTCAAGAAGCCTGGTTTAAGGATGTTAAGAAGTCAGAACCCATATGCTACGAATGCAAGAAGCTTGGATACATCAAGGCTGAGTGTCCAAAGCTGAAGAAGACTGAGTTCAAGAAGAAGGACAACTCAAAGAAGTTCAAAATACAAAAAGAAAGCCATGGCGGCTACATGGAACAACGAGAGTGACTCAGACAGTGAGTCAAGCTCCAGCGATGAAGAGAAGTAAAAGCCAACCTGGCCTTTATGGCAAACCTGATGGAAAGGTAACTTCTGACTCATCTTTTACTTCATGCAATGAATCTGATTCTGATAGTCTAGAAGATGCATTCAATGAATTATACAGTAAGTATAAAGATGTATGTAACTATTAAAAAACTACCAAGAAAATTATGCATGCTTGGAAATCACCAATTCAGATCTAAAATCTAAAACTGAGCAACTAGAAAAATAAATCTCTGAATTTAAAAGAAGAAATGAATTGTTATGTGAAGATCTAAAAACTAAAAATGAACAAATAACAAATCTTGAAAACCAGGAAACTTTAAGTAAACTTAAAAAGGAAGTTGACACTAACAAAAGATAATGAATATCTAACTAACACAATTGAAAATTCACAAATGGAAAATCATCTCTAATATTAAAGGAGCAAGAAGATCTGGTAAGAAAAAGCATGGTTTAGGATATATTCCACCAGATAATGAAGAAACAATCATTCATCCTAAAATTTATCCAACACCAAAATTTGTAGTTGAACAAAATACTTAATTATAAATCTAACATTAAATACAGGCCAATTAAAATAGTAAATAATATATCATGTTGTAGTCATTGTAATAAATTAGGACACACTAAAATAACTTGTACAACTAAACACTTAAAGTGGATTCCTAAAAGAAAAAATGAGGAAACTAATCAGCAAGGACCCAAAAGAACTTGGGTACCTAAATCTTAGTGATTTATTGCAGGGAACTCTTAGAGCATCAAAGTGGTACCTTGATAGCGGATGTTCAAGGCACATGACTGGAAACAGAAGATTGTTTTCGTACATTAAATATGAAGAAGGAACAGTGACCTATGGCGATAATGGAAAAGTTTCAGTGATTGGTTGTGGATCCATTGGAAATCAAGATAGAACCCTCATAGAAGATGTTTTATACGTCAAAGGACTCAAGCACAATCTCATAAGTATCAGCCAGCTGTGTGACAAGGGTCACCAAATTAAGTTTCAGGAGTCTAAATGTCTAATTATGAAGGATGGTGCAACTGTTTTCGAAGCCACAGAGAAAGAACTTGTATGTACTACACCTAGAAGAATTAAAGGATCAAGATGTTTGTCTAGTAGCAACACAGATCAAAATGCTAAACTATGGCACAGAAGACTAGGTCACTGCAGCTTGGATGGAATTAGAAAGCTCATCAAGCATAATCTAGTGGAAGGTCTGCCCAAGATAAATTCAAGAATAGAAGGTGTTTGTGAACCATGTGCAAAAGGGAAGCATGCAAAATCCTCCTTTAAATCAAAGACAGTGGTAACCACCTCCAAACCACTGGAATTGCTTCATATGGATTTGTTTGGATCGATGAGAACTACTAGCCTGGGAGGAAAGAACTTTGGATTTGTAATAGTAGATGACTATTAGAGATTTACATGGGTATCTTTCTTAGAGCATAAAGATGATACTTTCAAAAGTTTTGTGAAGTTCAGTAAGTTAGTTCAGAAAGATAAGAAGTTCAGTATAAAAAGCATTCACTCAGATCATGGAGGAGAATTCCAAAATGACAAATTTGCATAATTTTGTGATGATCAAGGAATAAAGCACAACTTCTTAGCACCAAGGACACCTCAGCAGAATGGAGTAGCTGAGAGGAAGAATATAACCTTGTTGGATATGGCTAGAACTATGCTGTCAGAATACAACCTTCCAAGATATTTTTGGGCAGAAGCTATCAACACAGCTTGTTATATCATAAATAGAGTGATGATCAGGCCAATTCTAAAGAAGACAGCGTATGAGCTGTACAAATAAAGAAAGCCCAAGATCAGCCACTACAGAATGTTTGGATGTCCATACTTCATTCACAACAATGGTAAGAGAGGCATAGGTAAGCTAGATTCCAAATCTGATGAAGGAATTTTTATGGGGTATGCTTCTAAACCCAAAGGCTATAGAGTCTTTAATAAACAAAGTTTATTAATCGAAAAAACTGTTCATGTTATTTTTGATGAGTCTAACCCTTCCTTAAGAAAGGAAGTAGATAGTGATGATGAAAATGTAGAAAATCTCTCAAATAAACTGAAGGAAGCAACCATCAAAGATCATGAAGATCCACCCTTGGAAGAACTACAAAAGATAGAAATAACTTGTAATGATCTTCCAAAGGAATGGAGATACAAGAAGGATCATCCAAAAGACAATATCATTGGAGATCCATCAGTTGGGGTAAGAACAAGAGGTAATGTTATTCCTTGCGATTACTTAGCATTTGTATCTCAGATTGAGCCGAAGATAGTCAATGAAACTTTATCTGATGAATCTTGGATTTTAGCCATGCAAGATGAACTTAATCAGTTCAAGAGAAACCAAGTTTGGTCCCTTGTTCCGAGACCATCAGATCATCCTGTGATTGGCACCAATGGGTGTCATGAACAAATTGGATGAAGCTAGTGTTATCACTAGAAACAAGGCTAGAGACTGGTGCTCAAGGCTATTCCCAAAAGGAATGCCTAGATTTCGATGAAACATATGCACCAGTGGCTAGACTAGAGGCTATTTGAATTTTACTTGCTTATACATCTGCATTGGATTTAAAACTTTTTCAAATGGATGTAAAATCTGCATTTTTAAATGGATATATGAAGGAGGAAGTCTATGTAAAACAACCTCATGGTTTTGATGATGTGGATTTTCCAAATCATGTTTTTAAATTGCATAAAGCATATATGGTTAAAGCAAGCACCTAGAGCATGGTATGAAAGGCTTAGTGCATTCTTGTTAAACCATGGTTTCATCAGAGGTCAAGTAGATAGCACATTGTTTATTAAATCTAAAGTCAAGAATATATTACTTGTGTAAATTTATGTAGATGATATTTATTCAGATCTACTGATGAATCCCTGTGCAAGTATTTTGAGAAGCTCATGCAGGGTGAATTTGAGATGAGCATGATGGGTGAGCTCAACTACTTTCTTGGACTACAAATCAAGCAAGGCAAGGAAGGTACACATATTTTTCAAGCAAAATATACCCAGGAATTATTGAAGAAATTCGGGTTCGACAATGCAAAACCACTGTCCACTCCAATGAGCACATCCACCAGGTTAGATAGTGATAAAGAAGGTAAGAAAGTTGATCAAAAACTTTATAGAGATATGATAGGATCGTTGCTTTACTTGACAGCTAACAGACCTGATATTCTATTTAGTGTATTCATGTGTGCAAGGTATCAGGCTGATCCTAAGGAATCCCATTTAATTTATGTTAAAAGGATCTTTAGATATTTAGCTAAAACTCATGATCTAGGTATATGGTACCCAAAATCATGTGAAATTAGTTTAGTTGGATATTCTGATGCTGACAATGCTGGATGCAAGGTAGATAGAAAAAACACCAGTGGTAGTTGTCAATTTCTTACAGGATGCTTGATTTCATGGTCTTCAAAGAAGCAAAATTCAGTAGCACTATCAACAGCTGAAGCTAAGTACGTAGCTGCTGGGAGCTGTTGCACTCAACTCCTGTGGATAAAACAACATCTTGAGGACTATGGATTGCACATCAAGACCATCTCATTGCTGTGCGACAACACTAGTGCGATAAATCTCACCAAGAATCTAGTTCAGCATTCCAGGACGAACATATAGAGGTTAGATATCATTTCAATAGATATCAGTGGCTAATGGACATATAAATATCTCTTTTATAGATACTTTAAATCAGTTGGCAGACATCTTTACAAAAGCCTTACCTGAAGGGAGATTTACGTCTCTTAGAAGGAAATTAGATATGTGAAATTTGTAATAGATATGTCTGTATGTAACTGAAATAATAAATTTCATAATAATATTTATCCCTTCTGCCAGAAGTTAAGTAAATTCCTTATTTCTTGCGCATAAAGTTGCCATATCGTTTCAGAATAAATTCTTTATTATTTGCGTAATCCTCTTCTCTTTTGTCATTATCTGCATTTATTGCTCTGGCGTTTCAAAAGCGCCTTTATGTCTTGTCGTTAAAGCCCGAAATCCATGCCTTATCGATTTCATCTCTCTCTCTCTCTTCTCTTTCGACTTGTCTGGAGCGATAAAACCTATCGATCCAGATTCCTCTCTGTGTGATTTCGAAGGATCTCTCTGTTCCCGCCAAGATTTCTTGAGAGCTTCTGTTCCATTCCTCCCACGATCCTCCAGAAACTCTCCTTGTTCAGTTCCATGGCTGCTTCTGGGAGTTCTGGCACCGTAGGTGGTTACAGTGTCGCCTTCCTCACAACGGAGCAGTAGGAAAGGTTTACAGCAGTCAAGATCAAGTTGTGCGGTAACAAGGCAGTAGATATTGCTGATTTAGAGAAGAATGGGATGCATAGTATCATGGAAGCCATAGAAAGGATGAAATGGACAAGAATGGTCACAATTTCTGAAGCTAGCTACCCGGACTTAGCCAATGCATTCTATACATGCTTGAAGACAGAAGAAGATGGGTCCCTCACCTCCACAGTCAAAGGTACACCTATCCATATCACTTATGATCTTCTGGAGAGTCTGTTTGGTGTATCTACAGTCGGTCGTAGTGGAGTAGATAGTGTGGATATTCATGCCAAGGGGTTAGGCATCATCGGAACATAATATAGACTGAAAGATGGCAAATAGACATCAACCAACTGAAAGCATTCAACAGGATCCTCCACTTTATTGTGTGCCAGATTCTAGTGCCAAGAGGTGCCACCTCTCAACTTGCCCTAAAGCCGACTCTGACATGATGTTTTGGGCAATCCAGAATCAGGATATAATATGGCCTCAAGTAATCATTGAGAGAATGAGATTTTCTGCAGATATGATAGGGACAAAAGAACAAGCTGAATGTATCACTTCCATATGCACACTTGCTGACCAGAATATTCAAGCATTTTAATATTGATCTGAAGGGAGAGGTGATGGAGAAGATGGGCCAGCCAATTCGGTCCAGAAATCTAAAGAAGAGTGGCTTCTCTCAAGTAGGAAGCACTTGGACTAAGACCTCTATGGCAGAAGGAGAGGCAATTATTGGAGAGGTCCCAGAAATTCCAGTGGTCCAAGAAGAGGAAGAAGCAGTCAAATAGAAGAACCAGTGGCATGTGCGAGAAGAATAAAAGAAATTGCTCCTGAACATATTGAGCCCGTTGGGCAACCATCTGGAGTTTGAGACCCCTCAATAGTCATGCATCTGTAATTGAAGAAGTTTTGGAGATTGTTGCTCACTTTGGGGGGGGGAGCAGGAAGATACCATCATAGAAAACATCTCTAATATTCTTGCTGAAGTTGCTAGTGTGGATGTTAGCCAGGAAGCAGCTAGTTCAGAAGATGTGGCACCAGGCCACACAGAAGAAGTCTTATGGAAGATATTCCTATTGATCCTACTGCAAATATTACTGTTGAAGCCAGTGTAACTATAGCTGTTTCAGAAGATGTGGCACCAGGCCACACAGAAGAAATTCAGTTGGAGGATGCTCCAGTTCATGGGGAGCATGAAATTCAGGGGGAGCCCACAGCTAGTGCCCCTCGTAATCCATTCCAAGAAGGTCTAGTGGAAAGCACCTCTGATGGTGTTGAGGATATTAACATGGAGCCAGCTATCGGCTCAGGCAGTAGAAGCAAGGGTGTTGCCACAGAAATTCCATTGCTAACCAAGAAGGCTCACCGAAGATCCAAGAAGAAGAAATTCTTGTGCACCTGAAGCCTGTAATTGAATGATTAAATGCACAAGGGAAGATCTTATGCTCTGTACAGTTTGACATTTCTTCTATTTTCATTAGTCAGAGCACTGAAGCCAAAGAGATTGGCGGAGTCAAAGTTGTGCTCTGAGGAATGAGAAATGAGTTGGGAAGCCTGAAGCAATTAGTAGCAGAAATTTCAGATTTTGCAGTTGTCCACTCCAGCCCCTTCTACTCCCACTCAACCTGTATCAGAAGAACTTGCAATTGGGCCATCAGAGCTAGTTGCTGAGAACTCAGGACCAACAGGGCCAATTGCTGAAGAGGTTATCCGGCCATCAGAGCCAAATGTTGTTGAGGAATCAGCTGAGCCTGCAAAGGAGTCAGGGCCATCAAGGCCAGTGGAGTCAGAGGCAGAGCAAGTCAGGCTTGAAGAACCTGTAGAAGAGGCTGCTATGCCCCTAGAGCCACCTGTTTCTTCTCCTCTTCCAACTCCAGCCCCTTCTTCTCCACCTTCCTCATCCACTGCCACTCCAGCCCCTGCAACCTTCAAGCAACCTGCGACGACCCTCATTATACCGGTACAGTTATACCAACCCACGTCGGTATAGCGAGCGTCATCACAGTGGGACATTTACCCAACAATGACATTCAGCTGAGATACACGTGAATATAAGAACAGAGTAGCGGAAGTAAAGAAAACCACTGTCTTCATTTCATTCATCATCCACATTTAACATACATGTTTCGATAACATTTAAAGAGCTAAAAGTCCACATAATTTAAATGCTGAAAATCAAATACATAGATGTCCATACTTATACATTCTTCCATGATAATGCTAGTACAATGTTCAATTTACATACTATGAAAATCACAAAATGTCACAAGTACTCCAACACTCTAATCTCCACGCTCGGAGTCGATCTCCCAACGTCTCCTCCACAAGTGTCTCGTCACCAACTACACATGTACGCCGAAGCAAGTAGTGAGTCTAAAAGACTCCGCAAGTACTTTCTAACATACTGTACATGCACATATCATAGTAGGTTCTACATACACATTCACAAGACACAACATGTAGCATGCTTGACATTAAATTTTACAACCTACATGGTGAATCTACAATTTAAACACATGGACTATGCTTTCAGATTTCCAGAATAGAATCACCTATCACATGCTTTCTATTCATTTCTCACATAAACTACCTTCAACCAACTAAGACATGAAAGCCATTAACATGAATTCTGAGCATGCATGAAAGGAAACATACCAACATGGAATCTACACATTCCTACGCATATACGTAACCATTTTAACATGTTTTAACAACCATAATCTAACACATGAGAGCTACAACATGATTAAATCACAACATGTGAACACAAGTATGGAAGTTGTTTATATATGCTTAACAATTATCCCTAGCATGGATTCTAGGCATTTTGCATACATAAACATGATCATAACATAGTAAAGCTACTGTTTAAGCATGATTTCAGATTGTCATAACATGGATTACAAACTCACATCCTCACATTTTGGTTTCACATTTTTACACATTTCGAATTCGCATATTTCACACTTTACACATGCACTTTTACACATTGTTCACATTCACATTTTTCACATGAACACATACACATTTACACATTCACATTTAGTGCCGTGACACATAGTCCAAACCACCAAGAAGGACACAACACATCACATCACATAGACTCCATCTAGGTAATACAATGGCGACTCTGGACTGCGCAGACTGGGAGAACAAGTCTCCACCCTAACCAGTGGTACTTGTCCACCTCCAGGATTTTCCCCTAATGCCCTTAGGGTCACAACACATTGAACCTTCTCAGGGGACTTTTCCCTGATACGGTTCCACTGCCCTCTGTGGAAGCAATGTCACACTTGGCACAATTTACACATTACACGTTTTTCGATTTAAGCACTTAGTTTAGCACATGACACTCACATCTCACTCATTCACTCATTCACACACATGGTGCTCTGTTTCCTGACATGACACTACAATTACAGAAATTTAGTGCTCAGGAAATTTCACTAATCAGGTTGCTATATACAAAATCAAATCATTTTTACAACGGCATGCATTACTTTCACATTTTTACATGGAAAATTCATATTGCATCATATACTGGTCCAAATGACTTGAAATTTAACCACAGGCTAATTTCGAGTTTAGGGTCTTCATGCAAAATTTCAGATTTTTCTAAGCTAAAACGAAATTACAGAAAATCTAGCATTAATTCCACATGCTATCCGCAATTCGATTTAACATGGAGTTCACAAGCAATTTTTAACAACTCACTCAAGCCTCTGAACAAACCACTGTAATGTGCAATTTATAGCACAATTTTAACATTGTTATTTTAATGCATGATATTCCGAATATTGGGCAATACACAATTACGGAAGATTATCGTGACCTACGCATGATTTCTATTTCCCAAAACAGAAAATTCAATGATCATACAAGCATGGAAAATTCCAAAAATTCAGAACACAGAAGGGTTGTACATACATGGTCTAACAAAATTAGGGCAACATGATTTTACCACGGATTATCAGGATAATGGTGAGAACATACACATGAACATTCTTCCACATGCTTTCAAATATGTAAATAAGCTCTACATCCACAAAATAGTGTACATCACATTTCCATCCATCACATTAGCTAGTATACATAGCACATAAGAGATTACATATATCCTCATCGTGAAACATATCGAAATTAATCATATAGAAGGGCAGAACAGCTTGCTGTTCTGCTCAGATGAACTTAGTGGCAAGCTATGGCGCTAATTAATGTTAACGGCATAATCGCTGGACGCTAAGCATGATCTTAGCGGCAAGGGATATTGCCGTTAAGGTCAGGTCTGTGCAAAACACAGACCCGAGCTCCAAAGAGGGGTGAATTTGGGGGTCTAGGACACGAGGAAAAATACAAAAATGGTAAAACCATCCTAGACACATACATGAACACTATGGGTAGGGTACCTTTTAGGTATACTCCAAAGGGATCAAAAGGCTTGGTGAAGCTCTCCTTGGGCTGTCCCAAGAAGTTCCCAACCAGCCTCCAAGATGGCCTTCCTCCGGGTTCTTGAGCAAGCTCCAGTGCAATCCGAGGTCGGGGATGCCTTCCTCGATGATCCAGCAAGCTCCTTGATGCAGCAGGTGGCCGGATCAAGCTTCAGAACTTCAGATTTTGGGTTGCAAAGGTGAGGGTTTCTCACAGTCCGAAAATAGGGTTTCACTCCTTTCTCTTCTTCCTCTCTTGCAAAGGGGCAAAGAGAAGGCTTAGGGTAGTAAAAATGGCTTTGTATATAGCCAAAGACTTCTCACCCATGCAGGAGGTGACAAGATGGCCTTTCAGACCGTTGGGGACAGCTCCCCAATGGTTGGGGTGGCTTGCTTCCAGAATTTCGGGTCTGCAATGCATGCAGGTCAGAGAAATTGGCGTCCACATCGCTGGACGCTGGACTTAGTGTTGGCATCCATGGTGTTGACGCCGACACAACATCGACGTCTACTGATATTGACGCTAATTTGGCCTTCGACCAGAACTCTAAAACATGCAGAAACCATGCACATCTTATACCTATATATGTGCCATATGTATACGCTACCATGTACACACTACCATCATACCATTCATACATTATTTACTCTAGTTTATACACATGCATGCAATAGTATACTAACTAGTATTTACGTAGATATTTACATACGTACATACACAATATGAATTATTTACATGCAATTCAATAATGTAACAAAATTCGAGGGCCTTACACCCTATCCCCCTTAAAGAAACTTCGTCCTCGAAGTTAGAACGACGCTACTCAAACAAAAGGGGATACTTCTTCTTCATCGCATCCTCAAGCTCCCAAGTAGCCTCCTCTCGCGAGAAGTTCCGCCAGAGAACTTTCACCGACGCAATACTCTTGTTCCGGAGATGCTGAACCTTCCGGTCAAGAATAGCTACTGGTTGCTCGACATACGACAGATCTGGCTGAATCTCCACTGGCTCATGACTAATCACATGAGATGGATCTCGGACATACTTCCTGAGCATCGAAACGTGGAACACAGGATGAACACTAGCCAAAGCTGGGGGTAAGGCTAGCTCATATGCCACGCTGCCCAAACGTCTGAGAATCTCATATGGGCCAATGAACCTAGGGCTCAACTTACTATGCCTGCCAAATCTGACAACACCTCGAGTAGGCGATCTTCAAGAAGACATGATCGCCAACCTCGAACTCAAGATCCTTCCTCCTGTTGTCGGCATAGTTCTTCTGCCTATCCTGTGCCGCAACAAGCCTCTTCCTGATAAGCTAGACCTTATCCAAAGTCTC
Organism: Colocasia esculenta; assembly: GCA_014218235.1. NCBI lineage: Eukaryota > Viridiplantae > Streptophyta > Magnoliopsida > Alismatales > Araceae > Colocasia > Colocasia esculenta. The sequence goes on along the minus strand of CM024760.1, from coordinate 33,491,991 downwards.
CTGAACTAACTCCGGACCGATCAACTACCTATCACCAGTCTCCTCCCAACATAAAGGAGATCTGCAGGGCCTACCATACAATGCCTCGAATGGATCCATACCAACACTCGCATGAAAGCTATTGTTGTATGCGAACTCCACTAGAGGTAGATGACGCTCCCAATCATCCTTCCAATCCAAAACACACGCTCTCAACATATCCTCGAGCGTCTGGAGAGTCCTCTCGGACTGTCCATCAGTCTGGGGATGAAACGCCGAACTAAGCTTTAGCTCCGAACCTAAAGCATCCTGAAGACCCTTCCACAACCTCGAAGTAAATCTCGGATCTCGATCCGAAATGATCGACTTCGGCACACCATGCAATCTAATGATACCACTAACATACAATCAAGCTAAACTCTCTACTGACTGCTTCTTCTTCATAGGCAAGAAATGAGCAGTCTTCGAGAATCTATCTACAACTACCCAAATCGAGTCATTGCCCCTTCTATATCGTGGAAAACCCGAAACAAAGTCCATAGTGACAGCTTCCCACTTCCACACTGGGATGTCCATCCTTTGCATAAGGCCGGATGGTCGCTGTCGCTCGGCCTTCACTTGCTGGCATACTAACACCGGGATACATAATCCGCTACATCCTCTTCATACCGGACCACCAAAATGATCTCTTCAGATCCTGGTACATCTTCGTGTTACCCGGATGAATAGAGAATCGCGATCTATGAGCCTCCGCTAACACATGCTCACGGACATCTACTAAATCGGGGACACAAACACGGTGCTGAAATCTAATCACACCGTCCTCATCACGAGCAATGCCCGCCTTGCCCACTAACTCTAAGAGTCTAGGGTCGGCTCCCTGTTGCTCGATCACTTCATCCAAAACCGAGGACCTAAGAGATAACTGAGCTACAAAAGCCTGGCATAGAGATGGCTCTAACTCAGTCAACGCGCAAGCCGCATCCTCCAACATCTTCCAGTCCTGCTGGAGAGATGGCCTCTTTCTACTCAGAGCATCCGCTACAACATTCTCCTTTCCAGGGTGATACTGAAGGTCGAAGTCATAGTCCTTCAAGAACTCAATCCATCTCTCTCTGCCTCAGATTTAATTCCTTTTGGGGAGAAAAGATACTTTAAGCTCTTGTGGTCGGTAAACACCTCAAATATGACACCATAAAGATAGTGCCTCTAGATCTTAGTGCATGAACCACAGATGCTAACTCCAAATCATGGGTTGGATAGTTCTTCTCATGCTCCTTCAACTGACGAGAAGCAGCCACTACCCTTTTCTGCTGCATGAGCACACAGCCTAAACCAACCCGAGACGCATCCGTGTAGATAGCAAAACCCTCTACACCGCTCGGTAAGACTAACACCGGGGCTGTCGTGAGCTTAGTCTTCAATAATTGAAAACTACTCTCACACTTCTCGGACCAAACAAACTTCACTCCCTTCCTGGTAAGCTGAGTCAAAGGGGCGGCGATGGATGAAAATCCCTCAATAAATCGCCGATAGTAACCAGCTAAACCAATAAAACTACGAATCTCCGAAGGGGTCTTGGAACCTCCCAATCCATAACTGCTTGGACTTTTGTTGGATCCACTGCAACACCAGCACCGGAGATAACATGCCCGAGGAAATGAACCTCGCGCAACCAAAATCGCACTTGCTGAACTTAGCATACAGCTTGTGCTCACGAAGAACCTCTAAACTATCCTCAAATGCTGACGGTGTGTGGCCTCGTCCGGAGAGTAAACCAGCACATCATCAATAAACACCACAACAAGCTATCTAAATAAGGCCTAAACACCCTGTTCATGAGATCCATGAACGCTGCAGGGGCATTGGTCAATCCGAAAGGAAGGACCAAAAACTCATAATGTCCATAACGGGTTCTAAACGCCGTCTTGGACACATCCTCACTCTGAATCCTCAACTGATGATAACCAGATCGTAAGTCAATCTTAGAAAAGACTGATGCATCTCGCAACTGGTCAAACAAGTCATCAATACGAGGTAAGGGATACCTGTTCTTCACAGTCACTTGGTTCAGCTTCCTGTAGTCAATGCATAACCTAAGTGACCCGTCTTTCTTCTTGACGAATAATACAGGTGCACCCCAAGGGGAAACACTAGGGCGAATAAATCCCTTATCTAGCAACTCTTGCAACTGCCTCCTCAACTCGGCTAACTCCGCAGGTGCCATCCGATATGGAGCCTTCGAGATAGGAGAGGTGCCCAGAAGCAACTCTATGGTAAACTCTATCTCTCTATCTGGTGGCAAACCAGACAAATCATCAGGAAAGACGTCTGGAAAATCATGCACTACCTCAATCTCTGCAAGAGTAGGTGACTCATCAGCCTCTGGCACTAGTACCACGCTGGCAAGAAAAGCGTCACAACCCTTGTTTACCATGCGCATCGCCTTCATGGCAGAGATGACTAACTTTCCCACCAAGTTCCTTGGCAAGGGGTGAGAGAACTCGTCCTCACCAGAATGCGGAAAACAATCCTCTTCCGGCGACAATCCACTAACGCATAGTGCTCCTCTAGCCAATCCAGACCAAGAATAACATCATAGTCCTTCATCTTTAGCAAGAAGAAACACCCGTCTAGGATTCTATCCTCAATGCACACAGGTAACGACGGAATGCACTTTCTAGTCGATACCGTACCCGCAGGGGTGTGCACAGACAAAGGGACCTCTAAATCCTCAGACTCTATGCCTGACTCTAGGGCTAACTGCCTAGCGAACCGCTCAAAAATGAACGAGTGAGTAGCACCCGTATCAAACAAAACCCGAGCGTGCACACCTAAAAGCAAAACCGTACCTTCGGTGACATGCTCCGCCTGCTCGGAGTCCTCGCGAGCTAAAGCAAACACTCGAGCTGGGGCTCGAGGCCTTCCTGGTCTTCCTGTAGCTGGCGCCGCTGCCGCTACTACCACTGGGGCTGGCGCTCCGCGCTGGATTCCCTGCTGAAGTCTTAGGCAATCCTTGATCTTGTGGTCGCTGCTTCCGCACTTCAAGCACTTGCCCGTAATCATCCAACACTCGGAACCACCATGTGTCCTCCCACAGTGGGAACACTCTTTCTTCACACCAGGGGAACGTACAGAAGGTACCTAAGTACTGCCGACTGCTACTGGTCGCTGCTGTGTCGGGTACACCGCTTTCTTCTTGTCCTGCCGCTGGAACGTGGCTGCAGGTCATTTCTGCGAAGCTTTCTTTTCTTCTAGGTATTGCTCCATCTCTCCCTCCTCCTGCCTACAAGCAGCACTGAGGGCCTCGTCCAACGTGCGGTGGTCAAATGCCACGAGTCTCATCCGCAGTGATGGCTTGAGTCCCATCACAAACTTCTTTGTCTTTCTGCGCTCGTCTGTCACGATATGAGGGCATATTAGAGAGTTCAGAAAATCTTGCCTCATATTCCAGCACGGTCATGGAGCCTTGAGTCAAAGATAGGAATTCTTGCTCCATCCGATCTTGCACGTGCTCGGGGACGAACTTGGCCCGAAAGAGCCTCACGAACTCGTCCCAAGCAACATCGATAGCTCCGTCCTCAAACCGGGTACGCAGCAATGAAGACCACCATACATCAGCTCTTTCCTGCAGTACACCGCTCATAAGCACCATCTGAACAAATCTAATCTTAACAAGCATACAAGCATAACTAAGCATACCTGTAGCATGTAGGTGGCCAATGTAACCTTATCCTCATCTGCACACCTGATGGCTCGGAAGATCTTTTCTATCTCCCTCATCCAGCTTTCAGCCAACAAAGGATTGCTCTCCCCCTTAAAAGGGGTGGCAGCATCCTCTTGAATCTCTCCATGGTAGAAGGTCCACCATGGTCCTAAGCTGGTACTTGAGCCTGCTACATCATAGCAACAATACACAATCAACACAATATCACATAATTAATAAAACAGACTATTAATCCTTTTATTAGTCTAACTTGAGCCTCCAACTGAGCCTGGAGTGCTGCCTGGGTATGAGCCTGCGTCTGCATGGCTTGCACCAGACCTTGCATGAATACTCCATAATCCCAGGTGGCGGTGGGGGAAGTACAGGACCATGCGGTGCCGGGGCCTGCTGCTCCCCGCCCGTCACGTCTGTCGGCTCGTCCTCACGGCCGGTGCTGCCACGCCTACCTCTCGAAGCCATGGCTGTAATAAATTTCAGCCACCATTAGAGCTAGGTTACTAAGTTTTCTAACCATCTTCTTATCTATTTTCATTCATTATTAATCAGTTCTACACATGTGGACACACTTAGCATGCAATGGGGATGATGACTTATGTATATTCATGTGCAATCTCAACCAGTTTCTCTGATACCAATCTCTGCGACGACCCTCATTATACCGGTACAGTTATACCACCCACGTCGGTATAGCGAGCGTCATCACAGTGGGACATTTACCCAACAATGACATTCAGCTGAGATACACGTGAATATAAGAACAGAGTAGCGGAAGTAAAAGAACCACTGTCTTCATTTCATTCATCATCCACATTTAACATACATGTTTCGATAACATTTAAAAGAGCTAAAAGTCCACATAATTTAAATTGCTGAAAATCAATACATAGATGTCCATACTTATACATTCTTTCATGATAATGCTAGTACAATGTTCAATTTACATACTATGAAAATCACAAAATGTCACAAGTACTCCAACACTCTAATCCACGCTCGGAGTCGATCTCCACGTCTCCTCCACAAGTGTCTCGTCACCAACTACACATGTACGCCGAAGCAAGTAGTGAGTCTAAAAGACTCCGCAAGTACTTCTACACATACCGTACATGCACATATCATAGTAGTTCTACATACACATTCACAATACACAACATGTAGCATGCTTGACATTAAATTTTACAACCTAACATGGTGAATCTACAATTTAAAAACATGGACTATGCTTTCAGATTTCCAGAAATAGAATCACCTATCACATGCTTCTATTCATTTCTCACATAAATCTACCTTCAACCAACTAAGACATGAAAGCCATTAACATGAATTTCCGAGCATGCATGAAAAGGAACATACCTAACATGAATCTACACATTCCTATGCATATACGTAACCATTTTACATGCTTAACAACCACAATCAAACACATGAGAGCTACAACAATGATTAAATTACAACTGTGAACAACCAAGTATGGAAGTTGTTTATATATGCTTAACAATTATCCCTAGCAGGATTCTAGGCATTTTGCATACATAAACATGATTATAACAGAGTAAAGCTACTGTTTAAGCATGATTTCAGATTGTCATAACATGGATTACAACTCACATCCTCACATTTTGGTTTCACATTTTTACACAATTTCGAATTCGCATATTTCACACTTACACATGCACTTTTACACATTGTTCACATTCACATTTTTCACATGAACACATACACATTACACATTCACATTTAGTGTCGTGACACATAGTCCAAACCACCAAAGAAGGACACACAACATCACATCACATAGACTCCATCTAGGTAATACAATGGCGACTTTGGACTGCGCAGACTGGGAGAACAGTCTCCACCCTAACCAGTGGTACTTGTCCACCTCCAGGATTTTCCCCTAATGCCCTTAGGGTCACAACACATTGAACCTTCTCAGGGGACTTTTCCCTGATACGGTTCCACTGCCCTCTGTGGAAGCAATGTCACACTTGGCACAATTTACACATTACACGTTTTCCGATTTAAGCACTTAGTTTAGCACATGACACTCACATCTCACTCATTCACTCATTCACACACATGGTGCTCTGTTTTCCTGACATGACACTACAATTACAGAAATTTAGTGCTCAGGAAATTTCACTAATCAAGTTGCTATATACAAAATCAAATCATTTTTACAACGGCATGCATTAGTTTTACATTTTTACATGGAAAATTTATATTGCATCATATACTGGTCCAAATGACCTGAAATTTTACCCACAGGCTAATTTCGGTTTTAGGGTTCTTCATGCAAAATTTCAGATTTTTCTAAGCTAAAACGAAATTACAGAAAATCTAGCATTAATTCCACATGCTATCCGCAATTCGATTTAACATGGAGTTGAACACAAGCACAATTTTAACAACTCACTGTCTGAACCCTAGCATGCATAGAGCCACATGATTTATTCCCGAATTTATTGGGCAATACACAATTTACGGAAGATTTATCGTGACCTACGCATGATTTCTATTTCCCAAAACAGAAAATTCAATGAATCATACAAGCATGGAAAATTCCAGAAATTCAGAACACAGACAGGGTTGTACATACATGGTCTAACAAAATTAGGGCAACATGATTTTACCACGGATTATCAGGATAATGGTGAGAACATACACATGAACATTCTTCCACATGCTTTCAAATATGTAAATAAGCTCTACCATCCACAAATAAGTGTACATTCACATTCTCATCCATCACATTAGCTAGTATACATAGCACATAAAGATTACATTATATCCTCATCGTGAAACATATCAAAATTAATCATATAGAAGGGCAGAACAGCTTGCTGTTCTGCTCAGATGAACTTAGCGGCAAGCTATGGCCGCTAATTAATGTTAACGGCATAATCGCTGGACGCTAAGCATGATCTTAGTGGCAAGGGATATTGCGTTAAGGTCAGGTCTGTGCAAAACACAGACCCGAGCTCCAAAGATGGGGTGAATTTGGGGGTCTAGGACACGAGGGAAAATACATAAAAATGGTAAAACCATCCTAGACACATACATGAACACTATGGGTAGGGTACTTGCCTTTTAGGTATACTCCAAAGGGATCAAAAGGCTTGGTGAAGCTCTCTTTGGGTGTCCCAAGAAGTTCCCACCATCCTCCAAGATGGCCTTCCTCCGGATTCTTGAGCAAGCTCCAGTGCAATCCGAGGTCGGGGATGCCTTCCTCGATGATCCAGCAAGCTCCTTGATGCAGCAGGTGGCCGGATCAAGCTTCAGAACTTCAGATTTTGGGTTGCAAAGGTGAGAGTTTCTCACAGTCCGATAATAGGGTTTCACTCCTTTCTCTTCTTCCTCTCTTGCAAAGGGGCAAAGAGAAGGCTTAGGGTAGTAAAAATGGCTTTGTATATAGCCAAAGACCTCTCACCCACGCAGGAGGTGACAAGATGGCCTTTCAGACCGTTGGGGATAGCTCCCCAATGGTTCGGGTGGCTTGCTTCCGGAATTTCGGGTCTGCAACGCATGCAGGTCAGAGAAATTGGCGTCCACATCGCTGGACGCTGGACTTAGTGTTGGCGTCCATGGGGTTGACGCCGACATAACATCGACGTCTACTGATATTGACGCTAATCTGGCCTTCGGCCAGAACTCTAAAACATGCAGAAACCATGCACATCTTATACCTATATATGTGCCATATGTATACGCTACCATGTACACACTACCATCATACCATTCATACATTATTTACATCTAGTTTATACACATGCATGCAATAGTATACTAACTAGTACTTATGTAGATATTTACATACGTACATACACAACATGAATTATTTACATGCAATTCAATAATGTAACAAAATTCGAGGGCCTTACACAACCTCTTCCAAAACACATCTCCTCACCTACACCCTTTCCTACCACCTCTACTTCTTCTCCTACTTCTTCCACCTTCATTCCTCCTCCCACTTTTGAGGAACCTCTAGCATCATCTTCTTCAGCTAGACCCTCCTCCTCTGGTCCATCAACTACTGGACCATCTGCCCCACCTCCTCCTATCTCTTTCTCTTCTCTTCATCCACCCATACCTCCATCTTTCATAACCCTCATTCCTAAGGGTGCTCGTATTCAGAATGAGGTCATTCAAGACATAAAAGATGAGTTTGAAGAAGCAATTCTTCGCACAGTCCTAACTGTTTCCTCTCATGTTCACAAGACAAGCTCTTCTAGTCCTGCTCCTAAAAAGAGGAAAGTTTCTAAGGACCTTGCTCTTTCATTTGAACCTCGCTTTCCACCTCTTTGGTTCTCTCTTTCTATTGAAAATAGAAGGAGATCCCTATATTGCGAATTCCTCTAAAAATATATTTTTGCCACCATTTATGGCCTACCTCACCTCAACCTCACAGACCACCTCAAAATTGTTATCCCTCTTTCTCACCTATCTAAAGTTGATCAGTCCAAAATCTTTTCCATGCCTGAGTCTAAGATTGAAGACTAGTGGGCTCGGGGCCATAAGTCTTTATACAAGAAATTCTTGCTTGCTAAATCTGAAAGGTTCCCTCTCAGAGACCGCCCTCTCACACTAAGTGAGTGGTTTGTCATTAATCATAAGAACTCTTGGGGTCCTTTCATCTAGAAAGAGATCAAGCTGATCAAGTACTTCCAAATGTTTAATGATTGTCGATATCTCAACAATCTGCCAGAGGTTCAGCTTGGCCAATTCAGAGGAGCCATCGCTCTGTTCAGGGCCGAAAATCCAGTCAACACCTCAATCCAAGTGGACTTTGCTACCCTGAAGATGCCAGAGATTGTGTTCCTACCCAAACTTCATTCCTTGGTCATGGACTCTGCAGTGGGTTCCATTATTTTCGAAAGGTTTGCTAGAGTAATGGGCCGAATCTCCGTCCAGAAGGGCAATCTTCTTGCCTTCCATAGATTTTTGTTCAGGGAATATCACAGAGGATATATCAAGTCTGATGTGCTTGCTCCCCTCCTGTCTGAGTGTGAAAGGCTCTCCCCATCTGATTGGGAAAAACATTTTCCTCAAGCTGCTCAGTAGCTACTCAATCTCAATCTCTCTCTGGCCAGATCAAACAAACCCTCTCTATATGTTGAAGAGTTTCTGGATCTGAACTCCATTCACCTTGTTCAAGATCCTTTTGCTATTTGGGTTGAGAGGTACAAGGTTTATGTACCAATGAAAAAGGATTTGAAGCAGCAGAAGATCTTCTACCCCATCTCCATTGATCAGTTTTTACAGCATGCCAGCTTTGGAACCACCAGTTCTCACAAGATGTCTCTTGGAAAGGATGAGTATGCCAATTTCCTATAAGCTCAAGGCAGCTCCACATCCAGAGAATGGCCCTTGTTATGGAGCCTTCATACACTATGTCTTGGGGTGCATTCCAAAACTATCTTGAAGAGTAGGAACACAAGGCTTGGCCGATCATCACTCGCCATGCCTCTCCCTTGTCACCTGCCTTCTACATCTCTGTACCCCCTCAGTAATCAAATACGGTGGTTCTTTTGGCTCCCATTTATCTTTCTTCTCTTCTTTCTTTGTCTCTTTATATTTCTTTTTGCTTAATGACAAAAAGGGGGAGAAAATAAAATATTCTAAAATACATTCCTTAAATTTATCAAATTTATTTAAATTTATCCAGCAAATGTATTTAAAGTTATTTCAACACTTTATAAGTTCATGTTATGTTTTGTCATCACCAAAAAGGGGAGATTGATGATCAGTACATCCCCATGTAATTATATTTATTATATGCAATTTTTGGTGATTAACAAAATCTTAACAAATATTTTCTAACAATCTTTTCTGAAGTTCATCCACATGAAATTAGTCAAGCAAAATCTATAAGTTATCCTCACCAGGGTTCGCCCGTGCCGCCCGTACCGCTGCGGCACGGGCGAACCGCACCGTGCCTGGGGCTCGGCGAGCCCCAGGCACGGTCGGGTCACCCCTTGGGGATGACCCGAGTGTGCCGCCGCGGCGCCGCGGCACACAGCGGACCGGTACGATCCGGTCCGCTAACTTCGGTTTTTTATTTTTGTTTTCGTAATTTTTTCATATTTGGTGTGTTTAAGTGATCTAAATGATGTCTAATTGAAATAAAAATTTAAACATAAACTAATTAAGAGATGATCTAAATTATAGTAATTTTATTATAATTTTTAAATTATTTTTTGTCAAGTAAAAATTATCCTAAAAAACAGTAAATTGACTTAATCTCAACATCTAAGGGATCTAATGGTGTCTAATTGAGATGAAATTTCAAACATAATCTAATTAATATGTGATATAAATTGTAATAATTTTAGTTTAATTTTTCAAATTAATTTTTTGTCAAGTAAAAACTGTCCTAAAATATATTAGGTCGACTTAATCTCAACATCTATGTATCAATAACTCATGATATTTATATTTTTAGAATCAGTATATTTTTCTAGTAATTATGATGACTTCATATTTGACTTTATTTTCGAAACCAAATGTCGTCCCGTTGAAGTACGTGCACAGAGAGTTCGTCGTACCGCGACAAACTCTGTGTGCACTTAAGGGGTCTAGTTAGTGTCTAATTGAGATAAAATTTCAAACATAAACTAATTAAGAGATGATACAAATTATAGTAATTTTATTAATATATGGGATTAATTAGCATTAATAAATGATAGCCCAATGTCATACTCAGAAGTGCGCGCTCCGACGGGACGACACCGGAAAATTGTAACGAAAATAAAATTTGAGAACACCATAATTTTCAGAAAAAATGTGGTGATATCAGAAATGTAAATATCTGAAATTGTTGACGTACGGATTTCGATATTAAGCCGATGCAACTATTTTCCGGGCAATTTTTCACCCAGTGTAAAATAAATTCTAAAAATTAAAATAAAATCACCATAATTTGTAAAACCGATACATTAGCTTATAGCTAAAATTTCAACACAAATGGACATTATTTGAATGGGTTTACAAGAGGATCTTCGGGACAGCTAGTTTATGGGTTAATTACGTCATGCATTTTCTGGGATCTTCGGGCTAGCTGGTTTATGGGTTAATTACGTCAAATCATTCTTCTCCATCTGCTATAGGCGGCAGTGGTGGTGGTGGTGTGGTGGTGGTGGTGGTGGTGGTGGTGGTGGTGGTGGTGGTGGTGGTGGTGGTGGTGGTGGTGGTGGTGGTGGTAAGCTATTCAAAAAGGTATCAAGCAGATGAGAAAAGGCGACACATAGGTCATGTGGACAATAGTAGCTATCAAGGGATTGAATCCGATTTTGAGAGACTGAGCACATAGGATGACACAACATCTGAGGGTGCTAGTGAGGGTCACAGTTTCTTTTCAGGACATACACAGTTGGATCCATATGGACAACATCATGAATATGGTGGCTATTATGCCTCTGGATACTAGTATGGTCATGATGGTTCTTATATGCAAATTCCAATCGTTCCACCACCAGGACCTACAATAGTACGTCAAGGAACACGTCAATATTTAGAATATCAGTGTATGTACGAAGACCTATATCAAAATTACATGCCTTATGCTGATTATTTGCGCTTCTTGGAGAGCACTTATAATGTGAGGTTGTTCGGAGATGGAAGTTATACCCCCTACTACGAAGGTTTTGTGGACATACATGCTCAGCATGATGAGGAAGAGTAGGTAAGAACTTGTTAAATGTCTTTAGTGACATGTTAAGGAAGATGATGCTAATTTGTAATTTTTCATGTAAAGAAAAATGATGAATATGAGGACGACGATATGAATATTGTATTTGGCTTGTATCATGATTATATCCTTAATATTTAGATGAACACTAATTGCTTGTGTCATTATCTTGGTATGATTGTATGTATGTTAGATGAATATTAAATGGTTGTGGTGGGTTGACTTAAATGAGTAAATAAATTTATTTATATATTTTCAACCTCTTTATGTGATGTTCTTATGTTTTACTCATTTTCTTTTGAAATTTGCTCATTTCAAATATTAACTAAGTCACAAAATTAAAAAAAAACAAATCAAACAGGTCATTTTCCCACCATACCTCAGCGGTACGGTACGGTACGATACGTACCGTGCCACAGAAAATGCGGTACGGTCGATCCGGGCGGTACGGCGAACCTTGATCCTCACACATTGTTATTTACGGTTCAAAGTATTCATTCTAAGTACACATCGATTTCCTTGATAGAATATCGGTTTTATAAGTGAAATAACGATTTGGTCGCTTTATCGATTTCACAAGTCACTTAAAACAACAATTTCATAAGTTTGATCGTTATAACGATTCGATAATTTAAACAACGATTTTATCGCTGTAACGATTCGATAAGTTAAACAACGATTTGATCTCTGTAACAATTCGATAAGTTAAAACAACGATTTGATCATTGTAACGATTCGATAAGTTAAACAACGATTTTATCGCTATAACGATTCGATAAGTTAAACAACGATTTGATCGTTGTAACGATTCGGTAAGTTACACAACGATTTGATCGATGTAACGATTCGCTATCACTTCAACAATGATTTAGTCGAAACAACGATTCGCCTTAACTTAAACAATGATTTGATAGCAAACAACGATTTGCTTTTACTTGAACAACAATTTGCTTTCACTCAAACAACGATTTGATCGGACAACAATTTGCTTTTAGTCAAAGAACGATTTGTTCAAACAACGATTTGCTTTTAGTCAAGAAACGATTTGCTCAAACAACGATTTGCTTTTAGTCAAAGAACGATTTGCTCAAACAACGATTTGCTTGGACAACGATTTGTTCACACAATGATTTCATTATTCACATCAACATAAAATTTCATTTATATATGGATTATGATTATGAAATCGATTTCACGTATATAACAACACTCTTCACAACGATTATGGTTTGAATGAATTATCATGCATTTCATTTTTATCTTCTCAGATAAGCTTGATAATAACCATTCTATTCAAACATATTTTCAAAACTCTGTGGAGTTCAAGTCTTCCCGCGTATATCTTTGTATATTGCACCACGTAACATTTATTGTGATTGTACACATCTCTACATGTCACATATCTGTGTGCATTCTACACCTGTGTTTCTCTAGCGAACGCTTTTCAAGGTGACAGAATGGCATTTCTATTTTGGTGTACATTCTTCTAGCATGACTTCTAACGTTGACTGACAGCATAGAGACAGTCTAGCTGTCTGCGTTTTGGTATTTATTGCGTGTAGGTCTTTTGCCAGTACCATATCTTACAACGTTGGATAACTTGACGTGAATTATATCTGGATGAATCTTCTCCTTGCGTATGTGTCTCCTAGAGCATTAATGACTACAAGCTTACCTGTTCCACACCTCGTTCAAACAGTCTAACGTGCTTCAGACATAGAGACAACGGACACTTCAACGGCTATATTTTTAAGAGAAGATATATAGAAGACTAATGACTCCATGAAGAGATATAGAGAGATACACTGAGCAACACACATAGAATCCATCAAGCACTTGCGAGCATCAGCAAGAAGAGCTCACTCCTTCCAGCGAACCAACTTTTAGCTCTCAGCTCTCCGTTTTTCATTTGCTTAGTCTTTAGAGAGCTAGTGTAGTTCTGAGAGATTTTCTTGTTGCAAATCTTTGTCTCTCATATTCAGCTTCAGATCAAGCAATTTCTTATAAGCTTAGTCTAGGGGCCATTCGCCTTTTACTCACATTCCTTGTGTGTGTTCCTCTTCGGTTGTGAAGAGAAGACCTATAGGAAACATGTGGTTGTTATTCCCTTCATTGAAGAAGGAAGACCTGTTGCATCAGGTGTTGGTTTGTACCTCTTCGGTTTAGAAGAGAAGGCTAACTGCTGCTGGATGTGTAAGAGTCCTTAAGGGGGACAGTACCATTGGTTAGTGAAATCCCAAGTTGTTGCTTGGGGACTGGACGTAGGACTCCTTGGGATAGGAGGTCCGAACCAGGATAAAAATCTCTTGTTGTTTATGTGTTTGCTTGTTTGTCTTCACTCTCACTAACACTAACTATTGATCTTAGTGTTTCTTTGTTAAGCGTTTTTATTAACAGTTTTTATTTCAAAAAGAGTGTTTAGCAATCCATTCACCCCCCCCCCCTTTGCGCTTGCTATCTGGGCAACAATGTGGGCCAATATTTTCGGCCCACAACACCCACACAACACACTAAAGCCCAAAACACAGCTCAATGGCCATCCATTGACTTAACAATCACATAAGATCTACTAAACTAAAACCCGGACGACCACGATGTTACATGACACCTACATATTTAATGTTAAGGCCATGGCTAACTATTACACAAGGAACCATTTATTCTACCATCCATTAGATTTTAAATCACCTAACTTTCAAATTTTATTGCATACCCTATGGGTTAGAATTGATGCCCCCATGGATATTTGAAGGAGAAGCCACTTCTCCTAAAGGTGGCACTATCCATCGTTCCTGTAACATCGTGAACTTTCGGATCACCGTTTAATGGATTTGGTGGCCAGTGTGTGGCTATTGTGTGTGTTTTGGTTGCTTGGGCAGGTAGTGAGGGGTTGGGGGTCAGAAATCCGAACCCAACAGACCCTCTGGTGCACTTTCTATAAACGCAACCAACACAGGTGTCGCATTTTGGAAATGTGACCACCTTCCTCGTCGTTATTTCGACACCGCTTCTTTGGGTGCACGTCCGCATGCGCGCCGCGTGTCGCATGCAGGAGCATCGGTTTAAATTACGACGACCGTGTACGTCGTGATTTAAACGGAACAGTGTGCCCCATCGTGATTTAGATTAAGAGGTTTTGCTGGTCGTGCCCTTGGTGAAACAATGCAAGAAACACTGATCAGCCTAGGGAAGACTTGCTGTGAGGGATTCCGCACGAATCGGCATGGAAAGGGGCGTGTTACTGTCGTGAGGAGGTTGTTCGGAGTGCAGGTAACACCAGGGCGGCGCCGTACTTCACGTTCTTCGTGTTTCTCGTGTGGTAGGGGAATTCTCCTCATTTTTGGATCGAATGGATCGTGATTAAAGTGTTCAATGCATGGCATGGGTTAAATTGAGTAGCAAGCATGTGTAGGCTTTTATTTAAATGAAAATATTCAAGTTTTAAGGCTGTATAGGGTGGTTTGTATGATTTTTGGAACTGGGGTTTTGGGTGGGGTTTTCTCAACTAAAAAGGCGACGGAACCAGTCATCTCGTTTTAAACGCGACGACGTGTCCAATCGTAATTCAGTCTTTAAGGTGACAGTTCACCCACATCGCAATTTGGCCTTCAAATGGCGACATCTGTGTACGTCGCGTTTTAGAAGGCAACCACCCAACGCCTAACTTGACTGCATAGTGTCATGAGTTACTTTCCGCCATGGGTTTGTGTGATTGTTAATTTATGTATTATGTGTTGTATGCAGTGCATTGGCACACGTTGTGATCGGGAATGCCGAGTTTGCATAGTTGTGTGTACGTGGCAAGTTGGGTTGCTTAACGCCTTCCGTGGTTGCCTCTCGAGTCGGGTACCCCAGGTTCTCTGTGAGCCAGGCACGTGGTGCTCGGGGTTTGTCTCGGTACTTGTGTACCATTGAGGTTTGTGTCATCTTCCTGGACACCCTCACTCCTCAGCTTGAGTTGTACGTCTGGTTGAGGGAAAGACGACAGTGGGAGAATGACTTGTGTGTGTTGGTTGTGTTTGGTCACTTATAGTGCGCTCTTGGTTGGGGGACGAACACCAGTAGATGTACTGGTCCCCAACTACTCCTGTTTCTAGTGCCTCACTTTAGGGAGCTCAGGCTATAGTCCTTAAAGGTGCCAGGCATGGGCCTGCAGTTGTGTGGTCTACAGGTGTGGTGTTAGTTTGGTCTCCACAGTTTGTTGACTCTATTGAGGTGGAGCGATAGCTGGACCTTCCGTCCGTGGTTGCGAGGCTGAGAGGTAGACCTGTGTGGTTTGTCCAGGTCCGTAGCTGGTGTTGCAAACCAGTCTTCGTGACTCGTGTTTGGCGTTACCCTTCTTTAGCTCGTACTATAGAGCGTGGTTTGTCATTTAATTATTGATGTTTAAGCCCTATTTTTAGTGTAGAGTTGTTTATTTAAATTACAGTTATGGCACCATGCTTAGAATATTAGTTTAACTGTTTAAATAGTTGTTTTACTCCTACTTCTCTAGTACTTGTATTGTTTTGGCTTTTGAGGAAGTTTTCCTACTAAGCCAGTGAGGCTCATCCCTACTCCTTTCAGGTGAGGAAGAGCAGGAGGGTTCCCATCCTTCTTCTAGTTCGGAGTCCCATCACAACGGAGTTGGGTCTACTCCTCCAGCAGTGTAATTTCCTTTCCATTATACGTCGGAGTATGCCCCGAGCTGTTGTACATTGTACTTGACTTTTGTTGAGAACTGGCTATGTAAAATTCATATAAATATATGTGAGATGTGCAATCTTATATGTGTTTAGTGTATTCTTTTATATTTCTATGGACATGTGTGTTGATATCCCTTGCGAGGCTTTGGCCTGTTCGCAGGAGGCGGAGTCGGATCAAGCACATTATTGGGTTAATGGGTTTGAACGACGAGGACCGTCACAGTTTGTATCAGAGCAAGGTCCATGTAAATATGAAGGAATAGAAGATTTACATAGCATGATCTCTACTTCAGTCCACTGCTAGTAGTTGACCCAGGTTTTGTATTGATTTGTTAGCATGATGTGTGGTTTGGAATGATGTATGTAGGGCTGCCAATGGGCCGGGCTCGGGCTGGGCTTATATGAGCCCGACCCAGACTTGACTCATCAATATGCAAGTCCAGGCCCAGCTCAAGCCCAAAAAATGTCGGACCGGAGTTTTTAACTTTTAAATAAGTAAAATAACATAATTTTAACTAAGTAAAGTTTAAGATTTGAAAAAAAAAAGAAAAGAGAAAGGGTCGGGCCGACCCATCGGGCCGAACTCAAAGCCCGAGTCTGGCCCATGGACCTAGTTGGGCTGGGGCTTTTAGGCCCTACTAAAAACCTATGGTCCGAAAAGAATCTTGCGGCCCAGCCCAAAATCAGGTCAAGCCCGCGGACCTGTCATGCCATCCTGGCCCATTGATAGCCCTAGTTGTATGTGCAGGATTTGAAATGGTTGACATGAGAGATTGGGAAGGTGGTGGAGATGAGTCGGAAGAAACTACACATCAGCTGATTGAGAGGTTATGGGAGAGTATTACACACCACAAGAAAATGCGGCATTTCCGACGGCCTCTTTCCGTCGGAAATCCGTCGGAAAATAGATTTTCTGACAGCTTCCGTCAGAAAGTCGTCGGAAATGGCCCGTCGGAAATAGTTGGTCGGAATATTACCGACGGAAAAGAATTCCGTCGGAAATCGGTCGGAAATTTCGATAATTGCGTCGAAAATCGGTCGGAAATCCGTCGGAAATTAGTATTTCCGACGGATTTTCCGACGGAAAAATTTCGTCGAAAATATCCGTCGGTAAAACCGCTTTTTCTAGTAGTGACAAAATATTGGACAAAGCTAGATCAGCAGGGTTTGGTTCAGCCAGCATCAATAGCACCTCAGCTTGTTGAGGAAGCGGTACTAGTGCCAGTAGCACCACCCCTGTCACGTTCTAGCAAAATTACATTTACTGAATATGACCGATATTATTATAAGAACTAACATAAACATTTATACATAAACAACTAGTTTAGCGAAAGCTTATTACATGACATCCCTCATTATAGTCTAAATGAGGTACATGCAAAAGTAAACTGTAGCCTTATTACATTTCCACTTATCTACAAAGAAAACAAAAGATGACAGCAATGCTTGTCATGGTGTGGACCACGCAGCACACAAAATCCCCTTAAGCTTCATCTTCGTTGGGCCCACCTGAAAATGGTAAATTGAATGAGCTAACTAGACCAGTAGAACTCAATTCCATTAAATGAAAAGGATTTAGATGTAAATTCTCAAGGTAAGAACAGGTATAGATTGCTAGCACTGGTTGTTCAAACAATGATCAAATGAATCAATGTGATAACAGGTATTGAACAAGAATAGTTTAGAAACAAGATCAATAACTCAAGATGATACTTGAATTCAGAATCAGACATATTTTCATACACACAAGCATGATGTGATGACTAATCAAACAGAATTGATGTATACCAACATCTAGAAATTCTTATCACCCCCGTGCGGCCACTGATGAATTCGAGCGCTCCCCCCAGGACTGAACCAGCCCTTTATTTGCCAGGCATATTTCTCGAACGAGTCCCAAAGACTCACAACTTGTCATCATAACACATTCATCCTTGTAAAGGATCAAAGACACACAAAGATTCACTCATGGTTTGCACACAAGAATTAAGGAACTCTGTTCTTCATTGATTTCAGAAATTGATGCTCTCACAAGGTCAATTATGTTCGGAACTTTGAAGTGATGATTCATGGTAAAAAGAAAAGAAGCTTGACTGGTTTAGTAGGTGTTAAGTGGTAGAAACATCCATGAATGAGTGAGCATTTAGTTAGAACAATTGGGCATAGTTCGATCAAGAAATGAGTCAAGATAGGTGCAGAAATTTCTGGACTGACTGTGCCTGTCCACAGCCAGGGTGTTGCTGTCGACAGGTAGGGCTTTCCCAGAAGCTGAATTCTCAGCCTGGCAGTGGCTGTCGACAGCCAGGAATGTTTCTATCAACAGCCCCTGTCAGGTTCCATTTTCTGGGTTCTGGACAGAGGCCCCTGTCGACAGGTAAATGCACGGCTGTCGACAGGTGCTACATAGACTTTCAAAAACTGATTCACTCCAACTAGAAATTGTATCAACAAGCTCTTCTATCACTCCTAACATGATTAGGACTTTATCCAAGTATGATCTTAGCCTCAAACATGAAGCTAACATGACAAGAGAGTGAAAGAAAAATCATGGGATATGATTCACATGGATGATCAATAAGAAGACAAACTCAAAAGGAAATTTTCTGGAAGAGTAATACTCCTAAATTTCTTTCTTTCTTTCATCCATTACATCAAGCACTTATCAAAGCACACACTCACTTGAGACTTTCTCAATGAATCATTTCTCGATCGTAGAAAGAACCGTCATAGTTCAGTCTACTCTACATGGTGAAGTCAACATGATTCCAGATTCAAACAAACTGAAACAGAGGGAGTAGTATGTAGCTACCTATGACTTGAAGACTAACTAAAATATGATGGAAGATTCACTTTCTATCAGGAACACATTCCCTAAGTTGGAAAAATAGTTGGAACTTGATGACGAATTACTTCAAACTGTTAGCCCGAAGTAGAAGGAAGGAGAGGATTAGAAATTGAATTCTACCTTTCTGAGTAGAGTAAGTTCCTCCTTGATGTGAAGATCCACAGAAATAAGAAGAAGGAATGGGAAGCTTGTACGTATGGTGGCCTTAACAGATATTCTGGTGCACTAGAGAAGTAAGGTCCTTCGTAGACCCAATAGCAGCAATACACAGCAAGAATTCCCGTCGTGGCTTGCTCTGAAACAGGGTACAAGAATACAACAGCCCCAGCTAGTAACCCACTATGGACCTTTGTGAACACAATAGCAGCCTAACGGGAGGAAGGTGGAAAAGATAGTTACGATGGCCTTTGAGGTGTATTTATAACCCAAGGTGCCTTCCATGAATAACGACACGACAACCCCTTATGTGTCACAGTAAAAACCATTTGGTTTTTACTATTGACACGTTAAGCATGCAATCCTCCAGCGAAACACCTCAGGTAAGTACGTGTACCTTCTCCAACAAGTGTGCTGGCCTCCCCATGGCTGCACACGTAGACACTAACTTTCCCAGAAAAATCCCTTCCGTAAATAGTCAAAAATTCAACTAGCCCATTAGTCTTAATGTAAAACATGTTCAAATGGTATCCATTGTCTTAAAATTTTGACCATGGTCTAATATGATGGTTTTGCAAATTATGGTGATTTTTATTTAATTTTTAGATTCTATTTTACACTAGGTGAAAAATCACCCGAAAAATGGTCGCGTCGACTTAATCACAAAATTCGTACGTCGAAAAATTTGAATATTTATATTTCTGAGATCTCCACATTTTTCTAGAAATTATGGTGTTCTCATATTTTTATTTTGTTGTCATTTTCCAGTGTCGCCCTGTGGAAGCGCGTACCTCTGTGTACGACACTGGGGTAACATACGTTACTACTAATTAATACCAAAATCTAATTATCTCAATTTAATAACAATCCTAATGTATAATAACCACATTATTCATATTTTCTTAACACTTTAAATTTTTGGGGCGTTACAACCCCCATCACCACCAAGAGTAGAGGTACCACTTGTTGCATCAGTACCCCCAGCAGTACCCGTACGACCAACTGGCACGGATGAGTCTACAATGTTAGTGGAAAGGTTCTTGAGATTACAGCCACCCACGTATACAGGAGGTCCAAATCCAGACACAGCGGAACATTGGGTGCACGAGATAGAGCGGGTCTTTGTTACAATGAGATGTCCTCAGGCGGACAGGGTGATTCTAGCTATTTACCAGTTGCGAGGTTTTGCTCAGGAGTGGTGGAGGCTGAAAATGCAGACAGTATTTGCAGGCAGGACAGAAGACTCCATCATATGGCCATAATTCTTGGGAGTATTCAATGATACTTTCTTCCCGGTCCAGGTTCAACAGGCAAAAAGGGAACAATTTAGAACATTGCATGAAGGAAATTTGTCAGTGCTGGAATATCAGATGAGGTTCATGGCTTTGAGTAGATATGCACCGTATGTGGTTACCGATAATGCTATGATGGTAGAATATTTCATCCAAGGATTGTGGCCAGAGTTGCAGATAGCAGCAGTTCCCCTTATGTGTAGGACGGTGGAGGAGGCGGCAGGCAACAGACTTTTCAGCAGGGGCGAGGCATTAGACTAGAGGTAGAGGAGTCGCAGCAGAGCACAACAAGGCAGCCTGTCATTCCTCCAGGCTATATATGTTACAATTGTGATCATCCAGGGCATTTGATCAGAAATTGCCCTTATCCCAGGGAGTATGGTTATGGTAGAGCGGCACAGCAATAACAGCAGCCACAGCAACCACCGACAGAGTGAGGTAGAGGGCCACATTTTCAGCGAGGTCGAGGACATTTTATGGCTATAATTCGGGCGTAAGTAGAGGCTTCTAATCTGATTGAAGGTACATTACCCATTTATGAATTTTATGCAAGAATTTTGATAGATACAAGTGCATCACACTCTTTTATTTTCGAAGATTTTCTAGATGGTATGGTTCACCCGTTAGAGGAAAGGCAATGTGAGTTAGTGGTAGAAGTTCCCTCAGGTGGATATATACTTATTTCTTGTTATATAGATGAGGTCTTAATAATAATTTAGGGGAACCAGTTGTCAGTCAGGTTATATGCTTTACAGTTGAAGGAATATGATGTGATTCTGGGTATGGACTGGTTGGAAGCTTATGGGGCAGTAGTAGATTGCAGAAAGAAAGGAATCAGATTTAGCCATTTTAGTTGAGCAAAGTTTGAATTTCAAGGTATGCCATTTTACACTCCGAAGTTTATTATTTCAGCACTTAGAGCTAGGAAGTTAATAAATGCACGTTGTGCGGCATATTTGGCTTCAGTGAGTTTAGTTGAGTCAGGTAAATCTGTGAAGACTGTTCCAATAGTTAGAGAGTTTGCATATGTGTTTCCTGATTATTTGTCAGGATTAGCCCCACATAGAGAGGTGGACTTTACAGTAGAGTTACAGCCAAGTTGTATGCCAATCTCCAAGGCACCATATAGGATGGCACCGACAGAATTAAAAGAGTTGAAGAAGCAGTTGCAAGAATTGTTGGAAAAGGGTTTCATTAGGCCAAGTCATTCGCTATGGGGAGCTCCAGTTTTGTTTGTAAGAAAGAAAGCTAGCAGTTTTAGAATGTGCATTGATTACCGCCAATTGAATAAGGTCACTATTAAGAACAAGTATATGTTGCCGAGAATAGATGATTTATTTGATCAATTGAAATCAGCAAGGGTGTTCTTCAAGATTGATTTGAGGTCAAGATATCATCAGTTGAGAATTAGGGAGGAAGATATTGATAAAACAGCATTCAGAACAAGGTATGGACACTATGAGTTTGTGGTGATGCCATTCGGGTTGACTAATGCATCGGCAGCTTTCATGAATCTGATGAACAAAATATTCCATCCATATTTAGATAAGTTTATTGTGGTTTTCATAGATGATATACTAGTGTATTCAGCAATAGAGGAAGAATATGTGGCACACTTGAAGATTACTTTGCAGACTATAAGAGAGCATCAGTTGTATGCTAAATTCAGCAAGTGTGAGTTCTGGTTGTGGGAAATTCAATTTTTGGGTCATGTAATTTCAGCAGATGATATCGCAGTGGATCCAGCCAAGGTTGAGGTAGACATGAAATGGGAGGAGCTGAAAACAGTCACAGAAATCAGAAGTTTCCTTGGGTTGGCCGATTATTACATGCAATTTATCCAGGATTTCTCGAAGATTGCAGCGCCCATGACTAGATTAACCAGAAAGGGAGCACCGTTTATATGGCCAGCCGATTGTCGTAAAAGCTTTATGGAATTAAAGAGAAAACTCATTACAGCACCGATATTGGCATTATCATCAGGCAGTGGAGGATTTGTATTGTATACAGATGCCTCTAGGAGGGGACTTGGTGCAGTATTAATGCAGCATGGTAAGGTTGTGGCTTATGCATCCAGGCAATTGAAACGGCATAAAGAGAGTTATCCTACCCATGATTTGGAATTGGTAGCAGTGGTTTTTGCTCTAAAGCTGTGGAAGCACTATTAATATGGGGAAAGGTTTGAAATTTTTACTGATCATAAGAGTTTGAAATATATTTTCTCTTAGAATGATTTGAATCTTAGGCAGTGTAGATGGATGGAATACTTAAAAGATTATGATTTTAGTTTGGCCTATCATTCAGGTAAAGCAAATGTGGTTGCAGATGCACTAAGCAGAAAAGCAGTGTTGAGCCAAATGATGATAAGAGAGTGGAAATTGTATGCAGATGTGGCAGATAATTCCTTGTATGTTCCTAACCGTCAGCGGCGAGCAGTTTTGGCCAGCAGTGCAGTAGAACTGTCACCCCCCGATGCAGAATATCGAAACGTGAGGCAGTTGCAAGTAAATAGGTACAAAGAAAGTACTAGACATCAAACCATTGAACAAGATCAAATACTAAAGCAAATTCTTCTCATTAATAACTTTCCAAATGTCTAGTTACAACCACTAATATCATAGCCATTCTATAGGGCCCAATTACATCGAAATAAAAGTAAAAGACTAAACTAACACTCTAACATAATACTAAGACACTAGGGTACTCATGACTTCACTCCTGGTCGTTCCCGTCCTCTTGAGTGTAAGGGTCATCCTCGGTCTCACCTGAGAACACAACGACAAATAACGCAGGGTGAGAGATAACGCCCAGTAGGACTTAAATCTCAATAGTCAAGCAAACTTTAAATAATTAATATATTAAAGGGTAGAATAACTAAAGATAGAGAGCGAGAGAGTCAAGTAAAAGATAGTAGGATAGCGCATAATGGAAATAGCACAAGCTTTCTAAATATAGCACAAGTGTCGAGTATAGCACCATAGCAAGATGGTCATAGCACAAAGTATAGCAATAGCACAACGGGTATAGTATAGCACTTTTTGTCAATAGACAACGAGAGAATATAGCACTTTTGATTGTCATTTAGATAGTTGAGATAGATAGCACTTGAGTGTAATGCCAAACACTCTGATCATTTAACTCCCATGGGCACTAGCACTTTCGGGCGCACATCCCAGGACCAGATCGGGCCCTTTATATATTGCCAGGCATTGGTTATATTGTTCATCTTTAGACAATCAGCCAATGGCCAACAGAGAGTACCAAGAAATAGATGAGAGTACTAGATGAATAGACGAGATAGTAGAGTGAACGTGAATAGATGAGCGAGTAGAGTATAGATGAGAGCTAGTGGACATTGCACATGGAACGTCGAGTAACGAGCGATAGTAACAGTTGCACAACACACGCGTTTAGTGTTAGCAGTCTGGTGGAATACACAACCCTTCCGCTGGCCTTGTTATGCACAGGACCAGAGGTCCGGCGTGATTAGGGATAAGAGCGAACTTCTAATAGCCGTTTGGATCATGTTGATCCCTAAAGGGGGTCATAGGTGTTCGGGTACAACTAGCTCATCGATCATGTGGGAATCCATGGATAGAGGAGACTTACGGAGGCCTTGAACAAGGATTCACTAGTCCGGCAGAAGGAGTATCTGACGGAGAGTTCGTCCAAGTCAAGAGAGAGTGTGTATATAGAAACAAGTGATCGACGTTCTAGAGGAATTCTAGAACAGTGGAGCGTCAGTATCGGTGTTCCCAAAACAATGCGAGAAACGAAGACAAGTCCTTTTAAAATATGGCAATTTAAATAAAAATTGAGATAAATTACTAGATATATTATGGGAAATTTTCATGTCATGTTAAGCCATATTGGATGGTTCAAGTGTGTGCATGTGTCATGAAATTGTAGATAGAATGTGGTCATCTACATGTCTTTTAAAAATCACACATTAATGTTCAATTTATAACAAGTGCATTTACTACGTGTAAGACTGTTAACAAAGTGTACAAGCACTGTAGAAAGTTAGAGCATCATAAATCGGGGGTTTTCATGCAAAAGTCTGAGATCGCGACGCACCCCAGTAAGGGTCGCGACGGGGTCAGGTGAGAACGCGACAAGGCCTTGTAAAGAACGTGACGGGCTTGTCAGATCAGGCAGGCAAAACGCGACGACAGGCCCTGTCGCGTTCAGAACGCGACGGGCGGTGCTGTCGTGACCAGCCTAAGAACGCGGCCTATCGGGCCGTCATGTTCTCAGGTCTTGCGCCTGAGTCCGACAGGGAAAGGACATGTTCTTGGATTGCGGTCTAGAACTTCCTTATATTGACATCGGGTGGTTCAGAAAATAAGAACTAAATGTACAATCAATGAAAATTCATGAAACAAATTTTAAACGATTCTAGACATGCAAGGGTACTGCCAGTAAATAGGAATTTGAAAACAGTAAAGGTTTTGGTAGGGTTTAATCAAGTGCATTCATGAAGAACATAGAATAGTGTACAGTTGAGATGAAAGATTTAATTCGAGCAACATGGTGGATGAAAATTAGGGATTTTAGGGGCAAAAGATGCCTAACATGCATCAGTTCTTCCAGTAAAAATCTCATGGCATGGGGACAAGTAAGCATGAAGATATAAATTTCTCAAGAGGGTTCGGGGTCATGGGATTTACAGAACTTTGAAAATCAAGAACAAAAGATATGCTTGAAGGAAAATTATGAAACCAAAGGGCTTTTGTCCCTGATGGTTTGAACTACCTACAGACGAAATTATATGATTTATGCTTGTGAAAATTACTACCTTTAGTCGTTTTCCTTCTCTAGGGCTAGAACTTGAAGAACGGGGGTTGAGAGCTTGAGCAGGCTTCTCCCCACGAATTTCCCTCCTCCTTGGCCTCTCCTCCTAGTCCAGTAACTCTTGGCAACGATCTAGGGCCGGCCATGGGGGGTTTAGGAGAGTATTTATGTCTCTTATGTTTCTAATTCCTAATAGGCCTCTAATTCCTATTAAATTTCAGGATTTCCTATTTCTCTCACCCTTTCCAAGCTTGAGAACTTCTAATTGGGTTAGGAAGGGAGCTAAATTCGTGGCCCAGCAACTAGGGTAGGTTTAGGAATCCAAATCCAACCCAAACTTCATATTTAATGTATTAAATACCTCTTTTCTATTTAAGTAATAATTAAGTTACGAATTTAGGGTATTTTCCTATTATTCCCCTTTTAAAAATCCCCATTTTGGCCCACTAATTTCTAATGGGTCCATTT
This sequence comes from Colocasia esculenta, assembly GCA_014218235.1. Classification (NCBI taxonomy): domain Eukaryota; kingdom Viridiplantae; phylum Streptophyta; class Magnoliopsida; order Alismatales; family Araceae; genus Colocasia; species Colocasia esculenta. The sequence goes on along the minus strand of CM024760.1, from coordinate 33,466,355 downwards.
AACAAAGCTCATTACTTCTTTTCATTTAATGAGTTTTATTAAATTCTCTTTTATTTGATTTTCTAATTGCTTTTATTTTTATTATTATTAAATTTTTATTTTTCGAAAAATCCAGGTTGCTACAAGAACCATCTATATATTGGCAGATAGTAGAAGCTCAAAGAGCATATGAAAGTTTAGCATAAATTGTAAAGATGGAGTGTGTTACTATTGACAATGATTGTGTGGTAAGATTCAGAGGCAGATTATATGTCCCAGCGGAGGTAGTGGTAAAACAGAAAGTATTAGAAGAGGCACACAAATGCAGATATTCTATCCATCCAGATAGTACGAAAATGTACCAAGACTTGAAGAAGCATTTCTGGTGGCCGCATATGAAGAGAGAAATAACAGAGTGTATCACTAGATGTGTGATTTGTCAGTAGGTAATGGCAGAACATCAAAGACCAGGAGGATTATTGCAGCCATTGCCAATTCCACAATGGAAATGGGACGACATTGCTATGGATTTTGTGGTTGGTTTACCCAGGACAACAGTAGGGCATAATGGCATTTGGGTATTCATTGATAGATTGACCAAGGTGTGCAGATTGCTAGCAGTGAGTATGTCATGGACAGTGGACAGGTTGGCCAGATTGTACCATTGCATGGTATCCCAGTAACAATTGTTTCAGATAGAGATCTGATGTTCACATCTGGTTTTTGGAGGAGTCTACAGTGAGTGGTTGGCATCGAGTTGCGGTATAGCTCAACATATCACCCTCAGACAGATGGGCAGACGGAAAGGACTATTCAGACAATGAAGACATGTTACAAGCTTGTTGCTTAGTATGGGGAGGCAGCTGGGAGCATCACCTGGGTATGGTGGAATTTGCCTATAATAACAGTTATCATGCAAGTATAGGAATGGCACCGTATGAAGCTTTATATGGTAGACCTTATAGAACACCTCTAAATTGGCATGAAGTAGGAGAGAGACAGGTTATGGGGCCAAAATTAATTCAGCAATGTTCAGAAATTGTTAGATTTATAAAAGAGAAGCTTCAGACAGATCAGAGTCGTCAAAAGAGTTATGCAGATACAAGACGATGGCCATTACAGTTTGAAGTTGGAGATTATGTGTTTTTGAGAGTTTCTCTCACAAAAGGTGTTCTAAGGTTCAGTAAGAAGGGTAAGTTGAGTCCAAGATATGTGGGTCCATTCCAGATTTCTGAAAGAATTGGTGAAACAACGTATAGAATAAAGCTTCCAGTGGACTTCACGGACACACATGATGTGTTTCATGTCACCATGTTGAGAAGGTATATTTGAGATTCATCACAGATAGTCAGCTATATCAGAGATGACTTGAAGCCGGACATGTCTATGCCGGAGTATCCAGTATAGATTACAGGGCAGAGGGTACAGAAATTGAAAATTAAAGAAATAGAGCCGGTGAAAATTAGATGGGAAAATAGACAGGGAGGAGAAGATACATGGGAACTGGCAGAAGAGATGCAAAAAGTGTTTCCATACTTGTTTGAGTAAGTTTTTAATTCTTTTTAGGTGATAGTACCATACATGAATAACTTTAAATGGTGTGCTTAGGGTTCTTTCTGAATTTTGAGGTTGAAATTTCTTTTTAGGTGATAGCAATGTAACGTCGTGAACTTTCGGATCGTCGTTTAATGGATTTGGTGGCCAGTGTGTGGCCTATTGTGTGTGTTTTGGTTGCTTGGGCAGGTAGTGAGGCGTTGGGGGTCAGAAATCCAAACCCAACAGACCCTCTGGTGCGCTTTCTATAAACGCGACAAACACAAGTGTCGCGTGTAACGACCCCGGCGCCCGGATCCCCGGCTTCCACCAAGAATCCGTACATCGAGACCGCCGCCCACGGGTCCGGAGACCCGGAAGGGCTAACGGATCGGTCTAACAAGATATGTAACAGAAATAAATAACAACCAACGTACTAAAGTGTACCACAAGTGAACGAAAAGTGTTCAACACTAAGTAACAGTCTAGTATAGTCCCAAAGTAAATAAAGTACAAGTGCTGAAATAAACGGGAAGGAACACGTCCCTTAGGGGCATACCCCGAGGGTGAAGTACAACTGCTAGGGGAACACTGCCACTAGAGACGCCGACTACTGCGGGCCCGTCTCCTCAGTCTGCCGCGGAGGGAGCTGCTGTGAAGTCTCACCTACAAAACAGGGAGTGAGCTTCACGAAGAAGCCCAATAGGGACTACCAATCTCCCACTGGTTCTAACAACAGAATAGAACTAAGTGCAATAATTAAATAAAGCAGTAAAGTTTATTCTATTAAACAGAGTCAAGTGCGGAAGCGTGAAAGAAACTACACGGTCGTCGGTCTAGGCTACACAGCAGAATCGAAAAACCTGTGTAAACCAAGGCACCACAAGAACCCAGCTGTAACACAGACAGTAGACACCGCCTGGACAAACACACTAGCTACAGAACACTACACTAGTCAGCCGGTCAGGTCGCCACGCGCCTTACCCTCGACCAACGGTCCATGTCTAGCACCTCCCGTCGGAGTGAGGCGCGGAACAAGAACAACCACAACTGCCGTAGTCTGGCCGGACTACAGTCCCACGCCTGACCCCTCTAAATGGTTCCGGAACCACGTAGAGTGAGGCAGTGAGAAAAGGACTAGCTGATCTGCGTCGTACAAGCTACCAACCACCGGCATCCCAGACTCAGTTAAGAGAGCTCTACAAACGACTCACGTCATTGTCCCACCGTTTTCCCCTACTGCTACCAGAGTCAACGACTCGAGCAAACCCGCCGCCCGGAGCAACACCCTCTGACACAGGCGCGCCGGGACCGGGGGTCCCAAGTAACGGTAACAACCTGTCTCGTTGACAAGCCCTCAAGTGCCTAGCACCGGGCAAAGAGAGACTAGTAGTAGCACTGCACTAGGAACAGCACAGGTGCCAAGAAAAACCGAGTCGCAACGGAAGCAGAAAACACAACAGGTCGATAGTCCGCTCTCGGTCAGAGAGGCGATGTATCGACCCATTGCGACCAGAACGCGACGGTTCTACCTGTCAGGACAAGGAAAACAGAAGGCGACCTACAAGCATGTCACGATAAGGTCGCGGTGGCTAAGAGTACCGCAACAAGCCTGAGTCGACTGATTGCGACACGTACCCCGTCGCGATCTCATCACGACGGAGACGGAGGTCGCAATCGGGAAGACCCCGAACACTTGAACACCAGCCACGTACCCGTAGCTTTAGCATGACGTGGCGGGTCTGGGGAACGTTCAAGAGAATGCGACGCCCCAATACGTTGCGACCTGGTCGCCACTGGAAAACCCGTCGTGACCACAGTCGAGTGCTCAGACAAAGCAACCCTTCCCACCCCAAACTAAACCACAAAGTACAAACGGGGAAGAGGAAACATGCAAACGATAGGAACATGGTATTTAACGTCCAAACCACTCAATTTACCCCCAAGCATGCATAGAAGGTAAGGCTACACTCATATGAACCTCACACAACCAAATGCAACTTCTCACACCCCATTATCCACACAACATGCTAGCCACAAAACTCATTCCATTCAACCACACAATAACATATGAATCACCTTAGCATGATCCTAGGCTTAGAAAGAAGGGGATTGGCCCTATGCATGGTAGAACTAGGGAATGGTTTGGGGGTCCCTACCTCAACTTGAAGAACCACCCTAGATGAGCCTTCTCGTAGGATTGCACCCCTCCACCTCCGAGCTCCAACGCTCCAACGCTCCACGAGCCTCCCACGAACCGAGCTCGTCCTCCTCCTCTTTCCCAAGCTGATGGAGAGACACATGGTGCATACCACAGAGGAAGGAGAAGAAGAAGTGAGGAGAAGGAAAGAACACAAGCAATCCAAACCACACTACAATTCACATCATACTTACCAAGCAAGCCACAAGGATCTCCCCTTCCAAAGCTCACCACGGAGCTCAACACATAGGGGAATCGCCACAGAGGGGAAGAAGACAGCAAAATGGCCAAATGGGACTTCTGCTCTCGGGCTGAGCAGTTTTAACACAGACGTTAAGAATGTGACGTCCCTGGTCGTCACGTTAGCAACACTAACGCGACACCCTCACACGTCGCGATCTTAAAGTCTGCGACCCAGACTGCCAAACCCAACACGTGGTATGCATGCAACGCTGACACCTGATTGCGGCGGGTCAGTATGTCGCGTTCAAGCATGCATGCCCACACGTGTCTCCACCGTCCAGACAGTAAAATGACAAAAGAACTGTCTGCTGTCAGAATTAGATCGCGACAGGGGCGGCCGGCGTGTTCCCAACCTAAATGTGACGGCTACCTCTGTCGCCTTCAGAAGGCGACGGCCCTGCATGTCGCGATCCCAACCAAGAGCTCCTGACCCACAAGGTAACAAGGATGTTACATCGCGTTTTGGAAACGCGACCACCTTCCCCGTCACGATTTCGACACCACTTCCTCGGGTGCACGTCCACATGTGCACCGTGTGTCGTATGTAGGAGCGTCGATTTAAATTGCGACGACCATGTACGTCGCGATTTAAACGTGACGGTGTGCCCCGTCGTGATTTAGATTAAGAGGTTTTGCTGGTCAAGCCCCTAGCCAAAAAGTGCATGAAACACTGTTCGACCTAGGGAAGGCTTGTTGTGAGGGATTCTGGGCGAATCAGCGTGTACGACATGCGAAGGGGCATGTTACCATCGTGAGGAGGTTGTTCGGAGTGCAAGTAATGCCAGGGTGACGCCGTACTTCACGTTCTTCGTGTTTCTCGTGTGGTAGGGGAATTCTCCTCATTTTTGGATCGAATGGATCGTGATTAAAGTGTTCAATGCATGGCATAGGTTAAATTGATTAGCAAGCATGTGTAGGCTTTTATTTAAATGCAAATATTCAAGCTTTAAGGTTGTATAGGGTGGTTTGTATGATTTCTGGAACTGGGGTTTTGGGTGGAGTTTTCTTGGCTAAAAAGGTGACGGAACCAGTCATCATGTTTTGAATGCGACGGCGTGTCCAGTCGCGATTCAGTCTTTAAGGTGACAGTTCACCCACGTCGCAGTTTGGCCTTCAAATGGTGACATCTGTGTACGCCACATTTTAGAAGGCAACCACCCGACCCCTAACTTGACTGCACAGTGCCATGAGTTGCTTTCAACCATGGGTCTGTGTGATTATTAATTTATGTATTATGTGTTGTAAGCGGTGCATTGGCACGCGTTGTGATCAGGAATGCCGAGTTTGCATGGTTGTGTGCACGTGGCAAGTTGAGTTGCTTAACGCCTTCAGTGGTTGCCTCTCGAGTCGGGTACCCCAGGTTCTCTGTGAGCCAGGCATGTGGTGCTCGGGGTTTGTCCCAGTACTTGTGTACCGTCGAGGTCTGTGTCATCTTCCTGAACACCCTCACTTCTTAGCTTGAGTTGTACGTCCGGCTGAAGGAAAGACGACAGTGGGACAGCGACTTGTGTGTGTTGGCTGTGTTTGGTCGCTTGTAGAGCGCTCTTGGTTGGAGGAGGACACTGGTAGACATACTGGTCCCCAGCTACTCTTGTTTCCAATGCCTCACTTTAGGGAGCTCAGGTTGGAGTCCTTAAAGGTGCCAGGCATGGGCCTACAATTGTGTGGTCTACAGGTGTGGTGTTAGTTTGGTCTCCACAGTTTGTTGACTCTGTTGAGGTGGAGCGACAGCTGGACCTTTCATCTGTGGCTGCGAGGCTGAGAGGTAGACCTGTGTGGTTTGTCCAGGTCAGTAGTTGCTATCGCAAACCAGTCTTCATGACTCATGTTTGACATTAGCCTTCTTTAGCTCGTACTGTAGAGCGTGGTTTGTTGTTTAATTATTGATGTTTAAGCCTTGTTTTTAGTGTAGAGTTGTTTATTTAAATTGCAGTTATGGCACCATGCTTAGAATAATAATTTAACTGTTTAATAGTTGTTTTGCTCCTGCTTCTCTAGTACTTGTATTGTTTTGACTTTTAAGGGAGTTTCCCTACTGAGCCAGTGATTTGTGAGACTCACCCCTACTCCTTTTAGGCGAGGGAGAGCAAAAGGGTTCTCGTCCTTCTTCTAATTCGAAGCTGTATCACAACGGAGTTGGGTCTACTCCTCCAGCAGTGTAATTTCCTTTCCATTGTACCTCGGAGTATGCCCCGAGCTGTTGTACATTGTGCTTGACTTTTGTTGAGAACTGACTATGTAAAATTCATATAAATATATGTAAGATGTGCAATCTTATATGTGTTTAGTGTATTTTTTTATATTTCTACAGACATGTGTGTTGATATCCCTTGCGAGGTTTTGGTCTGTTCGTGGGAGGCGGAGTCGGATCAAGCACGTTATTGAGTTAACGGATTTGAATGACGAGGACCGTCACAGTTCCTCTCATACACATATGCATCAATAATTTCGTAGTGCACAACATAAGCAGATTCATAACATATTTTACCTAGATCAGACATATGTTTTATGAATTTGAACAAATTCTTAATATTCATAATAATGAACATAAAACCATCATATTTATGCAGATCATAACATAAAACCGAAAAATCAAACCATGCTTAAACAAGTAGATTACGGATTATCCTTACATCTTAATCTTATCGTACTAGTTCTAGAAAACAAAACAAAACAGCAGACATACATACTATAAGGATTCATGCAAATTATCCTACCTTGAATTTAGTAAAATACACAAAGGATTAGCAGCCAAGTCAGATGTCAAAACCACAACTTCTCTCGAACAATTTGATCACAAAGTCTCCTGCTGTGACAACACATGTTTCTGCTGCATGGAACTCAACAACCTCTCCTCTAGAAAGTCACAAGGACTCCCAACATTGCAGTCAACGTCCTATATTTATAGAGGATCTAAATCGTCTCTACTAGTTCTACTAAAGGATCCTAAGAGGACATAGATCATGACAACTCAGATTAGGAAACATGCTTTCTACGCATAGCATATGAACCCCACTAACCTATGGCAACTCAAATATAGGCAATAGAACTCCCTGGTCACTTATGGCCAAACTAGACTTTCTTACATTTTACCTCCTTCCTACTATGGTTCAAACTCTTGCTCTCAATGAGATTTCTTCTAACTAATACGGAATAATATATTACCCAATATTTTAATATTATAAATATATATATAATTAATTATAACATATATTATTATTATTAAAATCGTATTCGACATGTTCGAACTTAGAATAACTTAATTTGATTATTTAAATTGTTGGTCACTACAATATCACCCTAAACTCAAGGAGTCTAATTTCAGAAGTTTCATTCATTTATTACAAGCAACATATTATTATTTTAAAATCCCATCTGATATGTAAACTTAGAACAATAATTTTAACAATTTATTTACATTTATATGTGATAACAGCATGTGCAGCCGCCTTGACAATAGTCACAACAACAATCAAAGCAAATGCCACAGTCAATATAACCGCAACAATTGCAACAAAGACAAGCAACCATCTCCATCAAAGCGAGATTTGGGGATTGCTGGGAAACACTAAAACCTCTGCAAAAGCCTTCACCACAACTGCCTCCACAAGCTCTTGCTCAAGCCAGTACCATCACTATCACACCAACCAGACATGTGTCACATGTCTGGTGCCATGATAGATAAGTCGCCAAGTCGATGTACTGTGACAGGGAGTTGCCGGTCATCACCACAACCCCCTTGGCCATCGCCGCCGGTTACCCTCCATATTATCGACCCATCTGTCACCACTACTGTCATTCAAACACCACCTTCTTCCATACGAATCACCCTACCTTCTAGTTCTAACCCACCACACCCGCACCTGAGCCTGAGTAAGCTCTATCAGCACCAGGGTGTGAGAAAGCTCCGTTCACTCTCGAGCTAGAGCAAGAGCACTTTACACCCTCACCAGCATCCACTCACTGCCTACTAAACCTTCACCATCCATAACCACTGAACCGGTCATTGTTGCTAGATTAATCTTTCAATTAGGTATTTCTCTCGTTAGGAAACAAGATAACACAGGCATCTAGATCAAAATCCTTCATATGAAAAACTTAGCATACAAATTTTTTAAGACATTATTTGAGATTGCTGCAAAGTATCAAAAACGACATATTTCCTATGTTTGAAATGTCACAAATGATCTTATGATTTTTTTTTTGTTATACCTCAAAACCGGTCTTGATTTTTAGTCTATCCATTTGGTTGGTTCCAAAATATATTTATAAGAAATTTTAGTTCTATTGATTAGTTGTAAATTATATTTATAGAAAAAAACTTTTTCAAAAGAAGAGTATTTACAGGAAAAAAATATAATTGCTCGTAAATGATTTTCTTGAAAAAAAAATCGATGTTTATCTTTCACTAAAATATTTTTTAAAAAAATATTTAAAATAAAAAATATGCTTCGAATGTCAACCACACTGACTTTCGGCAACTAACTATTGGGCATCAGGCACCAAGACGCCGACTGCAAGGGCTCGAACATCGACCACCGAGACGTCGACCGTTGGCTGTCAAATGTCGACCATCAGACATTGAGCGTCAGATGCTAGTCATCGGCCACTATCACCAATCAACAATTTTCAGTCGCCACCTTAGAGATGTCAATTGATAGTGCAAAAGAGACATTAAGAATGAGAGCAAAGATTGAAATCACAATCATGAAAATCCTACATGAAAGAGGAATCGAAGAAAGTGATTTTCGGGGTCTCATCAAAGATATCAAAATCTATGAATTTTAGATGAAAGATTTTCATAAATTGACTTTTCAGGGGTACCAAATAAGTCATTGTATAAAAAATTTTCTAAAAATATTTTCTCACACGAGATTTTACATTGAAACAAATGGACCTTAAGATAAACTAAAAATCGGTGATTTTGCAATTACAGATTTTAAAAATCAAATATTTTATTTTCATGGATTTTAAAAATGGTCATTTGACAACAATCAATATTTTACGTTGTTTTATAGCACGACAAAAGCCCTTAAAATTATTTATAAACCTTTTTCCAAGTTGACTTCCGAACGCAGCTTATGTTTTCCAAAAAGTCAACGTCGGGAAGATGGAATAATCCAATAAACTACTGTCAGAATTAAGGCGGCTCCATCCACCTTCATATGGCTGTCTCAACGTACCCTCTTATGTCATCCAAACTGATGTTGAAGTACCTGGACTTTTTCAAATCTGTGGGTATTTACATAGCCAGATCCTTGCGAACCCCAGATTGACAGGATGAGGTGTGTGATAACCATGATGGTATGACAGAACATGAAAAATGCTATTCTCATTGCAGCAGCAATCCTTCAAATTATTGAACATAGGCATGTGATACGGGGCATAACACCAAGTTTTTTTTTATAAAAAAAAAAAAAAAAGACTGCTAAGTGGACGATGGAACAAACTTGGCACTAATGTGCCAAAGAATTATATACAGCTCTATGCCCTAGAGTTGCTCTGATGGCTTGTACCTGTGTCTTCGCCTGAATGCTAAGTGCTATACTTAAGAGCCAAATCGTACGAACCGTATAATTATCAAAAACATTCAGATGCCTGTAAAGTAAGAAGACAACCTAAATTAGCAAGGCCAGAGTTAAAACAAATTCTTCAAAATGAACATTTTTGAAAACAGTTATGAGAGGACAAACCGTTGTTGTCTGGAATCTCTGGATGAAAGTTCAATAAGATCGGCGGCGTGTCCAGGATCCTATTTTTTCTTTACAACCTTTGTGTTTTTGCACATTCGAATACTTTGAGGGGTGACCTCCACAAGTTCATCTTCTTGGATGTATTCTATGCAGTCATCCAAACTGTAACTCAACGGCGTATCCAGAACCACTGCATGAAAGAGTTGAAAGAACATGATTCAACTGGCAGAATGGGGTATCCAGCTACAAATGGATACGCAATCGGTGTCACTGTCTGCTTTCTATTTCTACTCGTCTATGAAATCAATGAGGGGCAGAAAATGTAAAAGAAAAGAAAGTAGGGAAGGAAAATAAAATAGGAAATTAAAACGTAATAAAAATAGTTATCAACAACCAACTTGCATGGCCTACACTAACAAGCGCACCAGGCCTCAGACCCTGAAAAACCAAGCAACTTGTGGAAGCTAGAGTAAGTTGTTTTGATCATCAAACCATCCCTCACGAGTGAACCCTGACTTGTTGCATTGGCCTTTGAAGACCACTATGGTCTATATATTGTGTAATTCGGGAGAAAAAAGAGATTTTTTTATGAATAGAAAATTGATCATTTTGGAAGGATATAAAATGGAATCAGAAAGCATTGATGAATGAGCATACTGAAGGAAAATGGGTACAGCCCAAATAGATAAATGGAAATTTAGTGGGGATGATTGTATTACAGTGTGGGGATCAGTAAATCTACAGAAAAGATATAACCAACCTATTCGTGAGACAAAAGAGTCAAGTACATATTTTAGAAGGATCTAGAAATTCAATGTTGGGGCAAAAGATGTGGCCCTAGTCGTAATGGAGAATTCATGAAACCACTCATTAAAAATGGAATTAAACTCATCTATCAAAGAAATTTAGATGCAAAATCTTACACTAATAGTCTGTCAATGTCTTACTGACAAAAGTTAAACATGTGACTTTGTGACCCACCAAGGAAAGGGTAGGAAAGGCAATATGCAACTTGATCTGAATCTCAGGTTTTTCTTTAGTGAAGCAAGGCTTTGGTAGGCAGAATAAATTGGTATTGAATTGTTAAAAGCAACCCACGCCACTATAACCCTGCAGCCTTTTCCAGAATACAATAAATGGAAATTGAGAATAGACTTAACAAGTTTTTTAACCCCCCCCCAAGCATTTCATAAACAAGTATGCCAACCACTATAAGATATGCACACAATAAGAAGGAATTAAAATGGCTTGCATATTGATATCGAAGCAAGTCTGAGAAGTCCATGAACGAACGACTTCTAGTGTGTAGTCCAGAATCCAGATGGTCGACACTAACCTGTCTGTTCTTTGTTAGAACGTATATTTGTTGCAGCTTTTTTCTTGCATACATTCAATGATAAGTCACCAGGACGTTGGTGGATACCAACTATTTGCCCTTTATAGACATCCACTCCAGGACCAACAAACATCTGGCCTCTTTCTTGAGCACTGAAAAGAGCATAAGATGTCGTACTCCCATCCTCAAAGGCAACCTGCATGTTTTGTTTCATTTATACAAAATGGGTGATTTCCATACCTGTTCAAACTTTACAAGCCATATAACCAAACAATTTTTACATGGGAGAAAGAACAAAAGCAACAACAGATACTGTTAGACATTACCAAGGATCCCTGGTCACGGGTGCTAATATCCCCAGCCCATGGCCCATAGCTATCAAATACCGTGTTGAGAACAGCTGTGCCTCGAGAAACTGTTAACATTGAGTTCCGCAATCCAAGAAGACCACGAGTGGGAATCTTATACTTGATCAGTGAAGTTCCCTCAGATCTGTGATAAGATAAAAGTTAAATTCAGCCTAAAAAATAAGTAAACAAATAGAAAAAGGGTTGACAACAAAAATTAAATGATGTTGATGAACATAATGATCGGCAGAAAATATAGTAATATTTTTAATAACTACTGTACATGGAGAAATAATAAAATGGATGTGCAGAAAGACCATTCTGAGATCTGAATAGTATATATGTTGATACGTCTGTTGCAAGTATCAACTAAAGATGCTGAAATTTTGAAGGAATAATGCAAGTCCATTCATGCCAGATTTAGCCTGATCAGGGAGCTTTCTGGTTCAGGCCTTCAACCTGTTTGCCCACCTTTCTCTTGCTGCATGGGATTGTCAAATGTCCGAGCTCCAGCTTTGCATGCATTCAACACCAGCACTCACCAGATGTATGCATATTCCTAAGATCAAGATTCTTCTATATACTAAAAGCATTGCGGGAATGAATAGTATGTCTTTGTTGAACAACTGCTTTGGAATTCACAACCTTGCCCGGTTCTACAAAGCCACTCCTATCTATTGTCAAACAAAATGCAGTTTTGAATAGTCATATAACCATGTCAGGGGGCTTAAAACATTTGCAAGAGGTCAACCAAATCAGTCATAAGTTTAAAGTGAAGGATTAATCAGCCAATCAAGCTGGGAATTAGCCAGGACTGTGGTTAGCCGAATCAAGGCAGATCGGCCCGATTCGGGCGAATCGGAGGGTATCAGGGAAGAATTGATACCTGATACGCCTGATTCGGGCCGAATCGATTAATATACATATTAAATTTTATATATATATATATAACATACAATACATATATATATATACATATACAATATTTATACATGATATATGTGTAAATTTATGTGTGTGTGTGTCTATATGTGCTTGTGTACAAAAATACCATATATATATCTATATATATATTGTAAATTAACGTTTACAATCATATGTATAAATATTAATCTATGTGTATATATATATATAAGCATTAATTTATCCAGGCGAATCGAACCTATTTGGCTGAATCGGGGTGTATCAGGAATTTCCCGATTCGCCCCCCGCTTCCTATCCTGCCAACCCCGGCTAGGACAAGTGGACAACTTGAGATTTGTCAGCTAAAAAGAGCTAGATTGGGATCAGTCTCAATAAATCCATGCAATGAACTCACTTGAGTATTGGGATCAGTACTCTGAACTTCGGAAAACCAATTTATCTGTATGGCTAAGTCCATGGTTGGAAACTATTCATGTGAGGCTCCAGTTAGTCCCATGAGAAAGAAAAAAATTGCATTGATAATGTTGATGATGTATCTGAAAAGAAACACAAAAGGACTATCCTATAGGCTGTGTAAATAATCAAACATAAAAAGGTAAAAGATGCAACGATAGAGCAGCAGGATTATGATAATAAAGGTGGTTGTACACTCCATTCTTGTTGCATGAAGACAGTATAAATGATGAAGTGAATATCTATCATGTTTCTTGTGTGACAAAAGCTTGAAAGGTGTTGATGAGATCCTTCTACTAGATCCAAAGGCAAGTATGGCAAGAAATTTAAGAAAAGCCATGATCAATATGTAAGGAAATTATGTTGATTCCATGTGTACTCTAGACCTAATTTCATACTGTAGAGAAACTCAGGAATCAATAGATCATATATGAAAAGAGAGAATAGATGAACGAACCCAAGTCCTTGCATATCAAACATTTGTCCACGTCTTTTGCCCAGAAGTTCAACCACAGGTCCCATGTACTCTTCTGGTACCTCCACAGTTGCAATCTGCACAAGTTCACATAAGCAAAGACCATTGAATTGGACACATCGTTGTTTTTTCGAGCTTGATATTTCTACAGCTGAGGCAGTTGATTAAAACATGTTTAACAGATAAGGTCAAAGCACTTAAATGGACTTTAAAATACATCACATGAATATTGTTCACAAATATTACCTCAAATGGCTCCAGCAACTCATCCCCCACCTTTTTGTTTATAACCTTGGGTGGGCCCACCATAAATTCATATCCTTCTCTTCGCCTGAAGGAGGAACAGTGAGGTTAGTGAACCAAAGGATAGACAAGGTGGATTAGATGGTAAAAGAATACTCCTTACATGTTTTCTATCAGGATCGTTATGTGTAATGTTCCCCTTCCACTAACAATGAATGTATCTGCTGTTTCACCATCTTCAACTTTCATGGCCAAATTCCTATCAAGCTCACGGTAAAGACGATCACGAAGGTTCCGACTAGTTACATACTTTCCCTGGAAAGTAAGATGCATACAAAGACTATTACATCAGGGGAAAAAGATATTGCCACAATAATAATAGGAAGATTCAGTGTCCCAAAAGCTTTCAAGGCTTACACGTGCAGTATCTAAACAGTAAGAAGAAAGGCATTGATGAATCTGAGTATTTGACATTGCATGGTTTCAGGCAATTTGACCAGTTATGTATCCTAGAAAAGAAGAGATGTCTGACACAGCCTTTTTGCTTGTACAAAGAAAAGTTGAACAATTAGATGGTACCATATGCAATTCAGAAGAATATGAGTATAAAACTCTCAAGGTTTATCTATGTAATATATAAACACTAAGGCATTGACAAATATGGATATTTGACAAAGCAGAGTTTCAGGCAAAATTTGATTAATAATGTATCCTAGAACAGAAGAGATGTCCAACACACTATTCTTGACAGTATAAACAAAAGCAGTACATTTAGCTGATATAACATGCAGTTGTAGAAGAAGATCAACATTTCTAGCTAAGTTCTTCATAACATATTTTATCTTAGAAGGTGTGCTTCAAACTCTATAAAGCAAAACTTTGACACCAATAGCAATTTCTACTTGATATCTGCTTCTGTATTGAAGATGATCCCAGAATCTTGTAAATATGAAATATATCATCATACAAAGAGAATATATCAATCAAGAAATACAATTCTAAGAATCATAAGAGAAATGTGTCCAGGACTCTCAAACTCATCCACAGGGACACCATATTTTGACATTTATCTTAATCCTATTTTCCATATGCACTTCCACTCAAGCTCAGAGATAGGAGTTCTTTAACATCTGCAGAAACCATAAATTCAACGAATCGACAAGTGTTCATTCATCCACAAAGACTAAGAGATTTAGTTGGATCTAAAAAGAGCAAAATGAACCCTACATATAGAACAAAACATGGATGTGAAGCATTTCATCCCCAGCTGCATATTTTACCCAAGTCTATGGTTGCTTCAATGGTTCTTGGCAATGGCAAAATGCTTCTCCATTTGTCAAAGGATGGGCATAAGTGCATAGTAACGTGTATGGTTTTCAACATAAGGATATAATGGAGCTCAGATGTGTTTACTCAGCATATTTGCTTGAAATTGAGATTTAAAGGTCCTAGAGCATATACCTCACGGCCAACAAATGGAGCAGTATTGATAGAGAAAGACATCTTCACTGTTGGTTCTTCGACCTTAATGGCTGGTAATGGCTTTCCCGAACTTCTATCAGCTATTGTCTCCCCAATCTATGGTAGCAAGAAGACAGCCTCAAATCCTCAGAATGTGAAATTTCTTGTTTGAACAATTTTGCTTAACATTTAATATTACATCAATGAGACACCTACCATGATGTCGCCGATCCCACAGACTGCACAGATATCACCAGGCTCCACAGTCTCGGTTGGAACCCTAGAGAAGTTCTCATAAACAAAAAGTTCACTGACTTTGCCCATTCTACATGTGTCATCTGATGTGCATACCTGTGGAAGAAAAAGAAAATATTAGCTTTCATAATCACTTTGACAAAGATATAGTGACATGCTGCATGTTTCTTAATTCTAGAAGACATCAAAAGTGTGTTACAGAAGATTACCCATGAGGTTCACAAATTGATGGACAAATTAACAGATACGGCAAACTGCAAAATATATTAAAAAAAATAGGAAATAACACAAATAAATTAATTCATAGGAAATACAAACAACAAGATGCAGAAGAAGCACTTATATACTTCATAACATGGATCATGGAATCGGCTGATCCGGATCAGGATATGTTGATTCTGTATTGGATCGAACTGATTCTGGGAGGCTAGCCCCCCTAGATCATAGAAATTCCAGCCGAATCAGTCCGGATCAGCTTGGATTGCCAATCCAGATGATTCTGCAAAACAAATTTTTTTCTTGTATACATTAACAATACATGCATTAAACCACCATTTCCCATATAAAAACTAATACATATGTATATATACACAAATTAATATGTCTAATATGATTGTGTACATGAATTTACATATTTATGTATACAAGTACACAAACACATACATATAGATAACATATGATATATGTAATTATATATCATATTTGACATACATAAATATATATATGATTGCATATTCAAATATATATGTAGTATATATATATATGCATTAACTATATATGTATATATTATTATTATATTTACATTAATATATGATTGCATGTACATTGATATACGTATATATGTATAAAGTGTTCATTAATATGATATATATACTATAAAGATATGGCATTAATTATGTATGTATATTAATAAATTTGTATATGATTACATATATTTTATATACATAAATTTGTATATGTATACATTTATAAGGATATATATATATATATATATATGTATACATTAATTATGCTTGTACATTAACATGATACGTATATATGTATTTGAATTTTGATTACATATATATTGTGCGTGTGTATATATATATATGAATATGGAAATCTATACATATGATTACATATATCATAAATAAATATGTAAATATTTAATACATATTTTCATGACATTTTTCGGATTTTCCTGATTTTTTTCAAAAAACATTTTTTTAATCTGGCTGATCCATGATCAGCCAGACTTCTGGCACCGTGGATTGGCCAATCCAATCCAGATCAGGATCGGCCCATGGCGATCCCTAGGCTGATCCAATTCTTTTATCCTTGCTTGATATTGAGATAGAAACGATAGAAACATCTTGCAAGTGTTCCAGTGCCTGTTATAAACATCCAAATTTTTCCTAAAAGTAAGCTTTCACTATGGTTAAATGACTGAAGGTTAAGGGAAATAACATTCTCCGTAAATCTGCACAAACGCAAAGAAGCTAGGGATGAAATAAGTCACTAATCAGGTCAACATTAGTTCTGTCATTTATCCTTTTTGGAAGGTGAGTTCTGTCTTTTATACTTATCCTAGTTAAAGTAATTGGATTTAGAAAACTGACTTCACTGACTGTAATAATGATAACTACCGACAGTCATTTTGCACTATCCACGTCCATGTTTAGTGAAATAACAACTTACCAATGTTCCCACATGAGCATGTATGCATCCAATATCACACTGTGGGATGGGACTTGGGAGCACCTAAGGTTGCCTTGCATTCAAGTAGAACAGAGTGACTATTAAGAGGAATAGGACTAGACATGAAGAAGTAAGAGGAGGAAGCTTTCAAAGTATAACTGTTTAAGAGAAACACTCGCTTTGATTGCACACTTTTCCCTCCTTTAAACAATAATTATCTTCCTTCACTGTATGATGTTGTAATTCCCATTTTTCCAAAAAGAGATATTTGATTTTTCTGAGATCAGGTACAAGAAGCAAGTTACCTAGAAACAAGGGAGAACAGAATAACATTGTTGCACATGTATGGAACTTTCTCTAATGTTTGTTTGTAATGAGTCGCCCTTTTTTCTTGTTGGGGCAATTGAACTCCCACCTCCCAGATCAAGTGTGCCTCTGTCCCCATTCTCTGCCCCCTCAAATGGTGTTCCAGAGTGAAATGGTCAGATAACAACTTGTGACTCTGTGAGTCACACTTTTTTCTTGTTGGGGCAATTGAACTCTCACCTCCTAGATCGAGTGTGCCCCTGTCCCCATTCTCTGCCCCCCAAATGGTGTTCCAGAGTGAGATGGTCAGATAACAACTTGCCACTGTGGCTCACCCGCTTAAACATTTTTCTCTCAACAAAGACAATTTACAGCATATATGCCACCTCAATGCCCCCCACGTACATAAGTACATCGAACATAAATTGTGTAGAGACAAAAAACAAGACAGGATAGGAAACATGACTACCCTTTATTAGTTTGGGATATAATTAAAACAAGCAACATCTATAAATTGAGAAGCATTTGCCTGGATTGATTTTTTTTTTTTTTGAAAAAAAAATGAATCAACTAACCAGGTGATCCCAAATAGAAAGCCAAGCTTATTAAGATGGAAAAATTATCAATTAAAAGGATGACCAGACAGAAATTATCAAGTAAATATTCACCTTCACTTCCATGCCTTTCTGCAGCACACCAGAATGAAGGCGACCAATTGCTATTCTCCCCTTGTGCTCCTCATATTCAATGTTTGACACCTGACACACAAGAAAAATAGTCAACTAACAATACCAGATGCTTAAAAAAATTGTACCTCTCCAGATGTTTCCATAAAATCGATTTGCAGAAATTAGTAGCATGGTGCATCTGAACCACCATAGATATTCTAATGTTGAATATGTCTTCACTGATGCATTATGCATTATGTTCACAGTCGGAAAATAACATAATCAATGTGCTGACCTATGAGAAGGTATATAAAAGAAGTCGAAAAAAATATGGAAAAATAATCTGGAAGCCATCTTCCAGAAACGAATAGAAACAGAGCATAAAGAGTCTAAGATCGGGTGGGGGGGTGGGGGGTGGGTGGAAAGACCAACAAAATAAAGATATCATAAATGGATGCTATCAGATAGCACAATATGGAGGATTCAGCAGACCAGGAGGGTGAGAAAGCATACCAACAAAAGACAACTTTACTATATAGAAAGAACAATGTGAATATCACTTGAAACTTGGAAGAAAAAACAAAAATATAGAGGAGAGTGACCAGGAACTGCAGAATGGAATCTTATATGCTATACAAATATATGGATCGTTTTGACAAAATTTCAAGGAAGATGAGTGAGAGCATATTTTCTGGAAACATGATACAGATGCTTCTGGTATTTAAAGTATTTCTTGAAAGGGAAGATGATATCAAATCAAACCAAATGAACAGCTCAAATTATGTGATAATGGAAGGACCACTAACAAGCATCTGCAAAGCACCATCTTTGTCGATGCTGGGCTCTGGTATACATCTAATAATAGCTTCAAAAAGTGGCCCAAGGTCATCCGCCAAATTCTCTGGGGATAATCCCGCCTTTCCTTTGATGCCACTTGCATATATCACTTGAAAGTCACACTGAACACGCCAAGAAAGTTGTTACCAAGTTATCTTTAAAATGCTAAAATAAAGTGGAAAACAGATAAAGCTACAATCATATCTTGATAAAATCACCTGTTCATCAGTGGCATTCAGTTCAATAAAAAGTTCAAAAGTGGAATTGATCACAAAATCTGGCCGAGCTGAAGGCCTGTCAATCTTATTTACAACTACAACAACAGCGTGCCCAAATTCTAGTGCTTTCTTCAGAACAAATCTTGTTTGTGGCATCGGCCCCTCCACTGAATCTACCTATAAGCAGAGCCTAGTCAATGCAGAGCTATAACAAGATATACAGTAATAACATTGAATGGAAACAACAAAGAACAGTTAAACAGTTCTACAAGAGAACAAAGCAGTTTTCTCAAATAATAGGTAGAAAAAAACGAAATGATAAGATGGGGTCTGGAACCCCAATCAAGAAAAGCTTTTAGCGAATGGAACTCAAAGGAAATGATATTCATAGATGATAACTTTAGCTGTTGAACAGCTTAGTCAGCACTAGGGCTGCAAACGGATCTGGATTTTATCTGGATCCGCTTCGAATCGGTATCCGGATCTCCAAATCTTTATCCAATTATAGTATCCGGTGGATCTTATACAGACATCCATTAAAGATCCATTTAATAAACGGAGAGGTTTTGGAATCACCCGATCCGCTCTGTTTAAAAGTCCGCTTCGTTTAAGCCATTGGATTAACATCTAGTTGAGTTTGATATGAGGGTTTTAGGTGGGAAATTGGAAATGGGAGGAAAATACCCAATTCCAAAAAGGGCAAAACCATTTGGCCTCCCCCATTCCTCACCTCCTCACCCACTCGGCTGTTTCCGCAGGGACACCCCCCCCCCTCCCCCACGGGGCAACTCCACCTCCACGCCAGTGGTCCCCCTCCGCAGCAGTGCTGCCTCCAACAGGAGCTCCACCTCCACGTCGGCGGAGCCAGTGGTCCACATCGCTCCTTTCTTGTCACTTACTCCTCCCTCACCACCCTCGCCCTCCTCTCTATACCCTCCCTGCCCAGCTATGGGAGTCTTCTCTTCTCCCCCGATGCGCTCCTATTCTCCCTCTCTGTGTGCGCCGTGCACAGCCTCCCACCTCCCTCTCCTCCCGGGAGACAGAAACCCCCCCCCCTCCCTCCACGCCAAATCTCCCATTTCTCTTGGGGGGGACTTCTCTCTGCGACCGGACAGATGAACCCTGCACAGGAGGCCACTGCATCTCCCACGAGTTCCTACGATCGGCGTCGGTGGACCCCTGCAGGATCACCGTCATCCACGCCCGGGGCGGTCTCCATATCTGCAGGGAGCTGCGGGAGGCCTCCCGCCAAGAAGACGACCCTGCCGGGGATGACGAGGAGCAGCTGCTGGAGAGCTCCCGGGAGCACACCTTTCCCCCGATGTACAGTGGAGACATGTTCTTCACCTATGGCGAGGTGTTGTTGACCGTGGAGTCCCTGAGCCGCCGCCGCCGCAGCCGGGTGCTCGACAGCAGGGACGACCCTGATCTGGTTCGTCCTAAAGGTTCGGATGACACGTTTTTTAATGCATTTGTGCCTCCTCTCTAAAATGATCCAAGTGTTTGATCGTGTTTTCTTTTCTCTTTTAAAGCTTCAGTGAGTTTCCTGTTTAATGCATGAAGCCATTGTTATTTTTGTAGATAATTTAAGAACTTTTGATCATCTTTAATGGATGCTTTATAGTGAATTATTTTAATATTTAATTCATGATTTTTACTATCTAAGTTCATTAGATTACTGTTCTCACGTGTATCCAGATACTATCTGTATCCGTTCCGTATCCAAAGGATATCCGTCTAAAAAGATCCGCTCTGTATCTGAGGAATATCCGGAGAGGATACGAATTATCCGAGTAATGTAACCGGATGGATGCGGAATTGCCGGATCCACTCTATATCCGCTCCGTTTGCAGCCCTAGTCAGCACCCCTCTTCCCAAGAACGAATGGAGGGTCGACTTTGATTTTTATACTGATTGTAAGAGAACAAAATCAACTTGCAAAACTTGAACTTTGAGCACATATCCCAACTATGTGCAGTTGTTCCTGAAATGGTGACTAAAAGTGTTTTTGCACAGCAAATGCTAAATCTAATGTTTTCTAATTATCATCGAACTACTTAGACTTCCAAAAAGTATACCAATAGAACAGTCAACATGAAGCAAAATATCACAACAGACACTCTAGTCCAACAAAAACATAACCATAGATAGGAATTAAGCTATCATAAAAGAAACTAACAAAGACCACAATACATTACCACTAAAAGAACTCCTTCAACCATATTAAGGACACGTTCCACTTCACCACCAAAGTCAGAGTGACCAGGGGTATCAATTATATTTATTTTTGTATTTTTGTAAGATATTGATGTGTTTTTGCTTAGTATTGTAATTCCCCTCTCTCGTTCTAGATCATTGGAGTCCATTATCCGCTCTTGGACATGTTGGTTATCTCGAAATACCTGCAAATATAGAAAACAATTCTGTTACATTTCATAAAACACGAACAAATAGTATATTTTTCATGTGTCTTTTATATTATCTTACAAGCAGATATGGAGTGATACATACATACATACATACAAACATATATATATATATATAGAAAGGCTAGCCTTGCAATATGCTTGTAAAGAATAAAATGCCAGATTTATTTTTAAACTACGGGTGTCCAAAAAGATCCAAAAATGCAAGTGGCTGCAGAATATCCTATAAAAGCACAGATTAGCACATGTTTACACAGAAATTGGATTTTCTAGGTCATTATATGCTTTATAATTTACTTGCCCTCTTTGGAAACAGAGTTAACCTAAATAGTCCTTTGGCAAGGTTTTTTTTTTTCTTCTTAGTTTTAAATTTCTATTTTAAAATTGGATTTTGTAAGATGACATTTTTCAATTTATAGTTTTATTTTAAATATATAAAAATATAATTAAAAAATTATGCATACTAATGTGCGTCGGGTCCGGGACTCGACCGGTGACCTGCTGCTCGCCGAACACACTATTGCGCCGCTGACCATCGTAGAGAGATGTGATGTAGTGGTACCCCAATTTGTTAATCTATATAAGTTCTGTTCTCTCTCTGCTCAACTGTGTATGCCTGCGTAGAAATAGACTTACTGTTAATCTAACATTTCTTATCACCTTCTTCTATTTCCTTTGTCATTGGTCAGAGGGGAACCAGAGAAACTCAGTAAGTGGCATCTCACAGACAATATATAAGCCATATCTCTAAACTTTTCCATTCAATTTTATTTGATTTCATGTGAATTTTGACACTGCTTGCAAGGCATGTGAAACATTGATCAGCTAATCAGAGGCCTCCTTTCATTTTCTAGGTGTAGCAGTCACCCTTCTCTTTGTTTGTAGTAAGTTCCATTTTGTGCCACGAAAATGTTGACAGGTTCATAGCCTATCATGCAGCCAAAATTACTGATGCTTTTGCCTAACACAGCATTACACCCATTCATAAACGAAGTACCCTATACCTGTCAGTCTTCACATTCAACGACAGAAACCTCCCAGTGTTCTTTTGTAGTAGGACATTTTTACTCCATCCATTTTCAAGGAAAAGGAAATGGTATGCAAGGACAGTTGAGTTAAGTAAAGTGTGCATGGGTATGTGCATTTGTTTTACTGTTGACAGAGGGCTGACATCTTTTCCCATTTGTTCCTGCAATATATATATACAAATATATTTTAATATAAGAATAAATTTTGAATAGAAAATTGAGATTAATTTCGAAGTTAAGAAATGATGTCACGTTAGCTACAAGAAGAACCGGCAGCCCCATATGCATGTCCCTATTTTGATAAATTTAAATATTGAGTTGTTTTATTGATGTACATATTTTTAACTATTTACAATCTAAAAGAAAATTAAATTAGCCAATTTACACCGTGATGATGATTTTTAATGATGAAAATTTGATCGAAGATTTCATAGCCACCTCAAATGTACAAGGTCTTATCATACAATTTGGAATGTTATTTTTTACAAAATTTGTTCAACTAATAAAATATAAATAATATATTTCAATATATATTTTACTTTATAATTCTATGTTTGTATTCTCACTTGATTGCAAGACACTGCAGATCACAATCTGATTATCAAAACAATAGAAAAGAAGATGAACAATCTTAGAATTTTGACAATGTACGTGATATTGAACAACATTACAAAAAAAATATACTATATCAAAATTTTAATTTTCTCACATTTCATTCATTTTATAACTAATAATTTTATTACATCAAATTGCGTTCTTATATGTTCTTCAACTTAAGATAGATAGAATGTTATGTTTTTTATATGTTATATATTTTTTTATGTCATTACTCTTCTATTATTATCAATAATGATGGTACCAAATCTAATTTTATAACTTATACATTTATTTCAACTTAATACATGTTTGGAAAAAAACCGTGCATCGCACGGGTGTCCAACTAGTATATATATATAGAAAGGCTAGCCTTGCAATATGCTTGTAAAGAATAAAATGCCAGATTTATTTTTAAACTACGGGTGTCCAAAAAGATCCAAAAATGCAAGTGGCTGCAGAATATCCTATAAAAGCACAGATTAGCACATGTTTACACAGAAATTGGATTTTCTAGGTCATTATATGCTTTATCTTTGGAAACAGGTTAACTCAGAGTTAACCTAAAAAGTCCTTTGGCAAGGCTATAAATTTAATCCTTAACAAAAGTAGTTAAAATTGAGTTAACTATTTTTCTTTTGCTTAAGTTAACCCACCTTCTCTGGTGGGGTAGAGTTAACTCAATGTTAACTCTACTTTTTTGCCCCCACCGTACACAGACAGCTTTATTCTGTCCTTCCTGAAAACTCTCCCCGTCTCGCATGAGGAGGAGGCCGCCTGCGATGGATTTCCTCCCCATTTTCGGTGCTCTTCTTCGTCCTCCCATGAACGATGCCCAGCTCTGCTCCGTGCTCCAGAGTAGCCATGGCTTCCCCGCTCACCCGTGAATCTGCTTCGATGAGACAACGGCCGATTGAAAAGCCTCCATGCTCCCTAGGTGAAGCCTGTTCCGACAGAGATGCTCGCCCCTTCTCGCATGTGCCCCCTGTGTGTGGTTACCCTCCCATGAACGGTGTGATGCCCTGCTCCACCGATGCCCTGCATGTTACCCCCTGTGTGATGCAACGGCGGCCGGTTCTTTGACGCCATGGCTTCTTCTCATGCCCGTGAACCTAATCCCTGTGTGGGTGTGATGCCCTAACTGCGTTGATGCTATAACCCCTGCTCACCCCCCTGCTCACCCCTGTGACAGAAGGACGCTGACAGGATGCGACCCTCCTTGCTCAGCCAATGCCAGGTGCTACCATTCTCTAGCATAACCCTCCTGCAAAATGATTCCCCCTCTTATCAAAACCCCTGCAGAAGCAGACCCCCATCTGTTCTATGTGCATGCTCATCTATTTATATGGCTGGCTTTCATTTTGTGGGGTTCCTAGTTTGAACGTCCTTTTTTGTTGCATCTTCGAACGGTGCTCATCTTCACTTGTTTGGTCCCGATTGGGTCCCTGCTACTTGGTGCTCGCCTCATGTTTCTCGCTGTTGGTAGCCTACCTTGCTGAAACCTGGATTTCTATTGCTGTTGTTCGAGTCCTACCTGAGGTGTTTGCTTCACCCTATTTGTTGCTATGATTGGACTTGCTTTCTGATTAGCATTTCTTTGTATATTGCTTGTGAGCACCTACTCTTCTCCCAAACGCAGGTAATGTTCCTGTGATGTGCATTTCTATTTCCTAGGTGGGGCTGAACTTGCATGGCTGATTGTTTTCTGTAACGAAAAGGTATGGGGTCCTTTATGATGTTTCCTACTCCTCTAGTTTATGGTGGACGAGCTTGTATGGTGTTCTTCATTTCTTTTGCTTTTTAGCATCTTCGATGCCTTTTTTTGTGAACTTCAATTTTAAAAGAGTTTTTTGGGAAGTTCTACTTTGTTGTTCTGAATGCGTTCTATGGATTACAGAGATTGGGTACTCAGTGTCTTCCTATCTAGGAGTAGCTTTTGCAATTTCACATGTTTCATCTCTCAGCAATCTGCTTCTCTGGTTATAATTGCTCAGAGGTTTCTGTTTCATATTTTTGACATGGTGTATGTGTTTCCATTTGATCATTAATAAGAGAGTTTATACGTATAGTTTCAGATTTATATGCCCCTATAGTGATGTCTGTTTTAAGGTTATCACTGACCATCTTGTTGCATATTTAATTACGCACAGGTTTACTTTGGACTATCCCAACCCTCCGAATTACTATGTCCCAGCCTGGTAAAACCTGAACTAATTTTTTTGCTTCTTGTTTCCTGTGGCGTTTATTTTGCCACATTGTTATTTGTTCCTTGACCTGTGATAACAAAAAGCATGCTTGGTAGTTTTGTATGTCATGTGTTCAAGCATATAAGTTTAAGAGTATCATATTCTCAATTACCGCAAATCATGTTTGAATGAACACACTGATTTAAATTTATGATGACCCTAATAGGTTTTGTATGGACATTGGACATGGATTCCACACTAATACAATTACTTAGAGATGAATTATTGAGTGGCGACGTCTGTTGGCCGTAAAATTATATAATTTATGCCAATTGACAAACGATACAAAGCCGCAGCCATATGGGGCAAAGGGAAATGGCTCAAACCAAACCCACAAACCCAAATCTCCAGAAATGGCCCAACCAACCCAAAAACCCACCAACCCAAAAAACTCCAAATCTCCAGAAAAAGCCAACTCCCAAAATCCTAAACCTTACCAAAAAAACCAGAAAATACCCAAAGTCCCACAAAATGACATGAAGACCAAAAACCCCAAAATCCATCAAACCCTTGGAATAAATCCAGAAATTACCCAAAAAACCCCAACTCCAGAAATCCGAAATCCACCCAAAACCCTTCAAATCCCAACCAAACAATGCCCAAATAAAGAAATTATACAAAAACCCTTGAAATCCCACCTTTCGCAAAATTACCCTTGGGGTCTTCCCTTTGCAAAAATGCCCCAGGAAGATGTGAAATGACAAAATTACCCCCTTCCTGTAGCAAAGATGGAGATGGGAGGTTTTGGGGGGGCCCTCCTTATATAGAGGTTGGGGTCCCCCACCCAACTGGAGGTACCCCACTGTTGGCTGTAAAAATTATCAGTCTGAGGAAATTAACACACATTTATTTTTACCATGAAAGTCAATTCTCCATAGACAAACGGTATAAAACCATGTCCATGTGAGGCAAAGGGAAATAACCCCAAAACCCACAAACTCCAGAACTTCAAAAAACCCAAAACCTACAAACCGCAAAAATCCAAACAAGCCACAAAAGGCCAAAACCCCAGAAATTCCAAACCCTTCTAAAATCTGAGATACCCGAAGTCCCAAAATGCCACAAAGGCCAAAAAAACCCAAAAATCCATCAAAAACCTTTGGAATAAATCCAGAAATTGCCCAAAATAAACCCCAAACTCCACAAAATCCAAAACCCTCCAAATCCTAAAATCCCAACCAAACAATTCCCCAAAATCCACCAAATCCAGAAATTACACAAAAAACCCTTGAAAATCTACCTTTTACAAAAATACCCCTGAAAATTTCCCTTTGCAAAAATGCCCCCTGGAAGTCTGAAAATTCCAAAAATGCCTCCTCTTGGTGCTTGGATGGGGGTGGGGCATGAGGGATCCCCCTCCTTTTATAGAGGGAGGAGGGGCCTACCCCCCCCCCCCAACAACCTCCAGTTGGAACCGGAGGTACCCGGTTGGGCCCCCACCTCCAGTTGGGTGGTAACCTCCGGTCCACCCCACCTCCAACTGGAGGTGGGGAGGCTCCGGTTGCCTCCCCTTCCAAACCAGAGGGGGGTACCTCTGTACCCCCTCCAAACCGAAGGTACCCCACCTTCAGTCCCCTTCCTACCCCCCCCCACCCAATTTCTATAAAAGGAGGGGAGGGGTTCTTCCATTGGGCATGAACCCATTGGGGAGCTCTTGTTCTTCTTCTCACTTGGCTTCCACCCATTGGCCACTTGTAAAAATTGGCTTTTAAAGGCTTGTGGATCACTTGGTCTCCCTCCATTGGCCCTCAAGAAATCCTTCTTGCAACATGGATGGCAGAGTCGGGTCGGCTGGGTGAGTCGGACCCAGCCGACCCCGACTCGGGTCGGGTTGGATCCTTGGATCCGGCCGACTCCAATGGAGTCTGGCCGACCCTGGGTCGGCCAGGTTTAAAAAAGGTTTAAAAATTGAAAAAAAATCCAGAAAAATCACAGAAAATCAGGAAAATCACAGAAAATCAGTAAAAATTATTTTAAAACATATAGTAATATAACATTTTGGGTATATCTATAGTCTAGTTACACATATGTTCATATTACAATACAGAGCAACGGTAACTATGATACCTTATTTACCTGAATATCATTTAAGTAAATGTTATATTTGTAGTTTCATTTACTTAAGATATTACATGTAAATAAAGAAGTACCCCCCATTTGAATCCAGTAAAAATATCAAAAAAATCATATCTCTTACCATAAAAAGTCAACTCTCCCATCGAAGAAGAAAATCGTGATTTCGGTGATTTTAGCGAAATACTAACTTTCTAATCTCTCATAATTTGGTCTATCTAAAAATTTGATAATTCAAATAAACTATATGGAACACTTAAAATTCAAAGTCCGGTAAAAAAAGTCAAACGAGCATATGACTTCTCCAAGGGAGCCACTCTCCTACTGACAGCACTTAGTCTGCTTGAGAGCTCTCAAGATTTGGTCAAACCTAAGCTATCATCACCTAAACTCATGAAATTTTTCACTTTCTAATTGAAAAAGTCTTAGAAAGTGACAATTCTCATGAGTTTGAGTGGTGATAGTTTAGGTTTGACCAAATCCTGAGAGGTCTCAAGCAGACTAAGTGTTGTCAGTAGGAGAGTGGCTCCCTTGGAGAAGTCATATGCACGTTTAACTTTTTTTACCGACTTTAAATTTTTAGTGTTCCATATGGTTTATTTGAATTATCAAATTTTTAGATAGGCCAAATTATGAGAGATTAGAAAGTTAGCATTTCGCTAAAATCACCGAAATTGCGATTTTCTTCTTCGATTGAAGAGTTGACTTTTTATTGGTAAGAGATATGATTTTTTTGATATTTTTATTGGATTCAAATGGGGGGTACTTCCTTATTTACATGTAATATCTTAAGTAAATGAAACATCATTTACTTAAATGATATTCAGGTAAATAAGGGGATCCTGAAGCCCTGCCCGAAGAGGATCCTGAAGGTAACCTGAGGGAATCGGTTACACCACATACAGTCCACCTGGAATCGGGTGGAGTCGGGATGAGTCGGCCTGAGTCGAGCTGAGTCGGCCCGACTCCACCCGATTTCGGTCGACTCACCCCGATTCCATGTAGCTCCATGGGTGGGTCGTTGTTCCACCCCCCAAGTCGGGTCGCCAAGGGCCGACCCGACTCAGAGTCAGCCGACTCCGACCCGACTCAGCCGATTTTGCCATCTATGTCTTGCAAGGGATTGGCTAAGGGTGGGTTCTGGTCTTTGTGAGATCACTTGTTGAAGACCCCTCCAAGCTCTCCAAGTCTTCAAGTGCTGCTACCAGAAGACTACTCCAGGTGAAGAAGACAGTGCCATGGACATTTTTACCCCAAATTTACAATATGTAAATAAGGAAAGGACTTTCTTATAAAAGTGAACCCCAAAGTGTTATTTGACCCATGTCTTAGAAAAAATCATGTACCATGAGAAAATAAATATTCTCATGAAGTATTTCTGTCATGCACTTTTGTAAGTTGCAATTATACCAAAAAATGTTGGGAAATTGTCTTTGTGTCCAGAAAGAGATCCAAGGTGTAAATGTCACATTTGTACCCCCTTCTCCAAGCCAAATTTGGATTGAAGGGGAATATTAAAAACAAATCCCCATGTGGGACAAATGTCGCAAAAATACCTTTTGTTCTTGGGTCAATGTACTGTCAAGTGGTGAACGATGAAAGCAAGGCTGAAACGACATGGTATCAAAGGTGTTTGAGTTATGCTCGATGTAAATAAACGCTAACTGCGGTCAGCGGGGAACTGTCCAGCACACGATACCTCAATCATTTGATGAAATCCCGCAGAATAAATGTTGTCCAATAAATGGACGAGTAAATACCCGTATTAAGCGAATTTCGAAATTGTCTATTTTAACAGACCGACATGCCCGCAATATATATGCATATGTACACACACGGCAGTGGTACGCTGCGTATCTTTCTCACGAGGAAAGATATCGACCACAACATATTTCGTCGTCGTCCATACACCAAAGAAAAAACCCCCGAAGCGAGAAATTTTCATTTCATTTCCGTATTTTATTCCGCGTCCAACACCCACCTCCGGTCCCCATCCTACCCCCCTTACCCATCTCTATAAAAGGGGAGGGGGATCCTACCTTGAAGGGGTCTTGGCTCTTGGCTTTTGGCTTTCCTTGGAAATTGGCATTGGGAGATCAACCCTTGTCCATCTTGAAAAGAAGCCCTTCTCAAGCTCTCCAAGTGTTCAAGTTCTCCAAGCATTGAAGTGTTGCTGCTTGAAAACTGCTCCAGGTGAAGAAGACAATGCCATGTTGGGGTTTAAACCCCAGACATTTTCTATAGAAAAGTCCTTCTTTGTCGATAAATTGTAAATTTGGGGATGAAAATGCCATGTATAAACCCCAAAGTGTCATGTGTCCTATGTTTTAGGAAAATCATGTATCATGATAAAATAAATAATCTCATGAAATATTTCTGTCACATACTTCTATAAATTGCAATTATACCAAAAAATGTTGGGAAATTGTCTTTGTGTCCAGAAAGAGATCCAAGGTGTAAATGTCACATTGTACCCCCTTCTCCAAGCCAAATTTGGATTGAAGGGGAATATAAAAACAAATCCCCATGTGGGACAAATGTCGCAAAAATACCTTTTGTTCTTGGGTCAATGTACTGTCAAGTGGTGAACGATGAAAGCAAGGCTGAAACGACATGGTATCAAAGGTGTTTGAGTTATGCTCGATGTAAATAAACGCTAACTGCGGTCAGCGGGGAACTGTCCAGCACACGATACCTCAATCATTTGATGAAATCCCGCAGAATAAATGTTGTCCAATAAATGGACGAGTAAATACCCGTATTAAGCGAATTTCGAAATTGTCTATTTTAACAGACCGACATGCCCGCAATATATATGCATATGTACACACACGGCAGTGGTACGCTGCGTATCTTTCTCACGAGGAAAGATATCGACCACAACATATTTCGTCGTCGTCCATACACCAAAGAAAAAACCCCCGAAGCGAGAAATTTTCATTTCATTTCCGTATTTTATTCCGCGTCCAACACCCACCTCCGGTCCCCATCCTACCCCCCTTACCCATCTCTATAAAAGGGGAGGGGGATCCTACCTTGAAGGGGTCTTGGCTCTTGGCTTTTGGCTTTCCTTGGAAATTGGCATTGGGAGATCAACCCTTGTCCATCTTGAAAAGAAGCCCTTCTCAAGCTCTCCAAGTGTTCAAGTTCTCCAAGCATTGAAGTGTTGCTGCTTGAAAACTGCTCCAGGTGAAGAAGACAATGCCATGTTGGGGTTTAAACCCCAGACATTTTCTATAGAAAAGTCCTTCTTTGTCGATAAATTGTAAATTTGGGGATGAAAATGCCATGTATAAACCCCAAAGTGTCATGTGTCCTATGTTTTAGGAAAATCATGTATCATGATAAAATAAATAATCTCATGAAATATTTCTGTCACATACTTCTATAAATTGCAATTATACCAAAAAATATTGGAAAATTGCCTTTGTGTCCACCCTTTCCATGGGGATCAAGATGATCGTAGAGCTGTTCATGTAGATGCACCCAGTTTCGATGGATCTTTGGATCTAAAAGTCTACCTTGATTGGGAAGCGGGCATGAATCGTTATTTCGATTGGATGGGTATGTCTGATGCTCGCCAAGCTCGCTTTGCCATGATGAAATTAACTGGTCAAACTCAGACTTATTGGATGAATGTCGAGGCCCTCGAGTAGAGAGGGTAGGATCCCATTGAATCGTGGGAAGATATGAAAGTAAAACTTCGTGAGAAGTACCTTCCTGCAACCTTTCGACATCATCTCATTGATCGATGGCAAAACCTCATTCAGGGTACTCGTTCTGTTACCGAGTATATTTCTGAATTTGATGAATACCTGATGAGGTGTGGAGCCCGCGAGGAGAGTG
The DNA here is from genome assembly GCA_014218235.1 of Colocasia esculenta. Lineage (NCBI taxonomy): Eukaryota > Viridiplantae > Streptophyta > Magnoliopsida > Alismatales > Araceae > Colocasia > Colocasia esculenta. The sequence continues at coordinate 33,435,294 of CM024760.1, read as the reverse complement.
CGGTAACCCTTTCCCGGTTTAGGAAGGGCCTTCGCCCTGTATACCAACATGAGTTGTTCTGTCAGCACGTGACGACCATTGAACATGCTTATCAGGTTGTGCGTGAGATAGAGCAGTTCGAGCCCAGGGCAGACCCCCTACCACAGACCAGGCCTACATACCCACGCTTAGTTGATCAACGTATGGCATCTGGAGTTCCTCAACGGGGTCCAGTTGTTAGATCTGTGGAGCCTACGCGCCAGGATCCACCATCTCGACCCCGATTTCTACCTCAGGGGGAGACTCTACGACTTCCATATCTGTTCCTCCCACTGATACCTCTCCCCTACAGGATACTCCATCATTCAAGCGGGAGGATAAAGGTAAGGCTCCGATCATAGAAGAATCATCTTGGGGTGTTGGCTCCCGTGATCAACGCTATAAGTGTCAAGGAGTTGGCCATTATGCGGCCCAATGTCCATCCAAAACTCTAGTGGTGACGGGCACCAATTCTGAGGATGCCCCACTTGAGCAGCATGTTACTTATGAGGTTGGAGTTGACATGGCCGAACAGTATCAATACGAGGAGGAGAGAGTCGACCATATTCAAGACAAGCCCCTCCTTTATGACCACACGGAAGACCTTCCCAATAGAGGCGAGCTTGGAGTTGTTCGTTGTAACCTGGCACAACCTAGAGAGCGTAATGATTGGCTCCGTACTTCCATTTTTCACACCTTCTTTCGCCTAGATGGCAAGGTGTGTAAGGTTATCAATGATAGTGGGAGTTGCATTAACGCTATCTCTCCTCAAGCCATCTCAGACCTTGGTTGACGATAGTTGACCACCCCTGCCCCTATCTTGTTTTTTGGGTAACTCCACCTCCATTCCATTCGGACGATGTGCCACATCCCGATCTCCTTCCCACCTTACGCGGAGAAGGTCTGGTACGACGTTCTACCTATGGAGGTAGGGAGTATCATTCTAGGCAGACCGTGGATTTTCGACGTGGACGCCACCCTCTATGGTCGATCCAATGTCTGGGTGCTCTCCCACGGTGGCGTACGCATTACGCTTCAGCCCTCTCATCCTTTACCCTCTGTCCCGCGAGGGACCACCACTCCCAGTGTCCCTGCTCCTGCGAGGTCTTCTTCCTCTGAGCCATCTCGTTCCCCAACCCATGCTTCTTCTAGTGCCCCGCCTTCTTACACTCTCACCCCGAAGGGCACTAGTTCACATCAGTTAAATGTTGACTCCATCTCTAGTGGCAACACCCAATCTGGAAGCACCACCATAGTTGCGACATCTATTCTTGGTGCTCCACCCGTTGTGACCCTTCAGTTGATCAGTGTGCAAGAACTTGACCAGGAGAGTGAGCAGTTTGAATATCTATGTGCTTTAATGGTTCGGCCCACTGAGGGTGAGGCCCTAGGTAAGTAAACTTCTGAGGTCATCTCTCTCCTAGAGGAGTTCAAGGATGTCTTCCCTGATGACCTCTCTGATGGTTTACCTCCTATGCGTGACATCCAGCACGATATAGATTTAGTTCAGGGGTCTACTTTGCCGAACCTTCCACATTTTCGCATGAGTCCTACTGAATTTGCCGAACTGCAAAGGCAAATTGAGGAGCTCCTTAAAAGGGTTACATTAGAGAAAGCCTAAGTCCATGTGTTGTACCCGCACTATTGGCTCCAAAGAAGGACGGTACTTGGAGGATGTGCGGGACAGTAGGGCCATTAACCGCATCACTGTAAAATATCGTTTTCTAATTCTCTGCTTGGATGACATGCTAGATATGATGGCAGGAGGCACGATATTCTCTAAGATAGACTTAAAGAGTGGCTATCACCAGGTCAGGGTCCGGCCTGAAGATGAATGGAAAATAGCTTCTAAAACGAATGATGGGTTGTATGAGTAGTTAGTCATGTCTTTCGGGCTTTCCAATGCCCCAAGTACTTTCATGCAGCTAATGACCCAGGTGTTGAGGCTGATTATGGGGAAATTTTTTGTTGTGTATTTTGATGACATCCTCATTTTCAGCCGCTCTAAGGACACAAATTTAGACCACCTTCACCAAGTATGTCTAGTACTGCACCAAGAGAGCTTGTACAGAAACCTCAAAAAGTGTGCCTTTATGACAGATCGGATAATCTTCTTAGGGTTCATTGTTTCTCGTGAAGGCGTCTCCGTTGATCCAGAAAAGATTAAGGCAATTATTGAATGGCCTGAGCCGCAGACAGTGCACGACGTGCGTAGCTTTCATGGCTTGGCAACCTTTTATCGCCGTTTCATTTGCGGATTCAGCATCATCACAGCTCTAATCACTTATTGCATTCGCAAGGGAGCTTTTGTTTGGTCGAAGGCCACTACTAAGGCCTTCCAAAAGATTAAGGAGCGCATGACCCAGGCTCCTATCCTTCGATTGCCCGACTTTTCGAAGGTGTTTGAAGTCGCCTGTGACGCTTCTGAGGACGGCATAGGTGGAGTTTTAAGTCAAGAGGGCCACCCCATCGTCTTCTTTAGTGAGAAATTGAAGATGCCAAATTGAAATATTCCACCTACGACAAGGAATTCTATGCAGTAGTGCAAGCCTTGAGGTATTAGAGACACTATCTACTGCCGCAAGAGTTTGTGTTGTACTCGGATCACGAGGCCCTCAGATTTCTCCATGCCCAAAAGAAGCTTAACCCAAGGCATAGTCGGTGGGTTGAGTTCCTTAAAGCCTACACTTTCGTCCTTAAACACAAGGCAGGTGTGGAGAATCGCGTGGCTAATGCACTAAGTCGTCGTTCTTTCCTCCTATCTTTGGTTAGCGCGGAGGTCACTGGATTCGAGAGGCTCCGTGAGGAGTACCCCGATTGGCCCGATTTTGGTCTGATTTTCTTAGCCTTACAATCTGGACCCTCTAGAGAGCATCCTGACTATATTCTCCAGGAGGGTTATCTTTTCTAAGGGAATAAGTTGTGCCTCCCACGAATCTCCGTCCACGACTTTGTGATATGGGAATTGCATGCCGGGGGTCTAGCTAGTCACTTCGGCCGTAATAAAACCATCGAGTTGGTTGAACATCATTTTTTCTGGCCTAGTTTGAAACGAGATGTAGCGCGCATCGTAGCCCAATGTCTTACTTGCGCCATAGCCAAGCAGAAGAAGCAAAATACTGGGTTGTATACCCCTCTTCCCGTCCCTGATCGTCTGTGGCAAGATGTTAGCATAGACTTTGTTTTGGGCTTGCCACGAAGGGTCCGAAAAAATGATTCTGTCATGGTCGTCGTCGATAGGTTCTCCAAGATGGCACATTTTATTCCCTGTTTGAAAACTTTTGATGCTTCTCGGGTAGTTGATTATTCCTTGAGGAGGTTGTGCGTTTGCACGGACTACCCAAGACCATTGTCTCTGACAGGGATGAGCGCTTTGTCAGTTATTTCTAGAAGACCTTGCGGCATCTTTTGGGCACCAAGCTCAAATTCTCCACCGCTTACCATCCCCAGACCGATGGTCAAACCGAGGTAGTCAATAGAAGTCTGGGTGATTTGTTGCGCTGTCTAGTGAGAAAGCATGAGCGTGGCTGGGATCAAGTTTTATCACTGTTGAAACCAAAAAATGTTCATCATAAATTACCCAGTGAAAATGCTTGTTTTGATTTTTAAGAACAAGTATATATAAAAAAAAAAATTATTCGGGTTTCCGGATACGAATAACTCCCCGAATCCTTTAATCTGAATTTTCGGGATAAATAAATGAAAAAGAAAGCATTTGTTCTGATTTTTCAGATTAAATCGCAGAAAATAGATGAAGGAAAAATGTCTATTTCTGTAAAACTTTGAAAAAGCTGAAAGTGGTCCCTCCAAGATGAAGCGGAGTGGAAACCATTTACATCCCGGCGTTTCTGGAATAAAATTCCCCCCCCCCCCCTCCAAGAATTTTATTACACTTGTTCTAAGTGTTTGGAACAAGTAAATGAAGGAAAGAATATTTAGCCGGGTCCCGGGTGAAAGATAACCCCCGAGGCTATTTATCCGTAATTTTCAGAATGAATAAATGAAATAAAATCATTTATTCTGAATTTTTGGAATAAATTAATACAGAAAAGGAAATATTTTTGTATGCCCCGAAATGTCGGAGGAATATCCCCCCGGACACGGCTACAACAAAAATCAGTCATTTCATGACGATCCAGGATAAAATCCAATGCCGGAATGATAATTTTAATGCCCCGGAATGTCCCGGCGGAAGTCGTCCTACGTGGCGCGTGACATGTCATGTGTGCAAAGGCTACGTCCAATACCCATGTTCGTAGAAAAGACGGCGTGAAAATGACGCAATCCCCCGCACAAAAAGACAACTTCAAATAATCTCCTCAGAACAAACCACGTGGCAAAAGCCAATGGCCCAAGTGGATTCTTTATAGGAGAAAGTGAAGAGAATGACCACCACCGGTGGGACAGCCCGGTGGTGTACACCACCGGCCCATAAAACGCACCACCAATGGTGTATACCACCGGTGGAAGAAGCCCAAGTGGGCCTCACTAGCCGGTGGTACACACCACCGAAAATGCATACCACCGGTGGTGTACACCACCGGAGGGAAAACCCAAGTGGGCCCCACTGACCGGTGGTGTACACCACCGGGAGAAGGGGGGCGGTGGGCCCCACCACTGCCAGGCCGGTGGTGTACACCACCGGCCAGGATGGGCGCGCGCGCGCGCGCGGGGCACAGGTTGGCCCTGTGCGGGCCGGTGGTGCACACCACAGGCCTTACCAGGTGGTGGGCCCCACCAGGGGGTGCCCACCGGTGGTGTACACCACCGGGTGGGCTGCCCGGTGCAGCCCACCGGGCCCACTGGCCGGTGGTGTACACCACCGCCCGGTGGTATACACCACCGGGGCACCTCCATGGTGCGCCCCCCCTCCCAATATAAAAAAAAAAATAGAAAACAGGGGAGGGGAAAATACATGAAATTAAATGTGTACCCGGTGATGTGCACCCTCCAGTGGTGTTGCCACCCACTTCCTCAACCCCTATAAAAGGGGACCAAGCAAGAAGAACCAAGTTCTGGAAGAAGTGCCCAGCAACAAGCAAGAAGTTCACAAGAAAGAAGAGCTCCACAAGAGAGAGAAGAAGAGAGGAGGAAGAGAGGAGGTCGCCCCTCCCTTCTTCTCTTTGTTGTTTCCTTTTTGAGATTTTGGAAACTTACCTTGTGTGTACAAGGCAAGTCTAGTCATGTGACCTTTTGTAAACAAGTCCTTATAAGTCAAGAAAAATGACTATATGGACCAAAAAAATAGATTGAATGATGCACTTGATAAATGTTGGATACAACATTATTTTTTGCACAGAAAAATTACAGAAAAACCTTGCTTCCTTTTTATTTACATAAATGGCCAAAACACATGGTCATTTCAAATCAATCAACTTTTACACATGAATAAATGTTAGAAAATTCCTAAAAATTTAGGAATAATGTCCTAAAGGGATGGGGGCCAATGAAAATTATAAAATGATCCTTATCTATCAAAAAAATTGCAAAATAACTCTCATGTGGTCAGAAATTGTGAATCAGTCCCAAATATGGAGAAAATTGCAAACCAGTCCCTGAACGAAGGGAAATTTACATAGCAGTCCCCATTTTGGGGGAGATTTTGTAAATTAGTTCACATTTCTGGGGTTAAAATATAAAACAGTCCCTGTTAATGTGGGAAAATATAATTCAGTCCCCATTCTAAGGGCGTTCTTGCAAATCAACCCATCGAAATGGAGGAATTTTCTGAATTACTCCCTATTCAAAGGGAAAATATGATGAATCAGCCCCTGTTTTGAAGGGTGTATGGCGAATCTGCCCCCATTTTGACGAATATTTTCTAGAACAGTCCCCAATGTGGATAAATACATTGGCGAAATGGCCATAACTCTATGTGGAAAGACAAATCCATCGTGAATGGCGCCTTCCTTGCCTATAATATGTTTTCAATAATCAGGTCTAGCCATGTATCAAAGGTGTTCGAGTTCTCCTCGATGTAAATGAAACGTCGACTCATCGACGGGGAATGGTCTAGCGCACAAACTCCGAATCACTTGAAGTCCATACGTGGGAGATGATTGCGATTCCCCAATTACATGAGGGACCTTCATCCATATTTTTCCATGTATTGACGATACATAGATAAAGAAAAGAACGAAACCAATATCGAAGAAAAGAATCGATATTTTTATATGCGAAAAGAGTTCTTTTCTAAAACAGTCACATGCTGAGTTTGCATATAATAATTCTATCGATAGGTCTACAGGCAAGAGTCCATTCGAGATTGTCACTGGTTACAGACCTAGAGGATCTTTAAACCTGATTCCTTTACCCAGTCAGGCCCGTGTGTCAGATTCTGCAGAGTTTTTAACTGAACATGTTAGGAGTCTGCATGAAAACATTCGGCGCCGTATTGAGATCAGCAATGAACATTATAAGAAAATGGCAGATGCACATCGACAACCACAGGAGTTCCAGGAAGGGGATTACGTAATGATCAGGGTCAAACTTGAACAGTTCCCTTCGGGAGCCGTGAAGAAACTACAAGCTCGAGGAGCAGGTCCATTCCAAGTGTTGAAGCGTGTCGGATCGAATGCATATGTCGTTGATCTACCTTCAGACTATGGTATTAGTTCTACGTTCAATGTTGCTGATTTGGTAGCTTATCGGGATCCAGCAGTGATACTTAGTGATCCTTTCGAGCCTTCTCCTCCCCTTGAGAGTGACCCTACACTTGAGTGTCAACCTCCAGCCCCAGTTACTCCATGGCGAGAGCAGATTGATCATATACTAGACGAGCAGGTCATTACATCTAGGGATGGAGCCTATCAGTGCTACTTGATCCGTTGGAGAGGGAGACCGCCGACCAAGAACACATGAGTTACGCGCGAGGAGCTTCAGCATCTGGACCCAGACTTGCTTGAGAGATACCAGAGCGGTCGAGACCCTTACTCGACGGGGTCGAGCTCCTCCCAGCCGAGGGGGGGAGATTGGTGGGGACACACGTGCGCGTGACCGGTTCGACCACGCGTTGGTTTACCGCCGTCGTCGGACCACCCAGCCGATGTCGTTGTGGCTCGACGAGACAGTGGAGGACTTTTGAGGCACCATAGTACTCGTTTAGGGCCCATTATGCTGTCTTTTTTATTTTCCTATTATTTTCTGCACGAATTTTCTGTATTTTCTGGTCACTAGGGATATTTTGGTCTTTTCTTGGTGGTTGTCTATTGGCCTTTCAGAATGGCCTATAAATGTAACTGTTCTCCTCTTTGAGGGGATGATGATGTTGATGCATGAATGAATGAACAGTTGCCTGAAGAATGGAACAGTTATGGAGTTGCAGAAGTTCTATGTGTGTGTGCATGGGGATCCTATGAAGGGAGGATGAGAAGCCCCACCGCCCCTGTTCTTCCCCTTCCCTCTTTCTCAATCCCTAGTCTTTTCTCTTTCCCTCGCACTATTCTTCCCTCTCTCTGAGCCCCTGTTCTTCCTCCCAGAAATCCCTCTCTCTCCCATACACAGAACCCCTCCCTCTTAGTCCCTCGCAGAGCCTCCCCCGCCCCCCACTCCCTCTATGCGTGCGACCACTGTCGGGGCTCCCCGAGAACTACCTCCCAGAATCACCACGAACCCTCCGTCAGGTCGCCCCGAGCCCGCCTACAACGTCCTCAAGCGCATGGAAGTCGCGCCCCACCACCGCCAGGCAGGGTCAGGCCTGGTTGACCACGCTATCTGCCACCCCTCTGCCCTTCGCACCGGCCGCAGCCACGTACGGCCTCCCATGCGGCCCACCAAAACTGCCACCAGCACCCATCGCGCGCAGAAACAGGGTCCCGCCCCATCGCGTGCATCTGCGCGCCCGGCTGGGTGCGACGGTCGTCGTCCGCTGCCCAGTGCTCACGTGCAGCGTCCCACGCGACCCCACCTACCTACGCCCGCGATGCCTGCATGCTAGCGGGACACTTATCCCGCCATCGCCTCTTCCTCATCGCCCGCCTAGCGACCCTTCATAGGGCTCTGCCACGTGCGCCTGCTAACAGGCTTTGTCACCAACGTTCGAGAAGGTTCAGAACGGCACGTCGGCCATCTTCACTCCATCCATGCACCGGCAACACTCTGCGCCTCTTGTTTGGACGATTCTTTCCGCCGGCAATCCGCAGGCCCGACCCTGCTTCGACCCTGGTTGTTGGTGGTTCAGCCAACATCGCACGACTTCCCCTAGATGAACCACCCAGGAGCCGCAGCAAACAACAAAGCAAAACAATTGCACCTTTATCCACCATTTCTCCCGCACCAGTTCAATCAGCCGCGGAGGCTCAGAACACCCCCTCGTCAGCATCCACGCAGGCCCACATTATCGTCCCCGCGTGAACGACCCCTGGACCCGGTGATCGCTGCATTTGCCAGACTGTCATTGGGAGTACCTGAAACCTGCAGTAGCCAGTCCGCATCACCTAACCCCACCCCCGGTACCAATCCCCGTTCTTCAACGGGTCGGTAAGTCGCTATAGACTCCTTCACATACTTGCTGGTTGGTATATAAACATATTTGTTCCCGTGCATGTGTTAATAGGATAACTAGCCAGTTTTTAAAACTATTATAATCATTGCTGGTAGTGTGACTTGAGAACCCACCTGTGCTACCAATTTGCGAAATTTGAGCGTATTGCTAATGTCCTAGACTATCAGTAGTTCTCACTACCATCGATCCGTAGCGTTTCCTTGCTGCAAGGGACGACTCGTACTGCTATTTTCTTGTTATTTTACGTACTCGCCTTCTTGTTAAACTTGTGGAAAAGCATGTTGATCACCTTATCATATGATGTTCATTGTTGATTTGGAATTTGAATTAGTTTAGGAACACGTGTGTTAGTCGCCCCGCATCAAACTGCTTCAATTTGATTATCAAATTCAAACAATTCACTTATTGTAGTTGGATTTACTCAATAACCACAAACTTCTAATGGATGAAAAATATCAATTAGAAGTTCAGTTCTTGGCTGCTTGGTTGAAAATTAAACGTTTAGATGGAAAAGGAACAGGTGGTAAGGAAACAAAAGACAAGAGGGTGGAGAGGAAAGAAAAAAACATTTGAGGTCATGGAATGCAGAATTGGCTAATCCTGATCTACATTGGCTGATTCAATTCAGAATCAGCAGTGACTGATCCAATTCTCCACTTGAAGGCAGATCCCTTTCAAAAGATAAAAGATTCAAAATAACAATAAAAAAATTACTTGAATCAGCCCTAATTGCCCTGAAATTGCCAACTCAACTGTCAATCAGTTGATTCCTTTATGAGTCAGCTGATCTTGGCTCATTAGGATATATATTAGTCATATTTTTGTAAACATACATTTTATATGTTTGTGTAAATACTTTTTAAAATTATAAATATACTATTTATTTATAAAAATATTTCAAAATGAATTTTCTTGACTTCCTTGGGATCGATGGGATTGGGATCAGCCTTTGCTGATTCTTTGGTCAATCTGGGTTCAGAATTCCATGTTTGATGTTCCATCACACATTGATAAATGAACAGAATTTCTAGTTCTATTTGTGACCAAAGTAGGCAGGTTCAGTTAACACTTCAACAATTCACCTACATTTCTCCTACAACAGCATGCTTATGCAAATTTCTTAATGGTCCCATGCAATCATAGGATTTCCTACATTGAATTTGTATAGATTCATTCGTTTCTTTGTCTATCTCAACCAGAAAAATAGGCATCATGTTTTTGGGGGGTCAAGCTATCATCCACAAAGAACAATCCTCAAGGTGTTAAAGATAAAGATGCATCCATCAAGAAAACTAGCATTACCTTTGCTTGCTTCAACATTGCATCTACCAATGTTGTCTTTCCATGATCTACATGGGCAACAATTGCTATATTTCGTACATCTCTTCTGGTCGCCACTTGAGCCTTCTTCCCTACTGAGCATGAATGTTTGAGAAAAATGACATGCATAATCATCAATTGTCGATCCTTCATGTTAGAAAATCAAATATATATGTCCATAACTTCAGCGGAATAATCATACAGAAAACAGAATGTCCATATTTAATCGAGAACATCAACAAAGAGACTTAAAATGCAGAAGAACATCAAAATGGCAAAGGAACTCATTCTCATCTCTAGGGTTCTGAGATAGCATCATCAAGGACTGGTTACATACCAGTATTCGCGACACTGCAATCAAAGGAAAGGAGAAAGAGGAAAGAAAAAGGTGACTTCTGTGAAAGAACCATTTATGTGGTGTAGTGTATTTATAGTATTTAAGCAAGGTGAGAGGGCAGCCAAAAAGTAAGGATACGTATAATTGCTTGCTTGGCTGGTGGACTGCAGGACGTGTGAGAAGAGTCCGTCACTGCAGGTTGCAACATCAAGACAGACAAGTTATGCCTATTTGGGAAGGTGGTATACCTTCCCGCCCAGATATTTCTTTAAAAAAAAAAAAAAAAAACGATAGCCCATGCAGCCTTCAGTTACATGACAAAAGATCATCTGAGGATGTATCAAAAAAAATAAAGTTAAACACCAAAGTTCGATGCTGAAAAAAATCACAAGTAGCTAAAAAAGCAAAATGTTATTCAGTTAAAATTCTGTTAATCTTCTATGTGAAAAAAGAATAGCAGACAACGTTAAAGGTACTTAGAAAGGTTAGAACCACATTTCTGAATTAGCCAACCTATACCCCACGTACGACATAAGTTTTCCACAGTACCAGTGGCTCTTCACACTTGGAAAGCTTAAATTTCTGGTGAAATGAGAAGTGAAGTTGACAAGAAGGGAGTAAAATAATTGAACTCAAAATTGAGGACAAGAGGCATGAAATAAGATTGGCAAGTCATTCCGACAAAACATACGACGATCAATTTCCCACAACACATCCGCAAGGAAGACGAAAACAACAGTAACCAATCGACACTTCATTAAAACCAAAAGTTAATCCGGAGACTTCCCGGCGTGGTCAATCATCCCAAGATAAGAAAGAAGGCCATCGTACCCGAGGCGGTCCTCTCAGCCGCGGAAGAAACAGAGCAACTGATACCCTTGCTCGTCAAGCACCGCGAGCGGATGCGGGCACTCCCGCACCTCCGGCTGGCCACGCGCGGGTACAGACCCCTGCCGAGGATCTCCTTGGGCAAACGGAGCGCAGCGGGGGATCCCGGCGAGCTGGGGCTGGTCCTGGTCATGGTCATGGACGTGCAGGGTCTGACGGCGCTGCCGAAGCCCATCGCCATTTCCATGGCGCCACTCCCCCAGCTTGGAAGAGGCGCACGGGACGGCAACGAGGGGATGATGCGGCGAATAAGGCAGCTGTTATCCGAGGGCCAAAGCGGCGTCGAAATTTATAGGTTTAAACTGCTCGTATCAGTTAGACCGCCGTAATAGTTTAGCATTGGACGCGCTTCCGACGTGGTCCGAGCATACCCTCTCTCGTTGGGCCTTTCCACGTTTGAAGTGAGAGGCTCTCACTTCTGCCTTTAGCCGAGTCCGTAGGAGCACCAGAAACGCATTCGAGGGGCAGTGGTTCTATGGTCCACATGATCAGGAAGGTTTCTTCTGCTTGTGGTCGCCAGGCTCTGCAAATTCCGGTGATAACGAGACCATCTGGTGCGTGGCCGCAGCAAACATCGGTAGTTTGTCTAAGAGTTCGATTTTTACAGCAGTATTTATAAAGAAAAGGAAAATTGACATCCAATCATTAAGTCGATAATTAAAAAATTAGTAACTAGATACGTCTTAATAATTCGCAAGTGCTAGATTGATTGATTAGAATGTGCAAATTTTACAATATTTATTGAGTTATCAAAGTGACGATTCAATTAAATAAATGTTTATAATTATTGAGATGTATTGTAATTCTTTTAAAATAAAACAATTGAAAATAAGAAGAGATATCTCGACGCCCCTTATTGACGGAGCGTCCAGACCACATGTCCGCTGTGATGACTGAAAGGTTTGCGGAATCCCAATATGGTAATCTAGAAGGGGTTGAATAAATTACTACCAATTAAAAGTTTGAAAACAACCATTTTTCAATCCCAACAAAGTCTTTTGAATTTTCTGTAGAAACAACGTGAGACTTAGATGTGTTGACGATGTGTAGGTGAGTTAGCAATCTATCTAGTGTGTGAATGCAACGTGCCTATCAAGCATCTAACGTGAAAATCGTTCAAACCACAAGACACGAAGATTTACGTGGTTCGGAGTACACAAATCGTGTATCCTACGTCCACGGCACACACACACACACGCAGATAAAACTGCTTATGAGCGAGTTCGGTGACTACAACTCACATACACGTGTTTTCTGATGTGCACCCACGATCAGAACAACACACACACGTGATCTCAAGCACAAGGATCGCTTGAATCACCACAACACACACACAGATGGTAGAAATATGAAAACAGAGAGAGTTCTGAGTGAGAAAATAAATCCTGGTGAAGAACTCTTCTGAGAACGCCTGGAGGGAGTTCAATCTTCGACTTGAATGCTTTGAGTCGATGGAGAAGGTTGAATCATCGACGTTCTTCCTTCAGGAACTGCTGGATCGACGGATCTTTAGGGCTCTGTGCAGCAGTCTGAAGTAGGGCAACAACAACTCTTGTGAAACTTGGAGTAGCTCTAGGGTTTTTGGTTGTGGCTGCTTGTCTTTGAAATTTGCTCCAAAGAGGTGTTTAAATATAGGAGTTCTCACATGGAGAAACGTGAGAGTTGGAAACACATCCTAGGATAACTTAGAAACTTTCCGTAGTTTGAATTGTACTCCGTCTGTCGACAGGTCTTGGCCATCTGTCGACAGGCGACAGTAAGTTTGCAACAAACAGAAGTATGGATCTTCAGCTCTGTGAGATCTGTCGACAGTCGAAGACCATCTGTCGACAGATGTCCTCTTTTGTGCAAACGACAGAAGTCTGGATGTTCTGGACTGTGAGATCTGTCGACAGCCGATCTGGCATCTGTCGACAGATGAAGACTTCCTGAACTATGGGTCTTCTGGCAGATCACACATGTGAGATCTGTCGACAGGTCTTTTGTGTCTGTCGACAGGTGACCTTGTCTTTTGCTTTTTGTGATCTTTTTCACTTGCTTTGAGAGAGCTTGACTTTGTGCATTTATACCTACATGAAGAAACATGTAAAGTTAAGTATTTTGAATACACAAACAATCAAATATTGCATTAGTTTCTTTTTCATGTGTTACATGTATCAAACCTCAATTGAAGTTATTCATCATCAAAAAACATATTGTTATAGATGTTAGAATGAAAACCCAACATTCTCTCCCTTTTTGATGATGACAAAATTTATCAATTAATGCACATTGAGGTTTCTCCCCCTTTTGACAACATCTAAAAGCACTCATCAGACAAACATATAGACAAACATAGAACATGGCACTGTGAATTCATTGATATGAAAGAGGCATACACAGTACAAAAAGTTGTTTGACTGAGAGTAAACATGAAAGGGAAAGAAAATACATGACCACAAAATGAAATAAAGAGACCAGAAGACTCAGACAAGACAAGACATAGACACTACGTGAAGACCCATTCCTAGACATAAAGCCTATCTAGGCAGCATCATCTGCAGGCGGAGCTGGAGCCGACGAGTGTGATGTCTGTCTGCATCAGTCTGAAGCCTTGTAATACAGAGCTGGAGCTGGACTTGAGTGTCCGCAAGTGATTCCATACTTGAATCCACGGTGTACAACCGATCATTCAGCTTGTCAAATCCAGTGGACATCTGGAGCTGTAACTGTGCAAGCAAATCTCTAATGGATGGTTGAGCTGGAGCATCACTAACAATCTCAACGCCAGGCACACCATGTGATCCAGACTGGGAATCTTCAGCCTCGTCATCTTCAGCAAGATTCTCATCTTCTTCTTCAACAATTTCCTCTTCGGCAACAGCAGGTGCCTTACCCTTAAGCTCCCGGGTAACAACTCCGTCAACAAGCTTGTATCCCATGCGATGTGCTGCAGTGAGATCAAAGCTGTTGCGGTATGCATTCGCTGTCTGGAATGTCAATGCCGATGAACCTCATCAGGGAGGTAAGTGGACAGGCAAAGGGCATCGACCTCTGGGGTTGGTAGAAGGTTTTGTGGATTAGAAGAAGCATCAGAAGTGGTAGATTAATTGGTTCACATTGGAGGAAGAAGGTGAAGAGAGATTTGTGAACATCGGTGTCCAATTCCCGACTGCCATGTTTAGGCGCAATCATGGTGGTGAATATATGGTGGATCATCCGGATCAAGGGAGGAAATGAATTGGCATTGAGTTTAGAGATTTTATGGGTGCCATCATAATCCTCAAGTGTGAGGAGAGGGTAGTAGACAGAGGCATCCGGTTTGTGGCTTAGGATATCAACTCCGGAATTGGGGATTTGAAGGGTTGTGCAAAGAAGATTTTCAGTGACTTGAAAAGTTGTGCCCTTCACTGTAGTAAAGAAGCGATTATCTTGCGTATAGCCAAGGTGGTTGTAGAAGTCACGAACGGCGGAAGGAGAATACCGCTGGTGATGGTAGAGAAACTGAGTCCACCCTTGATTGTCGAATAGGGGTTGGAGATTAGGAAACATAGTGGCCAAGGACTCAAACTCTACATACCGTGGCTGGACAAACTTGGTATGCGTCCCCTTGGAGTGAGTGAGGTGAAGACGGGGAGGTACCACAAGCTCGGGAAGACGATCGTCCCGATGCTTTGTCCGGCGCTCAGCCTCAGCCCCGTCGTCACCGGCCCGAGAAGAGGAGGGACGGCGGAGAGACGCCAGTTTCTTCGATGGCCTAGAAGCCATGAGGAAGGGCTAGAGCAAGATGGATGAGCGTGAGAGAGAGACGTGGATGAGGGCTCAGATGAGAGGAAGGAAGACCGGAGGGAAGGTAGGGTTTTCCCGTCCAAACAGGGTATGGAGATTTGGAGGGGAGGTGGAGAGGGGTTTTGTGGTAGGAGGGGAAGGAAACCCGTGGATGCCTTTTTATAGAAAGAGGAGGGGAGTTTAAAAGGCAAGCCCCACCAAAAAAGCCTCAAACGGCGTGCCCGTTGGACTTCCCAACCGGGTCTGCCGCCGACTGTCGACAGATGCCAGGGGATCTGTCGACAGATCTGTCGACAGATCCTTCAGAATTTTTGCCAGTGATTTTCTGATGTGGATTTTTAAGAAAGGAATGGGAGCAATGGTTGCATGATGCATATATGTAAAGTGTAAGATGGGTAAACACATGTTGTAACCTATCATTGTCATGGACATTAAGGCTCTCCCACTTACCTAAATGGTTCAAACATAATACCCAAGGGATTTAAAGTTAAATCATTAAGGGAACATTTTCTATTCTTTGAGAAAAGACACCGTTACCCTTGGTTGATTAAGGACATTGTAGACCAACACTATCCCAAGTTTATGAGGATCAAATGATGATTGAAATAAATGCCTAAACTTCTGGATAGCCATAGACACTACATGACCTTTAGAGTTGAGACACTTTGGAGGCTTCACACTATTTCATTTTTTTTTTTACTTTCAAGAAAAGAATGCAATGGGAAAAGTGATATTCAAGATAACTTCATACCTTTTGAGATGAGGATAGACATGACAAGTGCTCGTACCCCCAGTTACTCAGTCAAAGTTTCCATTATACCGTTGTATAGAGATAATGAGTTGGCTTTTTGACGTGATGGCAGACATTTATGATGCCCGTCTCCCCGGTTACTCAGCAAGACACATCATAGCTCTACTTTTATCCCAATTTTTATATTTTTTTCTGAAATAGGTAGCTTTTCTCCATTTTAGCTTAAACTTAAGATCAAGTAAATGTATATGATTATCCTTCAGTTCAAAACATAAAGTTCAATGACCATAAGATTTTTCAATTGTCTTGAGAATGGTGTGTGCCTACAAGGAAATTATTCAATGGAGTTTAGTGTTAATCCTCTAAGATAGTTCAATGTTTTCAGAATGATGTAACATAAACCCAAACATGAGTAGTATGTCCAAATCATGGTGGTTTAGGGGATAGCATCAATATCATGTGTATATGATGAAGTTAAACATGTATATCCACCCAATAAACACCTTAGTGAAAGTACATGAACCTGCTCAATAAGTAGTATGTGAAATGGGCATGAATTGCTTGAAGAGTTGGTGGCTGTCGACAGCTAGAGAAGTGCATGTCGACAGATCACACAGACAGAAGGTAGGCCAGTTCGGGCAGAGCAGAACCTGTGAGATCTGTCGACATATGAGGTGTCGTCTGTCGACAGATTGCACAGACAGAAGAATTAGAGTTCTGTGAGGCCTGATCTGTCGACAGATGGAATGGGAGCTGTCGACAGATGCATGTGCAAAAACTGGTTTAAGGTTAGAATGAAGAGTGAGATGATCATGACAAGTGAGGGAATTGAAGATACACATGGAATGAGTGATTCTCCTCTCATGAAGGACATCTAACCTAAACTAGCTCCCCCATAGTGTGTGCTCATGTGAAAGCAAGCAATTGAATATTCAAGACACACTATTACAACTAGACCAACCATGTGAGCACACCAAGCTTTCAGGAAGACAGATTGTTAAGATTTTCAATGTTTCACTGAAGTAGAGAACGGACAAATTGTAAAGAAACTCATCCCTATATAAGTACATACCCCTTACATGCATGTCAACTATGGATACGTGGCGGAGATCTTTCCTCTACGCATAATGAGAGTTTCCAAACAAGCTTTACTTGTTCTTCCACAAACACTATTTAATATACCTCATAGTTGGTACACACAAGAGACATATGCTCAGTATATGGATAAGTTTCACTGCAATTTACACAAGCCCAATTCTCTTCTCAAAGTGGTGAATCTATCTTCAGCTAGAGGTTTGGTAAAGATGTCAGCCAATTGTTTTTCTGTGGGTATGAAACTGATTTCTAAGGTTTTTTGGCTACCTCATCTCTCAAGAAATGGTGACGGATTTCTATGTGTTTTGTCCTAGAGTGTTGAATTGGGATTCTTTGATAAGTTGATTGCACTGGTGTTGTCGCATAGGATAGGTGTGCATCCAATATCAATGTTATAGTCACACAATTGACTTTTTATCCACAGCACTTGTGCCGCACAACTCCCTGCAGCAATATATTCTGCCTCTGCAGTGGAGAGTGCAACCGAGTGTTGCTTCTTGGATGCCCACGAAACCATGCAACTGTCAAGAATTTGGCAATAGCCACTAGTGCTTTTCCTGTCAATTTTACATCCAGCATAGTCAGCATCAGAATATGAAACCAAGTCAAAGCTACTACCTGCTGGATACCAAAGACCCAAATCAAACGTACCTGAGAGATATCTGAAAATTCTCTTAACTGCAATTAAGTGGCTTTCCTTTGGACTAGATTGGTATCTAGCACAGAGGCAAACACTGAACTGAATATCTGGTCTACTTGTAGTAAGATAGAGGAGAGAGCCAATCATACCTCGGAATTGTTTGGCATATACCGGTTTACCTTTCTCATCTTTTTCAAGTTTTATACTTGTGCTCATGGGTGTTGAGGCAGGCTTTGATTGTTCAAATTGAAGCCTTTTTAGTAGCTCTTTGACATACTTTTCTTGGTTTATGAAGAAGCCATCCTCCATTTGCTTGACCTGCAAACCAAGAAAGAATTGAAGCTCTCCCATTAGACTCATCTCAAATTCACTGTGCATGTGTTTGGAAAATTCCTCACACAGTGAAGGGTTAGTAGATCCAAAGATAATGTCGTCCACATAAACTTGAACAACAATGATGTGTGTGCGAACTTTCTTTGTAAAGAGAGTTTGGTCTACTTTACCTCTCGAGTAGTTTTTGCTTACCAGAAATGTACTTAATCTGTCGTACCAAGCTCGGGGTGCCTGTTTCAACCATAAAGAGCTTGTGCAATATATAGACATGGTTAGGTTTCTCATGATCTTCAAAGCCCGGTGGTTGAGAGACATAGACTTCCTCTTTTATGTAGCCATTCAAGAAAGCAGTTTTGACATCCATTTGATACAATTTAAATTGTTTGAGCATGCATATGCTAACAAAATTCTAACTGCTTCTAGCCTAGCTACAGGTGCAAAAGATTCTTCAAAGTCTACACCAAATTCCTGATTATATCTATTTGCAACCAGTCTAGCCTTGTTTCTCACCACTTTACCCTCTTCATTGAGTTTGTTTCTAAAGACCCACTTGTACCTATGACAGACATTCAGGGGTTTTAGGAACTAAACTCCATACATTATTTCTTTGGAATTGCCCAAGCTCCTCATGCATAGCATCAATCCATGAATCTTCTTTTAAGACTTCTTCAACATTCTTGGGTTCCACTTGAGAGACAAAAGCTAAATGGTCTTGTTCAACTATTGATTAACCTTAGATCTAGTTTGAACCGACTCATTTAACTCTCCTATTACATTCTCAAGAGGATGATTTTTTGAATACCTCACATTCATGACTGTTGAAGGCCCTGGAAGATCTTGCATTTGAGGAGGTTGTTCTGGAGGAGGAAGTGCTTGATGTGGTTCAAGTTGTTGTTCTTCTCTTGTGGATCTTTGTCAGGTACATCTTCTGAATTGTTGAACGGAAGAATATCTTCTTCATCATCATACCTGCGAAGAAATCCACTCTTAGTTTTTAAACCAGCTTGAGACTTTTTCTTTCCTTTACTTTGAAGTTCCCCAAACGTTGTTCCTTCAGATTCATCAAACCTGTAAGCATTTGAAATGTTAGGCTTGAGTTGAGTTTCATCAAAAACAACATGTGGAGTTTCTTCCACTGTTCTAGATTTCAGATTGAACACCTATATGCTCTAGAGTGTTCTGAGTATCCAAGAAAAATACCTTGATCGCTTTTGGCTTCAAACTTGTCCAAATCATTTTTATCATTATGTATGAACACCTTTGAACCAAAAACTTTAAAGTACCCAATAGTGGGTTTCTTACCTTTCAGAAGTTCATAAGGAGTTTTCTTGAATACGGGTCTTACCATGGCTCGATTAAGAATGTAGCAAGACGTGTTTACCGCTTCTGCCAAAAAGTTCTCGCAAGTTGATTCTCGACCAGAAGCGTACGAGCCATCTCCAGCAAGGTTCTATTCTTCCTCTCCACGACCCCATTTTGCTCTGGAGTTCTTGGGGAGGAGAACATGTGTTCTATGCCTTGGTTCCTGCAAAATTCGGAGAAGGAATTATTGTCAAATTCTCCCCCGTGATCAGTGCGGATAGAGAAAATTTTATTGACATTTCCATGCTCAATTTTGTTGAAGAATTCTTCAAAAACACTTAGAGCTTCATTCTTGTGAGCCAGAAATTTTACCCAAGTGAACCTAGAGAAGTCATCTACAATGACAAAGCCATAACGCTTGCCATTGAGACTAAGTGTTCTTGTAGGTCCAAATAGGTCCATGTGCAACAGTTCATAAGCTTTAGAAGAACTCACCGGTGCCTTTGATTTGAAGGATTTCCGGGTTTGTTTTCCCTGTGCACATGCATCACAGAAATTCTCATTCTTGTTAAAGGAAATTTCAGGAAGACCACTCACCAATTTAAGCCTCATGATCTTGTGCAATACATTATAGCTAGCGTGACCGAGCTACGATGCCACAATGTAAGCTCGTCCTGTTTGTTTGCTACAAGACACAAATCATTATTTTCTGGATCATCTAAGTCAACCATGTAGATGTTATTTATCCTTTTTCCAGAAAACTTCAGACTTCCTGTTTCCTTATCAAGTATTTGACATGAATCTGATTCAAAGATAATTTGTGACCCTTATCACACAATTGACTTATGCTGAGCAAATTGTGATGAAGGCCATCAACAAGTAGCACATTATCTATTGAGTTAGAGGCAAACTTACCAACCTTACCTGAGCCGATGATCTGGCCTTTGTTGTTACCTCCGAATATAACCTGACCTCCGTCCTTTTCACGAGCATACAGAATTTTCCTTTGTCCCCCGTCATGTGCCTCGAGCAGCCGCTATCCAAGTACCATTTGTTTTGATTGTGGGCTGCTAGGCATTCCTGCACATGTGGATTAGACAAGAGGTTTTGGTACCCAAATCACTTTGGGTGCCGAGGTATCATTCATGCCAAACAGTAAATGCTTTGGAATCCAAACTTGTTTGATTTTTGTTTATTTGGGTTATTCCAGCATTGTTTTTCAATGTGCCCAATCTTTTTACAGATTTTGCATGAAGATGGTTTGTTTACAACAGTGGGCTTGATGTTCTTTGGAGCATGCATGGGCATCTTACCTTTCTGTTGCCTTGTCAATTTTTCTTTTGGACTGGTTTTCCTGACCTGTCGACAGCTCTCCTTGGGGCTGTCAATAGATCTTGAACCTGTACCCGCATTAGACTTCTTTGCCTTGGTTTGGGGTTGCATTCCCTTAGCCTTGATTTTGTTGTTGTTTGAGGGGGTACTCTTACTTGTACTTGGGCTTGTTTCAACAAAGGATGTTATCAAATTCTGACCAATTTTCTTTTGTTTAACTGGTTGAAACCCAAGCCCATATTTTTGAACAAAGATGTTTGACCCCAAGATTGCATCAAGGTTTTGTTTCCCTTTAACAAACCTTGACAAATCTTCATATTTCCCTTTTAGATTTTCTTCAGTCTTTTCCAATCTTTCTTTCAGTTTCTCATGCTCACCTTGAAGAGTTTCAAAGGAGTTCATTAAATCAACTTTTTCTTTTTGAACCTCTTGGAATTTCAGTTTCAAATTATCCATCTCCTCATGGTGAGCTTCCTCATCAATTTTCATCATTTCAATGTCTTTCATCAATGATGCAACTTGCTCATCATTTTGTGTGTTGTTGGCAAGATGGTTAGCTTTCTTTTTGAGTGCCTTGTTTTCAGATTTTAGTTCACAGAATTTTTCAAAAAAACACAGTATAAGCCTCTTCCCATTCATCAATTGAATAGTTTTCAAAGGAAGAGTTTACCTCATTTGAGTCTTCACTTCTCGCCATGAGACAGTGGACTTCTTCATCTCCGGAGGTAGCTTGGCTGTTGTCATCCTCGTCTTCATCGCTCCAAGTGGCCAACATTGCCTTGGCTTTCTTGAAGGTGAACTTGTCTTTCTTCAGCTTTTTCTTGAGCTCAGGGCACTCTCCTCTCATGTGCCCTTGCTTTTTGCACTCATAACACACAATCTCAGATTTTTTGTTAGCATCAGATTTATTGAAAAATTCTTTCTTTTGGAAAGGTTTAGAGTTACCTGAACCTCTCCTTTTGTATTTAGGAATTTTTTGAATTGTCTAGTGAGCATGGCATTTCGTCATTCTCACTCTCACTAGACGATTCAGACTCATTACTTTCCTGAATGACTTCCTTCTTGGAAGCTGAGGAATTTTTCCTGGAAGCCTTCAAGGCAAGTGGCTTCCTAGGATTTTCTTCAGTTTCCTTTCTTTTCATGTTTATTTCATAAGTCATCAGTGAGCCAATGAGTTCATCCAATTTCATTTTTGAAAGGTCTTTGGAATCCTCAATGACAGTGGCTTTGGTGTTCCATGAGGATGGAAGAGACCGAAGAATCTTCCTCACCAAGTCACTCTCCGAGTATTCCTTTTTCAGGCCTTTCAAACCATTAATTATTAACATGAATCTTGCAAACATGTCAGAGATGGTTTCAGTGGAATTCATTTTAAACATCTCATATTCTGAAACCAACATGCTTGCTTTTGTTTCCCTTACCTCAGACGTACTTCATAAATGAGCTCGAGTTTGTCCCACATCTCCTTTGCCGATGTGCACGTGGAAACTCTCGAGTACTCGTTGGGATGGACCGCGCATTGCATCATATTGAGGGCGCTCCAGTTGAGTGTCCCCTTTGAGATTTGATCCTTGGTCCAGGTACTCTCGTCTTCAGGAAGGGTATACTCACCCTTGTGGACAATTTTCCACAATTCGTAGTTCTGTGCTCTCAGGAACACCTGCATGCGATTTTTCCAATAGGGATAATTAGTTCCATCAAAAAATGGTGGCCTAGTCACTGAGTAACCCTCGGCCATGAACCCCTTGCTAGATTCCATTTGACCGTGAATCTCCTGATCGTAAGATCAAGCAAACAAGACAGTAAGTCGGAGAAACTCGGCTCTGATACCAATTGAAAGGTTTGCGGAATCCCAATATGGTAATCTAGAAGGGGGGTTGAATAGATTACTACCAATTAAAAGTTTGAAAACAACCCTTTTTCAATCCCAACAAAGTCTTTTGAATTTTCTGTAGAAACAACGTGAGACTTAGATGTGTTGACGATGTGTAGGTGAGTTAGCAATCTATCTAGTGTGTGAATGCAACGTGCCTATCAAGCATCTAACATGAAAATCGTTCAAACCACAAGACACGAAGATTTACGTGGTTCATAGTACACAAATCGTGTATCCTACGTCCACGGCACACACACACACGCAGAGAAAACTGCTTATGAGTGAGTTCGGTGACTACAACTCACACACACGTGTTTTCTGATGTGCACCCACGATCAGAACAACACACACACGTGATCTCAAGCACAAGGATCGCTTAAATCACCACAACACACACACAGATGGTAGAAATATGAAAACAGAGAGAGTTCTGAGTGAGAGAATAAATCCTGGTGAAGAACTCTTCTGAGAACGCCTGGAGGGAGTTCAATCTTCGACTTGAATGCTTTGAGTCGATGGAGAAGGTTGAATCCTCGACGTTCTTCCTTCAGGAACTGCTGGATCGACGGATCTTTAGGGCTCTGTGCAGCAGTCTGAAGCAGGGTAGCAGCAACTCTTGTGAAACTTGGAGTAGCTATAGGGTTTTTGGTTGTGGCTGCTTGTCTTCGAAATTTCCTCCAAAGAGGTGTTTAAATATAGGAGTTCTCACATGGAGAAACGTGAGAGTTGGAAACACCTCCTAGGATAACTTAGAAACTTTTCGTAGTTTGAATTATACTCCGTCTGTCGACAGGTCTTGGCCATCTGTCGACAGGAGACAGTAAGTTTGCAACAAACAGAAGTATGGATCTTCAGCTCTGTGAGATTTGTCGACAGTCGAAGACCATCTGTCGACAAATGTCCTCTTTTGTGCAAATGACAGAAGTCGATGTTCTGGACTGTGAGATCTGTCGACAGCCGATCTGGCATCTGTCGACAGATGAAGACTTCCTGAACTATGGGTCTTCTGGCAGATCACACATGTGAGATCTGTCGACAGGTCTTTTGTGTTTGTCGACAGGTGACCTTGTCTTTTGCTTTTTGTGATCTTTTTCACTTGCTTTGAGAGAGCTTGACTTTGTGCATTTGTACCTACATGAAGAAACATGTAAAGTTAAGTATTTTGAATACACAAACAATCAAATATTGTATTAGTTTCTTTTTCATGTGTTACATGTATCAAACCTCAATTGAAGTTATTCATCATCAAAAATTATGTTGTTATAGATGTTAGAATGAAAACCCAACAATGACATGACATAGGAGGGCACAGGTGTCCCACCAATGGCGGGACGCCCAAGCAGCTCTTCATACCAGTTTAATAGGTAGGAAGTAATTCTCAAATGAGAATGATATAAAGAGTGTGAGATGTTTACATTCTCTAAGTTTTCTAATGATTTTCTTTTATTAAATAATTTTTATATATTTTTTAAATTAGTTAACCAGTAGTTGGAACTTTATTTTGATCTATATAAAAATTTTGATTTATTTTTCTTAAACCTTTTTACCACTTCCACCTAGGAAATTTTTTTCCCATAAATATTTTGAGCCTATGTGTTCTTTCTATCTATATAAATTCAAATAATAGTTTTATTTTCATGAGTTGACGTAGAAAATTACAAACACGTAATTCTCTTTTCATGAAAACATATTTTTACTTTTTCAAAAAAATTTAAGAATGCAAAGCTGCAAATTTTTAACAAATATCACATATTCTTTAGGTGTTGCTAAAACTATAATATGAATTTTATCAATTTTAGATCAAAATTCTTCAATTGCCACCTATTTAAAGCTTTAAATAATTTGTAAAGTTATTAATTCAAAACTTTTTACTATCTACTAAAACTCAGCTTATCAATCAAATTCATATAATCTTCTGACACTTTCTTTTATTCTAAAAAATAATATTTTATCGTACAAATGTATAGGCACTAATAAAAATATATGTTTATTCTATTAATTTAAGTTGGATTTATAAATAATAGACAACTCACAGCTATCTTATTGATCTAAAATGGATAAAACAATAGATAAACAACACATGCTTAGTTTATTGGTTTAAGTTTTTTGAAAAAATTATATGTAATGACAAAATATGTTCAAAATTACTGTGTCTCGTTTCGAACATATGTGGCTCCTTTAAACCCCCATTTTTGTATTATTGGGCAACCTGATAATTTAATGGGTATTATATTTATAAACATACTATTAATCTATTTTAAACATACTATTTACAAGGAAAAAGATAAGTGCCAGTATTTTTTGTGCTGGCACTATTACTAGCACTCTATTAAAAATGAGAGGGATGGAGTTGGAGGGGAGAAATAGTTATTGCTTGTTCAAAAGTACAATAAATGTATTATCAAAGATTTGACCTCTCTCATGATATATATATAATATATAGACATATAAAAGACCTTCAAAAAAGGGATAAGGTCAATGGTCAATGTGCTACTCCTAATAAGATACAATATCTAGTAGAAGAGAAAGGAGAAAGAGGAAATTTCTATATAAGAGATGAGAAAATATAGTAAGATTCGAAGGATTCTCCTCTTAACAAAATTATTGGGATATATATATATATATTATATATATATATATATATATATATATATATATATATATATATGACCTATCATTTGTAACAAGGCTCTGATACCAAATTTTGAAACGTGGGTATGATGGGTAAAGAGGACGAGAGGCTATGGAAGACGAGAGGTTATGAGAAGAAGAGAGAGTGAGGAAACAAAGAAAGCTTATTGCTATTCTATTTTTCTCG
>CM024760.1:33119219-33410213 GCA_014218235.1 Colocasia esculenta | reverse complement strand
ATAGGGAGTCCACCGTACCTGCACACCACAAGCAAAGACCCTTCAGTCAACTGTCAAATAAGCAAAGTAAGGAAAAGGGCTAAGGTTAGAACTACCTCACATGGCGCATGGGGATGGTGTCCAGAAGTGTCTGGATCAGGGTCACCTGTCGCTTTAGGGAACCGCTCGTCGTGACAAAATCGCCACGCTACAGGAGAGGTACGCGCCGCGTCGCCTCGCCACCCGAGGACCCAGGGGGGAGGTGGTAGTATGCCCCAACTGCAAGAGTAACACAAGTCAGTACCACAGTTAATCCAGTTAATAAGCAAAAAGCAGCAAAGGGTAAGGGTAGAAACGTACCTGTAGCAGTGGGAAGAACCCCCGACACCTGTCTCCCTGCTGGAGGTGCCCAAGCTGTCAAAGAGGTGGGCCAGGAGGGCCGCACCCCATGCGTAGTTCCCACGCTGGACAGATCCTCCAGCAGGGCAAGCATCGGCAGCCGCCGGGTCCCCTCTGTCCCCAGGATCAACTTCCCGATCACGAGGGTCAGGACCGCCGCAAGTCCCTGTCCGTTGCGTCTCCCTCCTCCTCCGCCAGCACCACTCTGGCATCCTCCGTCAACCGAGCAATGTACTCCGCCTGGCTCTCTCCCGTCTGATGGCGCGCATTCGCCACCCCTAGGCTCGCCTGCAGCGCTGTCCGCTGCACCAGAGAGGATCTCTCTCCCCTCACCTCCAAGCCAAGCAACCTCTCCACCGGCTCCTGATAACTGGTATAGGTGGTCCCAATGACCGCCTGGCCGCCCACACGCAGGCCGGTGATCCGTACCACGTCCTCTAACGTGGGGATAATGTGTCCCCACGGGAAGAGGAAAGCGTGGCACTCTGGGTCCCACCTCTCTTTCAGCGCCTGGATGAGTGCCACATCTGGCGCCAGCTCCTCCAATCGTAGGAAGGGTCCGAATCCCATCCCTCTAGGCGGCGCCTCTGGAGTCCGGCAGCCGTCGAGATCGCCCGGACGACGCCCATCCTAGCCGGGACCTCAGCTCACTCTCGCAAAACAGACATCAAAAGATCAGAAGCCGGTAAGAAACACCCAAATCACTCTCTGTCCTAATAAGGCGACAAGGGTTCGTCGCCTTCTGAAAGGCAACAACACCCCTGTCGCATTCCTATGTAGGTCGCGACGGTCCACCCGTCGCCTTTTACTAGGCGACAGGGTAGGCGTCTCCTTCCCACTGGTAAGGCGACAGGCCCCTGTCGCATTACCAGGGTCGCCTGAACGATCTTTCCCTCCCATTCCCGCCGTTTCCCATTGGGTGAATGCCCTACAAACAGTGCTCCGCACTCCCCACTCCACGCATACAAGGGTTAGGTTTCGAGATCTTACCTTTTTTGGCCCGGGGCTCGTCTTCGACCCCCGCCGCCGGCATGGTCTCCTCCTCCATGGGCACGACGGAGGGACTTCGGGGCCCGCCGTCGACGGTCCCTCCCCCGGTTGTCGCCACCGATGGTCTTCTTGCGACGCCGACGCCACCGTCGCACCTTGGCCCTCTCGGTGCTCGCCCTCATCGTCGAGTATCAAAGAAGAGAAAGGGGAGAGAGGAAGGAGAGAGGAAGAGAAAGAGAGGAAAGGGGTCGCCGCTGATGATCCCGCCGGAGAAGGGTTTGCCGGAGAAGAGAAGCAAGGAAGGGAAAGAGAAATCGCCGAAGTCACCGTAGGAAGAGGAAAGAAGGAAAGAGGAAGGTTTGAAAGGGGGAAGAAGAGAAGGGCGCTCGGCCCGAAATTCAATTGCCTCGGACTTGTAAACACGACATTGACCCCGTCGCCTTCTTCAGGTAGCGACAATGCCTATGTCGCCTTCACTTTGATGGTCGCGACCATTGACCCGTCGCCTTTGGGTAGCGACATACCCTACGTCGCCTTCTCAGGCCAGTGCACTAAGCCCCTAAAAGAAATCAATTTTCATTACGATAATTCAATGCTCACATCAAATAAAAGTCATCAAAAGCAAAAATCAACATGTCTCTCACTCCCATTACATCAAGCCCACCAAGTCTCTCATAAAAGCTCAAAAAAATACAATCAATTCTCTCTCTAGCTCACGGTCCCCTCAGTGGCCGAATCTTCTCGTGCTCTAGGAGGTATGCCTGGTACGTCTCCCGGTCCTGATCAACCTTCGGTGGGAGTACGTGGGTAGCGCATGCCCTCCACAAAGCCAACGCACTCCGTACAGCTTGCTCGTCCTCCGGGTTCCCCAAGTGCCGCTTCTTCACGGGTGGCAAGTGTGATGGCGGAAGCACCCGAGTCCTCGGCTTCCCGATCTGTAGGTAACACCGCTGCGGGTTGTAGAGTACGGTCGCCATGTTACCCACAAGTTGCAAATCCAGTCCGCGTCCAAGTGGTAGCCGGATCTCCGCTCCGCGAAGTGCCGCTACGCCCAAAGCGAAGTGCTCCACCGGTAGGGTACTGAAGTAGAGGCGCCATGCGTTCCTCGTCTTTTTATCTGCCGTCCTGCATAAAACCTTGTCGGAGAATTTGGCTGCCCCGCCAATAAAGTTCAATGGATGGCACCCAAAGATCTGACTGTCGGTGGTAGGCTTATCAATAGGGTTAAATTTTATCCTCACACCCAACCAGCACTCCAATAGGATCATGGAGCCATAAAGGAAGCCCCCCGTGGAAGCCGAGGTAAGACCCGAGTAAAGGTACGCCAAGACGGCGTGAGAAAGTGAAAGCCCCCGCTATACCCCACTAATAGCACTAAGGCTCGCGTAGTCTATGAGGTGATCCCCGGACGGGAAGAGGACCACCCCACACAAACATATGGCTACGGCCTTTGCTATCTCCCGGTGGTCCGTGTTCTTGTTTTTACATTGGGAGATGACCCACTTAGACAACGGAACTAAATGGATGAATTGTGGGCTAATCATGGTGTGTACATCCCCCGGATCGGTCATGAACTCCCCTAGAATAAGTTTCGGGTTAATGGGCTCAACAGTGTAGCTTATGCTTTGCTCATCCCCCGGCTTGGTTTTAGGAAGAGCTAGGAAGGCCTCGACCTCCTCTAGAAGGACGGTCGCCTCGAACTTGGGAAAAATGAATGTATGGTTTGTGGGTGCCATAGTTCTATGAGGGCCGAGATGCTATGCCAGTCAAAGAAATTTTGTGGTAATTATGGGCCGCTATCAAAACCCCACCTAAACCCCACTCTCTCAAGAACCGGATAACAAACATGGGTAAGGCTTTGATCATAGGGGTGATCCATGTAAGTTTAGAATAGCGGCGGGAGCCCGGGAAGAGCTAGAAGAAGAGAAAAAGAAGAGAGAAGGGAGGAAGAAGAAGAACAAAATTAATGAAGAAATTCGTAGCAAAAATTCATTGAAAATTGAAAACACCAAAAACTTACCTCTCTCACTTCCTTGCTCCGGCTCAAGTGGTTGGGAACGTCCGTCAACCTCATGAGAGCCTCGTAGGTCGCCCGAGCACGCTTGGGACCCTCATAAGCCGTCTCCCCATCCATGGAAGCAAGAGGAGCTCTCTTCATGGCCATGAGAGCTTGCAAAACTTGAGGAAAAGAAGAGAGAGGAGAGAGCTACGAATTTGGCTTCTCATCCCCTTTATTTATAGAGCCATAGCACTCCTATTCCTGCTAGGAGAGGGTAGAGAAGACCCATTAGGAGTGGGACTTTGAGTGGAGAGCCATTGGAATCCAAATGGGAGTCAAACTCAAGCTTGGGGCTGAAAGCTTTTGAGCTCGGGCTGAGAAACCTGTGAAAGCGACATATCGACCCGTCGCCTTCAGGGTGGCGACGTGGTTCCCGTCGCCTTCTTCAGTCAAGGGTCGCGACATGCCCTATGTCGCCTTCTGATCAGTTTACACTGTCATGCTTATTTCTCTGTGATTGCTCAGAATGTTTGCACACATGCTTTGACGTCATTGTTCGGTACATTGTCCATTCTATCTTTACTGCTTTGATTATTGAAAACCCATAAAAATCAGAAAATGCAGGAAAATCCACAAAAAAATTAGAAAATTCAGAAAATCAAAAGCGACGTCCGTCAGGTAAGTCAGGTACGTATCTCTAACTCTAATCCCTCCGCATTACTATATGATATCTACGCTACTATATTAGCTCAAGGACGCTGGTTCCCAGGTGTTCCAGGATCTGAGTTCCCCTTCATCAAAAACAAGGATGATCTAGGTACACACTACTAATCGCTGGATAGGCCGTTGGGTGATGTGACTCGGGGACGACGGATACTATCGCACGTCGGGGATGCGAAGTGTCTTGACCCTTGCCTATATTGTCTAGCAATATTATCCTTGAATATCTGTTATTTTCTTCCTTTCTTAGCATTCGTTTTTATGATTTCTTTTCCTTTAACCCAGCATGCATCATGTAGGAATTTTGAGCTTCATGAATCACGATTCGTCAAAGTCAGCTTCCCAATGATGTCCCAACCCAAATCCTCATTTTCAGACAGGGATTCCACTCCGAATTTGAAAGTTTTCCTCGAGCTTGCAGCTCGGTCCAGTTTGCCAGTATGGTTCCTATGAAGGATTCCCCTCATCCCCATTCATTACAACAGTCATTCCTTCATCTCCGATCCGCTCATTAGTCGTGAACCGCTCAAAGGCCAGAGTCGAATCGACTCGCCGGGCAGCACCAATCCCCTAATGAACGAAACCTGCACGCTAAAGATAGCCAGGGTACCTCTTGAATCAGGAGGTTGATCATTTCTTTTCTTTTGATTTTTATTCATCCCAAATAGGAACCATCCTCGCATTCTGTTCCCAGCCATATTCAAAGTTAGCCAGAAAATTCTCGCTGCTTATTCGTCCAAAATGGGTGTCTCTTTACCTTGATGCCCGCTTTTCAGCTCATTTGTTTCATTCCGCTACATCGCCGTTTCACGCCACTTTCGCTCCATCACCGCTCCACTCCCTTGCAAAGCAAGCATCAAGGAGGGGCAATCTGTAGACACCCATTTCTGACCCATAAGTCGAGCAAAATCCCTTTTCGTATCATTGACGCCCCGCGTTGGCTCATCATCGTCAAGCTGGCTTTCCCCGATCGTGACATCATTTCCATTAGTTCATCGCCCTGGAGGACCCTTCCTGGTCAAATCAATCTCTTTCACTATAACTCTCTGAGTTAGGAGTTCGATGTTTCAAATCTGAAGGCTGCGCATGGAGATTGGACGCATTGTATGGCCAAAATGCAGAAAAGTCATGAAGGCGACATGCCCTAGGTCGCGTTCCTGAAAATGACCGCCCCTATGTCGCTATCATAAATCCACATTTTAAATCTTTGAAAAAATCGCAAAATTGACTGAAGTCACCTTCCATATGAGGAAGGCGACGTATCGAGCCGTCGCATTCAGGAAGGCGACTAGAAGGATGTCGCGTTCAGGGCCTTAAACAGGAAACCCTTTCCGAGGCCAACTTGGACACATGCCAAAGATAGTAATTGCTTCTTTTGGACGTCCAAATCACGTCGAAATCCTTTCAAATTTGGAGGAGACCTTCCTAACATGTCCCTTTCCAAGTTCCAATTGCCCATACGCAGCCATACTTAACCAAAGTCGGACTCTTGCCCATTATTCCTCTCAGACCTGAGTTGGGAATAATCACCCATAAGTACCTCATCTCTGCATCTTTTTGGGCAAGGTCGGAGTCTACTTCTTCCTCTTCCAGAGAGCTTCATCTTCTACGAAGAGAGCTTCTCCTCCAGATGAATCAGAAGAGCCCCCCAGGGCGTTTTCCCATCGGCTACACAATTCCTCTTCCCTTCTTCTCGTTATTTCATTCAATTCTTGCATGCATAGTCTTGTTTTCTTCATAGATTAACATTAGATCACGACACACACACCCAAGCTTAACACCCACAGGGGTTAAAAGCCCCAATCTCGTGAGTTCCCTCCATTATAGTTCATGTTTTCAAGCTTTTCATTGAATAGATTTCATACACACGAATTCTAATGGGTGTTTATCTTGTTTAAATCACTTTGGCAGGTGTTTGAAGGTCAGAGCAAGGTGAGGCTCTTGCCCCTCGGCCGGCTGAGGAGCAGGAAGACAAAGAACCCACATTTCCATCCATTGAAGAGGAAGGCGACCAGGCCCCTGTCGCGATAAAGAAGGCGCCGCCGTCTACGTCGCGTTCAGATCAAAGCATAGCGACGATCCCCATGTCGCATTACCAGGTACGCCTCCTTTTCACTTTTCCTTTCCAACGTAGTCAGCCCTCCACCTGAACATCAAGAGGCGACTGCATTGGTGGCGATCACGGTAAATTTCCAATTCCCCATATTCATATTTTTATCAAAAAAAGGGAGCACAATCCCGTGATTACAGTGCCCTTCCAGAAAAAAACTTATAGGTCAAGGGTAAGCCGAAAACACGTCTCTTGCAGGATTTACTTACACCTCTTATAACTCTATAACGAATGACATTTAGACAAAACGTTCAACACAAAAGATGATGAGGACAACTAGTAGAAGAACTTTGATGTTGGGGTTTGATCTAATTCGGTCCTGAATCCCGAGAAACACATGAAGAACATAAAGCTAAGTGCAGCCCGAAATCGCAGTATCATGCAGCGACTCTCTTACCATGCTCATAACTCTCTAACGAAAAACTTCTGGGTAAAACATTTAACATGAAAGATGATCGTGACTACAAGTAAAAGAATTTTCATGAAGGAAGTTTAGTCTAATTCAGTCTTGAATCGTGGGCATGATATGAAGAACGGAAAAAGCCCTAACAGTGCGCGACTTTGGGAAAACGCTTATAACTCAAAAATAACTCATTAGAATTCGATGAAACCAGTGGGAAACGAAAGTTAACTTGATGTTCTACACATTGGTATAGGATATGTTAATTTTTGGCCCGAGAAAACCTACCTTATGGGTTGAAGAAGTCTCAGTTTTCCAGAAAACCCGTGTTCAGACCACTTGGAGGAGAACACTTACTGCTCCGTGTATACTGCATGGAATTTGAACATTCCACTTGGGTTAGAACGTAGACTTGACCCTATTTCCAAGGGTATAAGCCTTGCAAGGTTTGGTTTAGGTTTGGCCTACCTTAGCTCGATACCAAGATGATGGTTTGTGCAGGTTGCAGCAGACGAACGAGGAAGAAGATGAGCTTCTTGTGGTCGATCCACAGATCCCTAGCCACCAAGAACTCCTCCACACAACCCCAGCAAGTTCTAAAACTCGTCCCTAAGGTTTGGTGAAGAGTATTTAAGCAACCATGGTGTTTTAGGAGTCCTATTATGACTAGGAAAGCCAGGTTGCGGTTTTGACAGGTTAGTTTCCTATTTAAGGAGGATTTCTTCCTCCCATAGAGTGTGTGAGGCTTTAGGAAACCTCCCATCATAGATAGGCATGAATTTGGGTTGCCAAGAATGCATGATTGCATCCCAATTTAACTCAATTTGCCTCTTTCTAATTTCAGCCTATTTAGAGTTACGAATTTTCCCTGCATTTTCTAGCTTTATTTGATTATTGGGCCAAATGATGTCCATTGACCCAATTATGATATTGGGTCATTAATATATAATGTTAGAAGTCTCTCCAACATTTTTATTTAATTTATGGTTGCGTCGTATTTCCGTGTTAACGATTTTTCGACTTGTTTTCTAATTTGGATAGTCGGTCACAATAACTCTTAAATCTAGCCTAAATGATTTTTATTGAACCAAATTTCTTGATGGGTCGTTAGAGAATATTATTTGAATTCCATATATGATTTTTATTTAGTTTTCTGACCCATCCAAGTACATGTGATAATGATTTTCCGACTTATTCATGAATTACGATAATAAGTCGCAAAACACTTTAAACTTGGTTAATCCGATTTTTCTTGGCACAAATTTCTTTGTGGAACATTTAGTAATAATGTTTAGGGTTGATGTATAATTTGTACGGAATTTTCCGATGTGTTTTGGCACATACGATAATGATTCGTATGTTTTAAATACTCCGATATTATGGAAATTATTTATTTCCATTTATTTGAGTTTTTATGTAGTTAAAATTTTCGGGGTGCTACATTTGTGCTTCTTGCTTCTCCTAGATATTGGTATTATTAGTTGCATTCCCTGAAGCCTTTGCAGATTGGGTGTTTTGTGGGGTGGGCATTTGATCAAACACCTTGTTGGCACTTTGATTGGTGCTAGTCGATGCATTGCTTGTGTGAATAGGAGAGTGTACCATTTTCTTTTTGTAGTGTGCAGATTCTGAGCTGTCCGCCACTTCTTACGAATGAGGTGGGTCCTCATTTTTTCCTTTTTCTTTTGTGCTTTGATACTGTGGGGCTTCCTGCGAAGGGTTATTTTGACTGCTGTGGGGATGGCATTGTTGTGCATTAATTACATGAGTAGAGTTAGGTGGCCCATGCAGCTGGTCCTCTGCGTTAACTTCTTCTTCCTGAACAGTTGGTGTTTCCTTTTGTTTGCTCTTCTCTAGTGGTTGGACTCTATTACTGTTCTTGATAGGTCTCTAGGTTATCATCTTCGCACTGGCTGGGGGGTTAGAGTTGATTTTCGTCGTGTGTTCCTGTTGGTGGTTGCACTTTTCCTGTGAGGGCTGCCCCGTGTTCTCACTATTTTCCTTGGCTGTCTGTCTGCAATTGGTGTTTAGGTGACAGAGCCTTGAGCAGGAGGTGCAGTAGGATGGGATAGCCGGGTAGATCACCGGTTGCCACTGTCCACCTGCTCCAACTCCTATCCACACACGGTCAAGGAGTTTTTTAGATACATCTAGTTGAACGCATACCACAGCTGCATCTGCTCTTAACATCCTGGATGTGTTCTGATCAACCTGAAGAACCGGTCCAATGCTACCCGCAATAGATCTTATCATGGGTTCACTGAAGAAGTTGGCGGGAAGTCCAGGTAGGTGTAGCTAAACTGGGACAACCGGTGAATCCTTTGTAGGAGAAAACTCCATCGTCCATTTCGAAAACTTGAATAATCTTCCATGGACAAACATCGATTCCTTCAGCAGCACCTTGTAGTAATCCTCCACATTCCTGAATCGGATGATAAGGTGTCTTCCATCATAAGCACTTATCAGAAAGTCTTCCTGGAGTTTGAACCTTTTAGTGAGGTGGGTGCGAATGTCTTGAAATAGGGGGCGGCCCTGTGGGGTTTTGGCAATGATCGCCCATTCGAGGGCTTTGTAGGACAACTGCACCTCCTCAGCTGAGAAAAATGCAGCTGGTTCCCCTGCATCTGTAGTCGCTGGAGGGTGGACTTGAACAGGAACCGCCGGCAGCTGGGTGGACTTCAAGAGTATTTGTGCAAAGCTGGGCGACGCACCATTGGTAGCTCCCCAGGCTCCCTTGCTGGAGGTCGACAGCTCCGATGGGGGGGTAACTGGCATGGATGGAGGGGCAGCTGGGTGCCCTGGGGCGGGGGGGGGGAGAGGTGAATCCCCCCCCCCCCACAGTCACCATGGGAGACCAGGAGAGAGAGAGGGCGGGAATGCAGATTTACTTACCATTCCCAATAACTAGATGTACTAGATATAGAACTACTAGACCTATAAGTCCGGCATCAAAGAATGGAGTACTCAAACAAGGCATCCTTGACGTCTCAAGTCTAAGGACCAGTTACACAATTGAGACCACAGAATAGCTATCCGAAAATTAGGTATCATCAACTATATAGTATTCCTAGAGTAGATCATTCAGTGAACTCATTCTCCAATAAGCACTTGTGTTATACCCCTAGTGTCTCCGTACAAACAGCTATAAGACCAGCTACCTCCATTATATGGATGGATATATAGCACACTACTTTGTCCGGTTATCTCGACATCCTTCTCGAGTAACCTATGACCACGAATATTTAGGATCTATTTTAAGGAGGATATGTCTTATTATCATGATCTCATCGTGATCCTAATCCTCATTGCACAGACCTATGGACATCACAATATATAAACATCATCCTATGCATGTAATATAGAGTGAGAAAATGGCATTAATATCATTACCAAAAGATATTAGTACAAGATTACAAGTGTCGTCACTAATGTGAGTTGGCTTGCAGGGTACTCATAACTAGCAAATATTTCGGTCACAAAATTGAGACCTAATTTGTGACCAAAATATTCGGTCTCAAAAGACACAAGTTTGAAAATTCAACAATCGAATATTTCAGTCACAGATTCGGTCTCTGTTTTGTGATCAAATTTGTGACCAAAAAATTTTGGTCGTTGAAGGTTATATTTTAAGACCAAACTTTCAGTCATAAATTCGGTCACAAAATTGAGACAGAATCTATGACTGAGATTAATCGGTCGCAAATCGGTCTTTGTCTTTTCATTTATTTATTTTTTAAATATTATGTTGTACTTTGTAGATTTTGATGATCACAAAACACCAATTAATGTTCTTGTTTGATAAGATCACAAAGCACTAATTAATGTCCATGTTAATGACCCAAATAATTGATTTGTTATATTTAATTTGAGAGTCTAATTTATGTGTTAAGTGTGCAGCAAAGTAGGTTCAATTCGTTCTTGTAAGTGGACCTTACAAAGGCCAAAGCTTGGACAGAACAGAAGTAGAAGATTGACTAGAAAAGTATAAAACTGAAAGTCGATTGACCGAACTTTGTGTTTCGGTCGACCGAACGTCACAATGAAGTTGTCTAGAGTTCCAAAGCCAAACGGTCGACTGAATTATGTGCTTCAGTCGACCAAACCTTATAGTGGATTCAGATTCTGAGTCCCAAGGAGAATACTCGAATGAACTCTAATAGTTGGTCGACTGATGTGTAGAATTGCCTTCGACTCCTAGGACCGTTTTGAAAAATGGTCGATTGAACCCCTGAAATCGGTCTACCGATTCCATCGTGCAGTTTCCAAATTTGGACGGACTCTTTCCTTGAGTGGAATTCTTGCCTTGATTTGCATAGGGATGACTCTCAGAGGTCTTCCAAGGGTCTCCCAGTATAAAACAACCTTCTTGAAGAGTGAGTCACGTTCTCCCATCTACACAACAAGGTTTTGGCTACAAACAAGGGTTTTGGAGAGGCTATGTAGTTGCTTTTGATGTGAAGCTTCAGCCAGAGAGATTTTCAAGCGACCAAGAGCACTGTTGCATCCCCAGGAGATGGTGGATCGTGGTCTACATTAGGCACACCTTCGAGAACATAGTTTGTAGAGAACGACTACGAGTTCTTCATCGTAGAGTGACTCTTCCACATCGACTTTGCACATTTCTGATAGAGGGAATTCTTGTGCTTTCTGTTTAACTTATTCTCTCATTGTCATGGATCTTATTGGGTTTATTCATTACACCTAAATCTGAACATTGAGTGTGTGTGTGCTTAGGTTGAGAGCACGTGGTGAGTTTTTGGTTTCTTTGTACCCGTGAAACAAAGATCGTGTAAAGGTTGGTGTTGTCCCCGATAAACAATAGTGTGATGGGTTTGTAGCTTGTACATGGCAAACAAGTTGGTGGAGAAATCCTCACAAGATGTGGGGTAGTGGACATAGGCGCACACGTGGTGTTGCCGAACCACTCTAAAATCCTGTGTGCACGTTGTGGGTTGTTTCCTTATTTCTACCTCCATTCTACGCATGCATAGGATAATTGGTTGCGTTGGTTTCTCCTGTTGTCTAGATTATATTCCGATGTGCACCTCACATATTAGATTTGCTTATTTGAGTTTAAGTCTGTAATTGTGAAAAATATTTATATTTTGGCAACAACCAATTCACCCCTCCCCTCTTGGTTGTCCATCGCATACTTGTGGCACAACATATTACACATAAAAAAGAAAAATAACATGTTGTACAAACATAGTAAAAATAAAAACAACACAATCATCAAACTAAAACAACACATAAACATAAAATGTCAATCCACATCAATATTTTAAAGTTCAAATTTACAAAATGAAATGAACATCATGGATCCTCGGTGTCCACGTCCTTCTCGTCCTCCTCGTCTCCTCCAACATCACT
This sequence comes from Colocasia esculenta, assembly GCA_014218235.1. Lineage (NCBI taxonomy): Eukaryota > Viridiplantae > Streptophyta > Magnoliopsida > Alismatales > Araceae > Colocasia > Colocasia esculenta. Next base: position 33,398,246 of record CM024760.1, on the reverse strand, counting down.
CGATAAAGAAATCTACATTAAACATATAAGAATGATTAATTAAGATTAAATACTAAAATAAATAAATTATTTAATTTTTTTAGAGTTATTTTTTCATATACATTCATACACTTTTAAACTAAGCTAATTTGGTGAATAAGAATTTGAGCGTCGAGCTCAAACTAGGAGTCCGATTTGAACTCCGTTAGTTTTTCACAAGTCATTCTCATTCTTCCAGCCATGTTGGAACAAATCAGAGGTTGATCGTGTCAATATTTGTAATTTTGAACCCCTAAACATGATTTTTTTGTTTTTAAACTACGTTAATTTGGTGAATAAGAATTTAAGCGTCGAGCTCAAATCGGGAGTCCGATTTGAACTTTATTAGTTTTCACAAGTCACTCTTATCCCCTCAACCGTGTTGAAATAAATTGGAGGCTGATTAGATCAGTATTTCTAATTTTTGACCTCCCAAATCTGAGTTCCTTACTTTTAAAACTAAATTTGGTGAATGAGAATTTGAGCATCGAGCACAAACTAGGAGTCTGATTTGAACTTCTTCAGTTTTCACAAGTTGGAACAAACTAGAAGTCGATCAGATCAACATTTCTAATTTGGACCCCTAAACTCGAGTTCTTTATTTTTAAACTAAGGTAATTTGGTGAATGAGAATTTAAGCGTCGAGCTCAAATCGAGAGTCCGATTTGAACTCTGCCAGTTTTTACAAGTCACTCTCATCGCCTCGACCGTGTTGGAATAAACTGAAGGCTGATCGGATCAGTATTTCTAATTTTGGATCCTTAAACCTGAGTTATTTATTTTTAAAGTAATTGGTGAATGAGAATTTAAGTGTCGAGCTCTAATTGAGAATCCGATTTGAACTCCATCAGTTACCACAAGTCACTCTCATTGCCTTGGCGTGTTGGAATAAACCAAAGGTCGATCAAATTAGTATTTATAATTTTTAACCTCCCAAACCCGATTTATTTATTTTTAAACTTAGTTTTTAAAAATTTGATAGTTCTAGCTCAGAAATTAAAATAAAATCAAATAGTCACATGAGGCTAGGCATGCTACTATTGAGGGCACTCTGTGAGGAGGAATCCCCGTCTGGGAGAGGGCTTGGGAGAGGGCCTAGAAGAGGTGTGCCTGGATGGCATCAGAGACCTCGATGCGTATGGTCTGGACAAGTCATGTCTCCAAACCAAAAATCTCATCTCGAATGTAGTTCATGACGTCACTAAAAGAAGTATCAGGGGGTGTGGGCGTGGTGAAGGGACTGGTTGCCTGTGAGTTTCAACTCGAACAACCAGATATCACCCTGCTCATGTCCAGACTGTGCCCAAAACCATATACATGGCATTTCTTTGGTGCGCCAAATGCCACAACCCATATGTTAGGATCTAACTACGGCTGGTGGTCCTCCTCTACATACTTGTCAGTCATATGCCTGCTATATGACTCTTGCAAATTGAATAAAGAAGATTGTAAATTTGATGTTAATCATTTATGAGAAAAAATAAAATCTTGTATACCTATGCAAACTTACTGGTCTGTCCCCTTCTTTTTGGAGTTTCATTAAAGACATCTTGGAATGTCGGTGCACACTTTAGCATCTTTGTCTATTTTACAAATCACATTTCATAAAATGAATACTTATATGCATAAAATATATCAAAATTAGACATATGACTTACCAACCTTGATTGATGGGTTGCAAAAGAGATGGACCCACTCGTATATTTATTACCCTCAGGATTTGTGACCCGATTGACTTTCATTGTTGTGGAAGTTTCTTGCCACTTCTCTTCGGCCTATTTGTCACAAAGATCTCACCAATACTCTCTCCTCATCCAAGTATGCCCGTGCTCCTTCCAGAGGGTCGGGCCAGTGCTCTTACAAATATTTTGCACTTTTCCTCGCATTGTACGATAAATGTTTAAAATTATCTCATGCAGTGACCATCCAGACAAATTGATACTGCACCTCGTCCAAGGGTTGCGTGAATCGTTGATTACTCTGTACAAAAAAGAGTAAGTTGTATAAGTTATTTTACTGAATGTAGGAGTAGGGAAAGAAATAATTTAAAATAATGAATTACATACTATGAACATCTCATATAACAAGTCCTAGACATTCATCGAAAAATTATTGAATTTATGGATAGGCCCAGGAAAGTGTGCTTGAATTGTTTTTGTAATAATTTGGGATGCGTGGGTGGGCTCTAATTTGCCCCTACAATTATAAATGTTAAAATGGGTTGATGAATTAAATAGTTGCTCTCAACATAAGGTACATATAATTTATTACATGCTCATTTATCCACACCTCTCATAGGGTGTCATTAACATTATTACACTCCCCCTCATGATGATTTACAACATCATCTGCCTGTGGCACTGTAATAAATTGAATGACATAAGTATTGCACCTAATCAACATGGATGTGCCTACACATACCTACTAGCGGAGGAGGAGGCGTAGAGACACTTGCCACCAGAACAGGAGGTGCAGAAGCACTTGAGCCTGTACGAATTTGAATGGCAGAAATAATATATATAATCAATACATAAAAACCTACAAATTTAAATATACATACCTGTTGCATGAGGTTGAGGTCTGCGCAGAGGGACTTGAGCCTGTAAGAATTTGAATGGCATAAGCAATGTATATAATCAATATAAAAAACCTATAGATTTAAATATACATACTTGCTGCAGGAGGTCGAGGTGCAAAGGGACCCAAACTTGTAAGAATTTGAATGGCATAAGCAATGTATATAATCAATACAAAAACCTACAAATTTAAATATATATACCTGTTACGAGAGGAGGAGGCGCAGAGTGACCCGATCCTGTAAGAATTTGAATGACATAAATAATGTATATAATCAATACATAAAAATCTACAAATTTAAATATGCATACATGCTACGGGAGTAGAGCCCCTCCCACTACTCTATCTCTTCCCACCAATGGAACACAACCGTGCTCCTTAAACCATGTCTTGATGAGGAACAATAAAATTCATGCATATTAGTCAGCAACTATATAAGGAAAGATGTGAAATTTATAATAAACTTGTCATCATAAATAATGTAAAGATGTGAAATTTCTAATAAAATTTTCTACCCATTTTCAAATGTATTCATTTTCTCTTTAGATGTTGATGATATATCTAATTCAGCCCCATCATCGTCACATCTTCATCCTCATCACTGGTATGTTCCTCCTTCTCATCAGAATTCACATCAGACACCTCTCCTACAGTGAAATTTGTTCTCCGCGGGGAGAGTGGGGAAGAAGAGAGTGGGGAAGAAGATTGGGGGGGGGGGTTCACTATGGGGAGGGGGAAGTTAGGTGGGGAGGATTTGCTGGTTATAGGTGCCCTGCAAGCCAATTCACGTGAGTGATGGCACTTGTAATTATCTACAATATCTTTTGGTAATATTTTAATGACATATTTTCTCACTATATATTTTGTGCGCGTGTATACTGTGACGTACATGGGTTTGTGCAATGGGAATTGGATCATGATGAGATCATGATAATGAGGCCAATCCTCTTTAAACACAGATCCTAAATATTCCTAGTTATATGTTACTTAAGAAGGACATTGAGATGACTTCACAGACTGGTGTGCCATATACTCGTCCATGTGATGGAGGCAATTGGTCTCATAGCTTGTATGAAGACACTAGGGATATGGTGCAGGTGCTCATTAGAGAATGAGTTCACTGAATGATCGTTCTCGGAATGTTATGTGGTTAATGATACATGATTGTCAAATAGTGATTCCGTAGTCTCAGTTGTGTAACTGGTCCTTAGACTTGAGACACCAAAGATGTCTTATTTGAGTACTCCATTCTTTGTAGGGCTGCCAATGGGCCGAGTTGGCCTGACAGGCCCGCAGGCTTGGCCTGATTTTTGGCCAGGCCGCAAGACTCTTTTCGGCCCATGGGTTTTTAGTTGGGCTTTAAGTTCAGCCCGTTGGGCTGGCCCGACCTGTTCTCTTTTCTTTTTTTCTTTTCAAATCTTAAATTTTACTTAGTTAATTAAAATTATGTTATTTTTACTTATTTAAAAGTTAAAAACTCTATTTTCAAATAAATTAAATAAGTAACATCAAAACTCTACTTAAGTGAGTGAGATTATAAGTTTTATATTATTAAATATTTATTAATTTAATTTTTATTTAGGTATTCAAGCTGGGCCGGGCCTTAGTCAGGCTTTACAATTTTGTAAAAATATTGGCCCCGGCCCAGCCCGACCCGACATTGCTCGGGCTTGGGTCGGACTTGAACTTGCATATTGATGAGTCAAGCCTGGGCCGAGCTCATAGAGGCCCAGCCCGAGCCCGGCCCATTGACAGCCCTAATTCTTTGATACTGAATTTATAGGTCTGTATGTTTCAGGTCTAATATAGCCAGTCATTGGGAATGATATCCAACCTTACGAAGACAATTGTGTGTCAATAGAGGATCATCCACTCTCGGTATCGTGAGAGGAATATCCCATATTGTCTTACTTAGGCAAATCCCTATCCAGGGTCAATTGGGTTTAGAGAGAAATAGTTCTACAAGAGAATCTGATAAGAGTTTAACTTTAACGGATTTCGTATAGGCCTGACAACACCATGCCTAATATACGGTCTATGGGATATTAGATGTATGAGGGACTATAGGTACACGGTAACTGTGGGCAAACACGTCCAATAGATTTGATCACTCGTACCATCTGGGGATTATGACGTAGTGACCTAGTACATCCATAATCGATGCGTTGAGTGAATTACTATAGAGTCTTACACTAAGTCAAAAGGAGTTCTGAGTCAGAAAGAGTTCTGACGGGTGCAACTCATGGCCAGCTCAGTATTGGGCCTAGAGGGTCACACACATAAGGTAGATAATGCGATGAATACAGGATTGGATAAAAGTTATCAAATAAGCCTTCTTTAACCCATTATAGATATATTGGGTGAGACCCAACAAGCTTAAACCTAATGGATAGAGATATATGGGTTATTGTGTCTATAGTGAAAGGATCCATTAAAGGGAGCAAACCAGAATCATGCCACCTCGCCCCCTTCTAGAAGGAGGACATCTCATCATGTTATATGATGACAAATGTTATCCCTTCTAGAAGGAGGACACCTCATATTGTCCTTGTAATCATGACATGATAAGTTGTCCCTGTAATCATGTCATGACGAGGTGTCCTTAGTCATGATGGCATGACGAGGTGTCCTACGAGGTGTCTTGTGAGGTGCCCTTAGTCATGATGGCATGACGAGGTGTCCTACGAAGTGTCCTTAGTCATGATGGCCTAACGAGGTGTCCTACGAGGTGTCCTTGTAATGATGGCATGATAAGGTATCCCTGATGAGGTGTCATGTAAGGCTCTTTATAAATAGAAGGGGTTCTCCTAAAGATCGTGGGTTTGACCTTTAGGAGAAGCCACCTTCTTCCTCCTCCTCCTTCCCATCTCTCCGTTCCGTAGCCTCCCTTGGTGAGAGGGGATCTAGGAGGGCTATCTCTCTTGCTGTAGTTGCTACCTACTGCTACTAGCTGCTATGTGAAGTTGGACGATGTGAATGAGAGGCTCTGTTGGAGAAGGAGGTGTTGTCATTGCTAGTCATCCACTATGTGGATATCGCTAGAGGGAGTCTCACGAGAGCTCCTTTAAAACAAGGACTAGTTATGTGCTTCAGGGGATATACGTTCCCCCCTAGGTGAGATGATCTCACACCTTGTTTGTATGTATGATTATATTCACCGTACATCATATCTCGATCAAGTACTTGGATGGAAATCATTTTTGTTTTACTTCTGCTGCACATGTGATGCCCCAAGTTGATTCCAAGCAGTGGTATCAGAGCCGGGGTTAGGCTATGATGTCTGGATTTTGATATTTTGATCAATTCAAATCGATTAAAAGTTAATCCATGTATTAGATTAAAAGTTAATCTAATAGTTTTATTAGTTAAAGTGTTTAATTAATTTCTAGTAGCTTATATATATGCATGTGATGTGTATGTTGTGGGCAGATGATCATGGGCCTATGTGTGATGCTTATGTGTGTGGATGGTGATTCATTGGGGTATGTGAGCCCCCTTCTTTTTCTCATTAAAATCGTTGTGTATTTCTACATCTCCCAATTATGTAATTTCCATTTATATGATCAAAGTTTTTAATTGATTAAATGTACATTTTGGGACTATGTGCCTATAGTCATTTGTAATTATTGTAATTATTTGAAATCACTTTCGGAGGCACGGTGGAAGGTTGGAATTACCGACGGAGCTAATAATGAAGAGGAGGATGAACACTGTGCATGAGATGCATTGAGGACACACATAGGGCCTTGTAATAAAGTCTTTTGGCTCAAGCTTGATCACGCTAGAATTTGGTGCATGATCATCCGGTGTGGCTATTTCTATATACGATATATATTCAATTTCACACCTACTAGGTACATATTTGCATGCGATCTAAATATATGCTAAATATATGTGTGGGACGTGTATTATTTAGCTATGAGACTGCTCAAATTAAAAAAAAAATCTCTGTTACTAATATATTAAGTCAGTAAGCGTGAGGCAATAAGATTGACTCACGTGGCCTTCCATCATTATAGGGCAGACGTCTTTTCATGATATGGAATGGGTTGGCAGAGTCACTCCAGGCTCAACTATATTGGGATTTGATATCTGGCCTACGACATGGAGTTGTCACTGGTGACTTGAGGATAGGGTATGCTTGGCTTAGCCCCTCGGGAGCATATCTCTGAATTAAACTCATCTTGTAATGATGGTGTTGACTTAACCAAACATCATGGTTGGCGGAGTCTCTCTGGGCCATGGTGATTTGGAGGCCAAATTATGACGAGAATTACAAGAGTTGTGATTGACACCATTTGGGCTTGGTATGATTGGTCGAGTCCCTCGAGGTCATGCCAAGATGCCAATTGGATCTCGATCCCCCACTAGGAGTTTGTCGATGTAGCAACCTTGATTTTTAAATCCTAAATAAAATTTAATTAAATTAAATAAATGTGATAAATATAAATTTAATTAGAATAAAGGGAGCATAAATAGAATAAAAGGAAATTAAATTAATACCTATTAAGCTAAATTAGTAATGAGTTTTACTAATGGACCTAACATGAATTGTTAGGCCCAAATATGAAGAGCCCATCATGGGATGGGAGGTAATTAAGCTAAATTCGGAGTAAAAAATAGTGGTAATTGGTAAGGGGTTAAAATAATTATTAAATAGCTCAAATCTATCCTAAAAAGAGCCCTAGACTTACTCTAACTCTTTACCCATGAAATTGGACCTCTCCTCCATCCTAAATAGGGGACAAATGCTAGGAAGGAAGGAGATAATTAAGGAAATTCAGATTTAATAGAAGGGAAGAGTTTTAGAATGGGTAGGACTCTTGTAGCAAGCTATACACCCTCCAATTCATACCAACCCAACCTTAGAATGTTGTTGGAACTCTAGAGGGCAAAGAGGAGGAGATCTGGACGAAGGAGCTTGGAGGAGGAGGCTGGAACAAGTGGGGTTTTCATCTTCTCTTCATCATCAACCCTAGGATGTACTACCCACGAGAAAAGGTAGGCAATCTCTCAAGCACAAATCGTGAAACTTTAACCCTAGGTAGTCCATACACCCCTATTTGAAAGCTCTATGATTTCCCTATTTTTCGTGGCTCTTGATGGAGTATTAATTCGTCCAATCTCTATCATCTTCATGCACCCGAACTTACATCTTTGCCTACAATCCATGCATGTACATGATCCCATGCCATGCGAATATTTTCATAAATATTACATGCTATTAGCTTTCAAACGCCCCTAGTTTCCCTAAATTCCATCATGTATCCTTTGTGAATTAATTCATTTTCTAAAAACTATGCTTGTTTAGGTTGCCGAAATGTAACCTTGTTAAAGCATGCGCAAACCTTGTCTGTTTCCTAATTACCCATGCTTGTTGATAGATCTATGAGTCTACTTTCATTTAAAACTAGTTTTGTAATTTTTGGTTCATCCTGCGATTTTATACCGATTTTAGAAGAGCTCTGTGTCATGCATCATAGGGAAGAACCAAATTCAGAAAGGGCTAAACCCCTTTTCTGGGTCGGGCCGCCTCTCTAAAATCACGACGGCCCGACCCGTCGCGATATCAGAGAGGACGCGACCGGCCGGTCCGTCGCGTTCTAAACGCGATGGCCTGAGCCATCGCGATTTCCTCCCGAACCGCTCCAGGTCGGCCGGTTCACCTGACGCGCCCGGGTCGCCACGTCGCAACTTGAATTGCGACGGGTACCCCCGTCGCGTTTCAGGATTTTACGCCAGAAATTGATAATTGCATTTGTACCCCTGTTGTTTATGCTATTTAACCATTGTTTAGCCTCAATTGACATACTGTTATATAAATTTCGACGTGGTTAATTAATAATGGGTAATTATTATATAAATCTAGTTAACTAAAAGCCAAGTGCACAATCTTCATGCTTTCATGATTAATTACACATACACACACTTAACATAAATATTTGCCATTAAACCTTATTAAATTATTCAATAATATATCTGGTAATTATTAAGTGTAATTATTTCACTTAAATTTCCCTATTATTTAAATGACACGTCTTCGTTTTATTTGCGTGCTTTGTACACCGATATCGCGTCCCTCTGCCTTCGAGGACTCGAGGCAAGACGGACAACGTTGTGTTACACACTTTCTCTTGGCATGGACCACCTCTCCATTGGGAATAGTCCTGAGTGGACCAAGGACTCCTTTTCGAGGCCTCCATAAGTCTCCTTGGCTTTGGAGTACGTCCTTTGCCGACGAGCTGGTTGTACCCCAAAACCTGTTACACCTTAGGGATCAATACGATCCAACGGCCATGGTGTTTCCTTCTTACCTTTAGATCACTCCGGACCATCTGGCCCGTGTTCACGGCACGGCTAGTGAGTAGATGTGACTTCTACCTGACTGTCGGTACCCGACCTAGTGCCGTGCAACTGTGACTATCGTCGGTTTAACATTGTTTTACGATTATACCCCTATCTCATCTATTATCTTTATACTCTCATATGTTCATGTTCTCTCCACTCTCTTGTCTATTTCATCTACTTCTCTCATCTATTCTTGGTACTCTATTTGGCCATATAATTAATTGTCTAAGATAACAAATATGACTATGCCAGTGCAATAGGGCCCGGTCTGGTCCTGGGGAGAGCTCCCGAAGAGTGTTATTTCCTCGCGAGGGTTACATGATCAGGATGTGTACGGCATGCATCCAGTGCCATTTGTTACTATCACAATTTATTCTATGACAATCAAAGTGTAATTATTCAAGTGCGATACTATACTCTCTTGGTTGATAAAATGATCAACCAGTCGTTATATGCTACTTCGTTATGTGGTCAATCCTTTATCGTTCTTGCTGTGCTATTTTCCATGTACTAGTGCTATCGTTCTCTTGCTGTCGTTACATTGCTCTACTTGACTATGCTCTCTAGTTATCCTACCTTTAAGACATTAATCAATTAAACCATGCTTGTTTACACGAGATATTAAGTCCTACTGGGCGTTATTCACTCATTCTGCGTTGTTATTTCATGTGTTCAGGTGAGTCAGATGGCGATTACCACACTCACGAGGATGGGCACGAGGATGATGTTCAGGAGTGACAAGTTCAGCAACCACTGCTTAGTAGATAGTTAGCGTAGTTATGAGTCAGTTAGTCATTATGTATTAGTTTGGATTTGAATAAAGTACTCTAGGCCCTAGTTTTGGCTCTGATTGGTGATTGTAATAGTTTTTTTGTTTTTTTAGTAAAAAGGTCCTCAGGGCCTCAAACTAAGAGAGTGCACCCTTCCCCAAAGGGGAGAATGTTGTCTCCACTAGTGAGGGCGACTTGGGCCAAAAATATTTCATAATATTGAAAGTACAACAACCATGAGGCATACCCCATTAAACCATCCTTACATGCATGAGGCCAGATTTATCAATGGTCATCGGCCCCTTACAAGAATGAGGTAAAGAATTCGCCCCCCAAAAAGTTTCATTTTGCCTAGACTTAACAACAAAATTATCTAAAGCATCAGCAACTTGATTGGTTTCCCGATACACATGAGACAGAATAAAACGCTCCATGTTGATGAAAGATCTAGCTTCTCTCCACCATCTGTATGAATGCCAAGAGACCATCTTGTCCTCACAGAAGGAGTTCACAAGGACCTGGGAGTCAGAATATATAATAGTAAGCTTGTAACCCAAAGAGGTGGCCAGCCGAAGACTGTCACAGATCGCTCTAACTTCAGCAATCATACTGGTACCAACACCATAGAAGTGGGAGAAAGCCACAAGTACTTGGCCCTTAGAACCACGAATACATCCACCACCTCCACACTCGCCAGGATTCCCTTTGCAAGCACCATCAACGTTAAGACAGAAATCAATCATTGGTGGGATCCAACGTATAAGTTTTATCTGCTTGGAAGAGCACAAAGGGGCATAACCGAACCCATGGAGGGCGTGCATCTCATTGAAGTTAGGCTGAACCTTGAAATGAGTAGTAGATAGGGAGTGAGCAATTGTAGACTTGATGTTGTTGATGATAATCCCAGCAGAGGTATAAGTGGAATCGAACCTCCTTGAACATCTTTCCTTCCAGATATACCACAACATAAGAATAAGAGAATACAAGGATGCAAACCCAAAAGGAGATCGAATATTTGCATGTTGCATAAAACTCCATAGGCGGCCAGTGATGTGGTTATGAAGGTAAACCCGTGAAGGGATGAGAGGGAGGATCCAGCGCCAAAGGGTAGTAGAGATATCACTGTGTATGAACAGGTGATTAAGGTCTTCCGTATAAGGGATATCACAGCAGGAGCAACGTGAAGCCAGGGGAATGCCAGTTTCAATAATGTGACCATCAATTGGGACTGCCGGTTCAAGATTTTCTAGGAAAATAAGGAGGCTCTTCGGTAGAAAGCATTGTGCCATATTTTTGCAAGGGCCGACCTATGCACACCCATTGGCCTAATAGTGTTGTAAACATTCTTAGTGGTAAAGGAACCGTTGGTTGATGCCGCCCATAGGCATCTGTCTTCATCGCTAGTGAGAACCAACCCTTCCAGAATAGGTTGAGGAATTATGGATCTGAGGGGATGAGAGCCATCAGTCGCAACATCACTCAAGGTGGCGGACGCCGCCTCACTGTCCACCTGGACAAAGCTACTAAGAGGAGTGTCGTCAATCCAAACATCATGGAGAATTTTAATGTTCCTGCCATTACCATGAACCTATCTTAAGTTCTCGCTGAGGACCTTCATAGCTTCCATATAGACCATCTTAGGTATGACAGGAATACTGGTGATGCTAGTAAAGGAGTACCGCCTTCTAGCATAAGAGGCCCAAAGAGAGGAGTTTTGTCTAATGTTCCAGAGTTGCTTAACCACCAAGGAGATCTGCACATGCCATAAACTGCGAACCCCTAGGCCTCTTTCCTCAACAGGCCTTTGAATAGAAGACCATGCAACCCAGTGCCGGCGATGAACACCATTAGTACCATCCCAGAAAAAAGCAGCAGAGGCTTTCTCTATATAAGAAATAATGGTTTTTGGAATATATGAGGCGGCAGCTAAATAAATAGGCAGAGATGAAATGACAGAATTAATCAAAGTTATTTTCCCAGCTTGAGATAACAGTTTAGATTTCCATGTATTAAGCTTGGCGTTCACCTTGTCAACCAGCGAGCTATAATCCCTAGAGTTAACTCTACCAGGCTTAAGAGGAACACCGAGGTAAGTAAGGGAGCCGGTCTACCTGGTATAGCCAGTAACAGCTTTTATTCTATTGGCTGTTTGGACAAGAACCTTAGCAGCAAGCATAAAACAACTCTTGTTAGGATTAATCTGTTGGCCAGAAGAGTGAGCATACTTGTTTAGGAAATCCACCAGGCGTTTGACATTTCTAATGTTTCCATTAGTGAAAATCAAAGTATCATCCGCATATAAGAGGTGAGATGGTGTCAGGCAGCCCCTAGGGCCAGAGTAGGGAAGAAGGGACCCAGAATTCACCATATTTTTAATACCTCTACTGAGCGCTTCCTCCATAATAATAAACAAAGCAGGGGCAAGGGGATCACCTTGGTGTAACCCTCTGGAAGATTTGAAGTAGCCAACAGAAGATCCATTAAATAGAACAGAAAACCAGCAATTGGAAATCAACATGCCAATGTATGAAATGAATCTGTAAGAGAAACCAAATATCTTTAGAACAGCAAAGAGGAAATCCCATTCAACATTGTCATATGCCTTTTTAATATCCAATTTAAAAATAGCGTTATTGCCTCTGATCTTGTGACCAATATCTCTGACCAGCTGTCTAGCCATAGACACATTGTCCAGGATAGATCTACCCTTAACAAAAGCACCTTGTTCTTTAGAAATGATCGTAGGGAGAATAGCAGTCAGTCTGTCACATAAAATCTTAGCCACGATCTTATAGGAAAAATTGCATAAACTAACAGGCCTGAAGTCATTGAAGGTGACAGGGTGATTATTCTTAAGGATGAGCACAATATGAGTAGATGTAACACCTCTTGGGAGAGGGAAACCATTGAAAAAACACGTGACAGCATTAAAAATGTCATCTCCCACAATGCCCCAACAAGTGGTAAAAAAGAAGCCTGTGAGTCCATCCGGCCCAGGGGCACTGTAATAGTTAGATAATGAATTATCAATGAAGTTGGAGTACATTTGGCTTTATTCCAATTATGCAATGGTTTGATGTTTATTTATCGCTCTGTACTATTTAATAACTGTAATTCCGCTCCGATATTCCGCGTCGGGGTGTTACAGTTTTGTGGTATCAGAGCCTAAGTTATTCTTAAGTATAGGATGATCTAGGTTTGACCTGCCTTGACTTAGAGTCTAATTCCATACCTATGTGAGAGATGGGTAGAACCATGGGTAATAAGATAAAATAAACTTACACACGCACAAACTTAGTGCAAACTCAATATCTTACATTTAAATTCTCTTTTGAAGGAACTTAAACCATAGCAATGGCAGCGGAGTGTGCACAACTCCGTGATATGCAGCAGACCATTCAACAGCTTACTCAGGCATTCCTTTAGGCTGCTGGAGCTAATAATAATAATAACCGAGGAGCCGGAGAACTACATAGAAATTTCCGCAATCTGAACCTGCCTCGTTTCAATGGGACTACTGATTCTGACGAGGCCGAGAACTGGCTTAAGGAGATAGAGCGTATTTTCCCCGTCATGCAATGCACGGATGGTGACAAGATACTTCTAGTAACCTTCCAGCTTGAAAGGGACGCCCGTGCATGGTGGGAGTCTGTGGAGGCCACCAGGGCCGATGCACAATTTACATGGAAAAGTTCAAGGAGCACTTTAACTCCAAGTACTTCTCTGAAAGAGTCCAAGAGAGGAAGGCCTCCGAGTTTGCTACACTTAAGCAAAGGAACCTCACAGTCGCGCTGAGTATGAAGCTCAGTTCTCCCGATTGGCACGATATGCCAATCATCTTGTCGGCACAGAAAAAATGAAGGCAAAGCGCTTTCTTAATGGGCTCAGGCCCGCATACATCACTCAACTTGCACCTCTGGACATTCAGACTTATTCGGAGATGGTCAAGAAGGCACAGTTGCTGGAGGATGTGACCGACCTCACCGATCGCATCAAAGGAAGAATGGTCAAAGAAGGAGCAGACATCCGGAGCACCAAGCAAGCCCACCAATGGCAAGAAAAGGCCGTTAAGCATCACTGACGGGCCAAGCCAAGAACGAAATCCCAAAGTCTTGGCCCCTACTGCCCCGAACAAGCCCAGATGCAAGCACTGTGACAAGCTAGGTCACACTGCCGAGGAGTGCTGGAGGAAGGCAGGCGCATGCCTACGCTGTGGTAGTCGAGAGCACCATATTCTCGACTGCCCTCTGCTGAAAGAAAATGAGAAGCGTCCTATGGGATAGAAGAAGCCTGGCCAACTGCAGGCCCTGCAAGAAGTGGAGACCACCGAGGAGGGTGGAGTCGTTGAAGGTACTCTACCAGTCTTTTCTCAATCAGCATTTGTTTTGTTTGATACTGACGCAACACATTCGTTCATATCACAAACATTTACTGATACATTAAATAAAAAACCTGCTTCTATGGAATTTGAATTACCTGTCACTACCCCTTTGGGGGAGAAAGCTCAATTGAACAAATACTTTCCATTAGCTGATGTAAAGGTTGGTGAACTCACTCTTAGAGCCAACTTGATCTGTATGCCCATGGAGGGCTACGATGTCATTCTGGGAGCTGATTGGCTATCCACTTATGGGGCTTGTGTTAGTGAATTCCCTAAGTTGACCTTACGGGACGTAGACACAAGAGGCATTTGTCTCTCGTCTCTACCATTAAGGCTCAGAACATGATAAGGAAGGGTTGTGTGGCATTTCTTGCCACAATAGTCATTGAAAAGAAAGCATCTAAGATATCAGACATACATATAGTACAAGAGTACCCCGACGTGTTCCCCGATGAGCTGCCAGGCATCCCACCTGAAAGAGATGTGAATTTCTTAATTGATCTAACACCTGGAGCTGCACCGGTGTCACGCCAACCCTACAGAATGTCCCCTGTTGAATTAAAGGAGTTAAAGGAGCAATTGATGGAACTACTGGAAAAAGGATTTATCATACCAAGTACTTCTCCTTGGGGAGCACCGGTGTTGTTTGTCAAGAAGAAGGACGGATCCCTGAGGCTATGCATTGACTACAGGCAGTTGAATCATCTCACTATCAAGAACAAATACCATCTGCCTCGTGTTGATGAACTATTTGATCAAATCTCAGGAGCTAAATATTTCTCTAAGATTGACCTTAGATCGGGATACCATCAGATGAGAATTAAGGATGCGAATATTTACAAGACGGCTTTCAGGAACAGGTACGGTCATTATGAATTTGTAGTCATGTCTTTTGGACTAACCAATGCCCCTGCAGCTTTTATTCAATTGATGAACAGCATATATCGGCCCTACCTCGACAAGTTCGTCGTGGTTTTTATTGATGACATTCTCATATACTTAAAGACTAAGGAAGAGCATGAGGAGCATCTGAGGATCGCTCTGTAGATCTTGCACGACAACAAACTCTACGCCAAATTGAGCAAGTGTGAATTCTGGCTCGAGGAGGTGTCATTTCTAGGACATGTTATATCCAAGGACGGTATAGTTGTCGATCCTTCCAAGGTAGAAGCGGTACTCAACTGGGAGAGACCGACCAATGTCACAGAGATTAGAAGCTTTCTTGGACTGGTTGGATACTATAGCCGGTTCATAAAAGACTTCTCCAAGATAGATGTACCTCTTACTCGCCTTACGCGAAAAGAGAACCCCTATGTCTGGAGCAAGGAATGCGAGAAGAGCTTCCAGACCCTGAAGCAATGTTTGACTTCTGCACCTGTCCTCGTGTTGCCAGTCGAGGGCGAAGGATTCTCAATCTACATTGATGCATCTGGAATCGGTCTAGGTTGCGTGCTAATGCAGAATGAGAAGGTTATGGCCTATTCATCAAGACAGTTGAAGCCTCATGAAGTTAATTATCCTATCCATGACTTAGAACTAGCTGTTGTGGTGTTTGCACTTAAAATTTGGAGGCATTATCTGTATGGGGAACAGTTCATCGTTTACTTCGATCACAAAAGCCTGAAGTATTTATTTTCTCAGAAGGAGCTTAATATGCGACAAAAGAGATGGCTGGAATATCTGAAGGACTTTGATTTTAATATTCAATATCACCCTGGTAAAGGTAATGCAGTAGCTGATGCACTTAGCAGGAAGCCTGTGGCGTCCTTGTCTTGTTTAGTCATGGGTGAGATGCAATTATTAGAACAGTTCATCAGTCTGGATCTAAATATTGAATAGAGAAGTGATCAGGTTTTGGTGGCTAACCTTAGAGCTCAACCCGACATCTTTGATGAGATCAGGGAGCAACAAGCTAATGACCCATTCTTGGTCCGAGTCAGGGAAACCATAGCCGACAGATCCGATTTCTCCATCACTGAGGATGGGAGACTGTTATTCCAAGCCAGGACGTACGTGCTGGACAATGAAGAGCTGAAGAGAAAGTTGATGAATGAAGCCCACAAGATAAATACACCATACACCCAGGCTCAACCAAGATGTACCACGACACGAACAGGCCATTTTGGTGGCCCAACATGAAGCGTGAGGTGGCTGAGCATGCCGCGCACTGCCTCACATGTCAACAGGTAAAAGCTGAACATCGTCATCTTGCAGGTGTACTCAGACCCCTGGACATACCTGAATGGAAATGGGAGAGTATCAGCATGGATTTCATCATGGGTTTACCCCGAACTCGTGGTGGACTTGATGTTATTTGGGTCATAGTGGACCGACTGACCAAATCCGCACATTTCCTTGCAATAAAGAGTACCTGAAGTGTGGATGTACTCGCGGCATTGTATGTAAAAGAGATAGTAAGATTACATGGAGTTCCTGTGTCCATAGTCTCATATCGTGACCCCAGGTTCACTTCTAGATTCTGGAAGGGACTTCAGACTGCCTTAGGCATGAAACTCAATTTCAGCACAGCATTCCATCCACAGACGGATGGACAGACGGAAAGGACTAATCAGATAGTGGAGGATATGCTGCGAGCCTGCACTATAGATTTTGAGGGGTATTGGAACGAATAGTTATCACTAATAGAATTCGCCTACAACAACAGCTACCAGGCCAGCATCAAGATGGCACCATTTGAGGCCATGTACGGAAGAAGCTGTAGATCGCTAGTGTGTTGGAATGAGGTAGGTGAACAGCAATGGCTGGGACCAGACGTGGTACAGAATACCAGCAGAGATATACAGATCATCAGGGACAGGATAAAGATAGCTCAGTCCAGGTAGAAGAGCTATGCTGATAAAAGAAGACGGGACTTAGAATTCCAAATCGAAGACCATGTACTGCTTAAGGTATCCCCGACCCGAGGATTTCAAAGGTTGGGATGAAAGGTAAGTTAAGACCGAGATTCATAGGTCCATTTGAGGTTTTGGATAGAGTTGGCGAGGTGGCATATCGTTTGGCACTACCTCCCCAGTTCTCAACTGTACACAACATCTTCCACGTGTCAATGCTGAGGAAGTACGTGTACGACCCATCACACGTAATCAGCTATGATGATATTATTTTGAACAAGGATATGACCTATGAAGAAAGACCGGTGAGAATATTGGACAAGAAGATGCAACAACTTTAAAATCGATCTATACCTGTGGTCAAGGTACTCTGGAGAAATCATGAAGTTGAAGAAGCCACATGGGAACCCGAAGCAACCATGCGACGGAATTACCCAGAATTATTCAGTAAGTAACTCTTCCACTTACGATCATATGAATTTGGGGACCAAATTCTTTTAAGAGGGGGAGGATGTAGCAACCTTGATTTTTAAATCCTAAATAAAATTAAATTAAATTAAATAAATGTGATAAATATAAATTTAATTAGAATAAAGGAAGCATAAATGGAATAAAAGGAAATTAAATTAATACTCATTAAGCTAAATTAGTAATGGGTTTTACTAATGGACCTAACATGAATTGTTGGGCCCAAATATGAAGAGCCCATCATGGGATGGGAGATAATTAAGTTAAATTCGGAGTAAAAATTAGTGGTAATTGGTAAGGAGTTAAAATAATTATTAAATAGCTCAAATCTATCCTAAAAAGAGCCCTAGACTTACCCTAACTCTTTACCCACGAAACTGGACCTCTCCTCCATCCTAAATAGGGGATAAATGCTAGGAAGGAAGGAGATAATTAAGGGAATTCAGATTTAATAGAAGGGAAGAGTTTTAGAATGGGTAGGACTCTTGTAGCAAGCTATATGTTGGATCAAGCCCCTACCGTTGCACCAAAAGCTCGAGCTGGTAGTGAAGGCGGATCGTATTTCCTTAAGGTGGCCCAAAGCCCCACATCAATGATGTGGTCGACCTGAGGGGCTTCGCACAGGGTAGTTAGTCCCTGCGGTGGGATGGGTTGTCAGACCTGATACCACTACACACACCCGATCCTGGGCCAGCATGTAGTAATAGTGATTCCCTAAGGGAGTCGATGGCAATTAACCAACACTATACACCCTCCAATTCATACCAACCCAACCTTAGAACGTTGTTGGAACTCTGGAGGGTGAAGAGGAGGAGATCTGGACGAAGGAGCTTGGAGGAGGAGGCTGGAACAAGTGGGGTTTTCATCTTCTCTTCGTCATCAACCCTAGGATCTACTACTCACGAGAAAAGGTAGACAAGCTCTCAAGCACAAATCGTGAAACTTTAACCCTAGGTAGTCCATGCACCCCTCTTTGAAAGCCCTATGATTTCTCTATTTTTCGTGGCTTTATGATGAGTATTAATTCATCCAATTTATGTTATCTTCATGCACCCAAACTTACATCTTTGCCTTCAATCCATGCATGTACATGATCCCATGCCATGCGAATATTTTCATAAATACTACATGCTATTAGCTTTCAAACGCCCCTAGTTTCCCTAAATTCCATCATGTATCCTTTGCGAATTAATTCATTTTCTAAGAACTGTGCATGTTTAAGTCGCTGAAATGTAACCTTGTTAAAGCATGCACAAACCTTGTATGTTTCCTAATTACCCATGCTTGTTGATAGACTATGAGTCTGCTTTCATTTAAAACTAATTTTGTAATTTTTGGATAATCGTGCGTTTTTATACCGATTTTAGAAGAGCTCTGTGTCATGTATCAGAGGGAAGGACCAAATTCAGAAAGGGCTAAACCCCTTTTCTGGGTTAGGCCGCCTCTCTGAAATCCCGACGGCCCAACCCGTCGCGATATCAGAGAGGACGCGACCGGCCAGTCCATCGTGTTCTAAACGAGACGGCCTGAGCCGTCACGATTTCCTCCTGAACCGCGCCAGGCCGGCCGGTTCGCCTGGCGCGCCCCGATCGCCATGTCGCGACTTGAATCGCGATGGGTACTGCGACGACCCTCTTTATACCGGTACGATTATACCAATCCATGTCAGTATAATGAACGTCATCACAGTGGGACATTTACACAAACAATAACATACGATTGAGATGCTCATAAATATAATTACAAAGTAGCGGAAGCAAAAGAACTACTTGTCTTCATTTCATCATCCACATTTAACATACATGATTCAAATGACAATTTAAAAGAAATAAAGTCTACATAATGAAGTACTAAATTCAAATACATAGTTGTCCACAATTATATAGTGTTTCTATTACAATGCCTCAATTTACATATAATGAAAGCAAAATGTCACGATGACAACTCGACCAGGCTACTCGCCACGCTCGGAGTCACTCTCCACGGTCTCCTCTAACGATGTAGGGTCACCAACTAAACATGTATGCCGAAGCAAGGAATGAGTCTAAAAGACTCAGCAAATAACACCACACACCTCATACATAGATATATCACAGTAGGTTTTTCATTCCAACTTACAAAGCGAAACATATAGCATGCTGGGACATTGATAAAAGACAACCTATCATGATAATTCTACAAAATTTAAAACACATGGTACATGATTTAAGCCATTCCAAAATAAATATCATATCACATGCGTTCTACTCATTCAATCACATGAAAGCTATATTTCAAATCAAGCTATAGCATGGAAGCAACCACACATGGGATTCTTGCCTACATAAAAGGAAACATTCCTATCATGGTTTCTACACATTCTTGCACATGCAAAACATTCTTATAAACACCTTTAGGTTGCTGTTATAACATAATTTCACATTAACATGTCATGGACCACAATTTCACAATTTAACATAATGGTTTCACATGTTTACACAATTACTCATTCACATAGTTCTCTTTTTACACATTGCACATTTACACATATTCACACTACACAATTTACACATAATCACATTTCACAATGTAGTTCCGTGACACATAGTCCAAACCACCATTAGAAGGACACATCACATAACACATACACATAGACGTCACCTAAGCAATACAGTGACGACTCTTGGACTGTGCAGACCGGGAGAACAAGTCTCCACCCTAACCAATGGTACTTGTCCACCTCCAGGATTTCATCATAATGCCCTTAGGATCTTAACACATTGAACCTTCCCATGGGGACTTTTCCATGGTACGGTTCCACGGCCCTCTATGGAAGCAGTGTCACACATGGCACAGTCTTACACATTACACATTCCGATTTTAACACACATATTACACATGTCTTTACATTCTCTCACTTATACACATGGCTCTGTTTTTCCTAATCATGATACTACTGTTGACAGAAATCAAACCTTCAGTAGCTCACATTAATAAGGTTGGCAAACATATCATCAAATCATATTCATGATAGCATGCATTTATCATATGTTTTCACAAGAAAATTTCATAATACACTTTACAGTTATCCAAATATCATGAAATTTTAACCACACACTAATTGCAGGTTCATGACCTCTCATACAAATTTCTAGATTTTCTGAGTTATATTACATTTACAGAAATTAAAACATTCAGTTTCATGTCATTCATAATTCAATTTATCATGGAACATAACATGAATATCCAGTTTGATAGTTCACAGCCCTGAACCTAACATACACATCATCATAAGAATTTTCCTCGGATTTATTGCACAACACACAATTTACTGTAGCCTTTACAATCCTACGCATGTCTTCTATTTCCAAAACAGAAATTACAGTAAATCCCACAATCATGGAATAATTCTCAAAATTTGCAGGGCATGGACTGATACGTATATACACAGTTTAGAAAAAATTTAGGTCATTCCATTCCTCAGGGATCATGTAGACAGTAGGTGAACATGCATAATCCATTTTCCCAACATGTATTTCAATAAATCTAATAATTTATGTCATCCACAGAAAAACACAGAAATTTCCACACACATCACATTATCTATTTTACATAACATATAAAAATTACACTATATCCTTATGCGTCAAAGTACGGAAAATAATTATTTAAGGCAGAACAGTTTATTGTTCTGCACTGAAGAACTTAACGGCAGTGTCTGGCCGTTCAAGGAGATGGACGACAAGATCGTTGGCCGCCGACTGGAGATCTTGACGGCAAGAGGGCTTGACGTCAAGTTCCTGTTTGTGCATGAACACAGACCGAGCTCCAAATACAAGAGAATTTGGGGGATCCAGGACACGAGTAAAAGCTGTGAAAATGGTAAAACCCTACTAGACACCTACATGGACGAAGTGAATGGGTTACTTGCCTCTCAATAAATCTCCAGAGGGGTCAAAGTTGTTGTTGAAGCTCTCCTTGGGCAGTCCCAAGAAGCCTCCAAACTCTTCTTGCTCCGGGTTCTTGGTCGATGTAGACGCCAAACCAACATCGGGGAAGCCTTCCCTTATGTCCCAGCTATCCTCCGGTTGGTGTAGATCGTCGGGAGAAGCCTTCAGTCGCCGGATTCAAGCTTGCCAAGTTCAGGTTTTCTCATAGCTAGAGTTAGGGTTTCTTCTCCTCTTGCAAAAGAGCCAAGAGAGGTCTTTCTAGTTGCAAAGGGGTTTGGTTTATAGGAGAATGGGTTTGGGATAACCGGAGGGGTGATGTGAAGGCCTGATAGTCGTTGGGGACATCTCCCCAATGGCTGGGCTTGCTTGCCCCCAGAATTTCGGGGTCTGCTGCGCATGCATGTCAGAGAAGTAGGCGTCCATATCGCTGAACGTTTATATAAGCATTGGCGTCCATCGAGGTGGACGCTGACTCATCATGGATGTCCATCCATGTTGACGCCAATTGGCCCTTCGGCCAGAACTTAAAATCATGCAGAAACCATGCTTAACCCATACATATATACATGCAATATATGTGGTATAGTATACACACCATCACACATGCAAACATACGATATTTATAACCTATTTACACACATGCACACATAAGTATCACTAGCTAATATTGTACATAGATATCTACATATGCATATACAATGTTACACACAAACATGAATTCACACAAAATAGAATAAAATGACAAACAAATTCGAGGGCCTTACAGGTACCCCCATCGCGTTTCAAGATTTTGCGCCAGAAATTGATAATTGTGCTTGTACCCTTGCTGTTTATGCTATTTAACCATTGTTTAGCCTCAATTGACATATTGTTATATAAATTTCGACCTGGTTAATTAATAATGGGTAATGATTATATAAATCTAGTTAACTAAAAGCCAAGTGCACAATCTTCATACTTTCATGATTAATTATACGTGCACACACTTAACATAAATGTTTGCCATTAAACCTTATTAAATTACTCAATAATATATCTGGTAATTATTAAGTGTAATTATTTCACTTAAATTTCCCTATTATTTAAATGACACTAGTCTTCGTTTTATTCGCGTTCTTTGTACATTGATATCGCGTCCCTCTGCCTTTGAGGACTCGAGGCAAGACGGACAGCATTGCGTTACACACTTTCTCTTGGCATGAACCACCTCTCCATTGGGAATACTCCTGAATGGACCAGGGACTCCTTATCGAGGCCTCCGTGAGTCTCCTTGGCTTTGGTGCACGTCCTTTGCCGATGAGCTGGTTGTACCCAAAAACCTGTTACACCCTTAGGGATCAGTACGATCCAACGCCCATGGTGTTTCCTTCTTACTTTTAGATCACTCCGAACCATCTAGCCTATGTTCATGGCACGGCTAGTGAGCGGATGTGACTTCTACCTGACTGCCGGTACCCGACCTAGTGCCGTGCAACTGTGACTATCGTCGGTTTAACGTTGTTTTATGATTATACCCCTATCTCATCTATTATCTTTATACTCTCATCTGTTCACGTTCTCTCCACGCTCTCGTCTATTTCATCGACTTCTCTCATCTATCCTTGGAACTCTATTTGGCTATACAATTGATTGTCTAAGATAACAAACATGACTATGCCAATGCAATAGGACCTGGTCTGGTCCTGGGGAGAGCTCCCGAAGAGTGCTATTTCCTCACGAGGGTTACATGATCAGGATGTGTACGGCATGCATCCAGTGTCATTTGTTACTATCATAAGTTAATCTATGACAATCAAAGTGCAATTATTCAAGTGCGATACTATAATCTCTTGGTTGATAAAATGATCGACCAGTCGTTATATGCTATTTCGTTATGTGGCCAATCCTTTATCATTCTTGCTGTGCTATTTTCCATGTACTAGTGCCATCGTTCTATTGCTGTCGTTACATTGCTCTACTTAACTATGCTCTCTAGTTATCCTACCTTTAAGACATTAATCAATTAAACCATGCATGTTTGCACGAGATATTAAGTCCTATTGGGCGTTATTAGCTCATCTTGCGTTGTTATTTCATGTGTTCAGGTGAGTCAGATGGCGATTACCACACTCATGAGGATGGGCACGAGGATGATGTTCAGGAGTGGTCAGTTCAGCAACCACAGCTTAGTTGATAGTTAGCGTAGTTAAGAGTCAGTTAGTCATTATGTATTAGTTTGGATTTGAATAAAGTACTCTGGGCCCTAAATTTGGCTCTGATTGGTGATTGTAATAGTTAGATGATGAATTATCAATGAAGTTGGATTACATTTAACTTTATTCCAATTATGTAATGGTTTGATGTTTATTTATCGCTCTATACTATTTAATAACTGTAATTCCGCTCCAATATTCCACATCGGGGTGTTACAGCCGAAAACTTCTGATTCAATGCTAGAGAGTATCATGTGTCTTGCGAGAAAATATTGAGAGAAAATTGAGATAAAAGTTCATGTCTTAATTTTCTATGAATCCAAAAGTCTGTGTGTTGTTTATTATTGCTACATCTTTATTTTTCCTAAAAAATGTCGCTTGCAAACCCACTCTATGACATATTAGATGCCAATCGTCTCACTGGTCCTAACTCCATTGATTTACTTCGGAACTTGAGAATTGTTCTTACAGTGGAGAAAATTGTGTATGTCCTCGATGAGATCGTGTCGAAGCCAATGGAAGGGGGCTAGTGAGGAAGATGTTTCTCACTATAAGAAGTATAAGGAGGACTCAGTTATTGCTCAATGTTATATGTTAGCCTCCATGACTCCCGAGCTGCAAAGACAACATGAAAAGATGGATGCTCAATCCATCATGTTGCATCTCCGCACATTGTTTGAGGAGTAGGGACGGACTCAAAGATATGAGATATCAAAGAGTCTGTTCAAGATGAGGATGGCAGAAGGGGCATCAGTTCAGAACCATGTCATGAAGATGATTGAGTGGATCGAGAAGCACACAGGTCTAGGACTTGTCTTAGAGGATGACCTATGCGTAGATCTCATACTTCAATCCCTTCTAGATTCCTTTTCACAGTTCATTATGAATTTCAATATGAACAAGATTGTGGCAACCCTGCCTGAGCTCCTTAATATGTTGAGGGAAGCTGAGGACTCCATCAAGAAGGAAAAGTCAGTTCTCCATGTTGATGAGATCAACAAGAAGAGGAAGGTACGAAAAACTCTTAGGAAGGGCAAAGGCAACAAATCGGATAAGGCAAAGGTTGCCAAGAAAGACCCGGCCAAGGACAAAGGAAAGTGCTTCCACTGCACTAAGGATGGGCATTAAAAGAGGAATTGCAAGGAATACCTTGCAGAAAAGGCAAAGCAGAAGCTTGGAGAAGCTTCATGTATATTCATGATTGATCTCCATTTGTCAGAAAATTATGATAATGCATGGGTATTAGATACCGAATGTGCATCTCATATTTGCAATTCGTTGCAGGTTCTGACAAAGTGTAGGAGACTGGCAAAGGGCGAGGTAGACTTAAGAATGGAGAACGACACAAAAGTTGCTGCTGTTGCTGTCGAAGAAGTCAACTTGCTGCTACCTCGTGGAGCCACACTTGTATTGGATACATGTTACTTTGTTCCTACTATCATCAAAAACATCATTTTCGTTTCATGTTTGACTAAAAATGGATATAAGTTTTTTTTTAGAACAATGGTTGTTCACTGATTTTGGATGATGAGATCATTAGTAAAGGAACATTGATCAATGGTTTGTTTACATTAGATGTTGCTTTCGCATGTCATGAATGATGGTATATCTAAAAGAAAGAGAGGTGAGGTGAACGAGACTTACCTATGGCACTGTAGGGTAGGTCATATCCATGAGGGTATAATTCAAAGGTTGCTAAAGGATGGATATTTAGATCCATTTGATTATGAATCATATGCAACCTATGAATTTTGCCTTTAAGGAAAATTGACCAACTCTTCATTTAATGGAACTGGAGAGAGAGTTTCGGAGTTACTAGAACTCATACATACTGATGTATGTGGACCTATGTCCATACAAGCCAGAGGTGGATATTCTTACTTCATTACATTCATTGATGACTTCTCAAGGTATGGACATGCGTACTTAATGAAGTACAAGTCTGAGGCCTTTGAAAAATTCAAAGAATATAAGAAAGAAGCAAAAAATCAGACTGGAAAGAGTATCAAGATTCTTTGTTCAGATCGAGGAGGAGAGTACTTAAGTACAGAGTTCACCCAATTTCTGAAGGACCATGTGATTCTATCACAATGGACTCCTCCTCATACACCTCAACTCAATGGTGTATCGGAAAGGAGGAACCGCACACTATTAGATATGGTGCTATCCATGATGAGTTTTGTCAACCTACCCATGTCATTCTAAGGATATGTCCTAGAGATCGCAACTTACTTTCTGAACAGAGTTCCAACTAAGATGGTAGTGTCTACTCCATATGAGATTTGGAAAGGGAAGAAGCCCAATCTTAAAGTTATTAAAATTTGGGGCTGCCCTACCCACGTTAAGAGACACAATCTTGATAAGTTGGAATCAAGGTCGAAACATTGCATATTCGTAGGATACCCCAAAGAAACTTGTGGATATTACTTCTATCACCCCGAGGACCGAAAGGTCTTTGTTGCCAAGAGATCAGTGTTTCTTGAGAAAGAACACATTCTTGGTGGAAACAGTGGGAGCGTGATAGAATTGAGTGAGGTTGGAGAACCTAGCTCAAGCACCATTCTACAAGAAGGGTCTGTTCAGGTACCTATCACACAAAATCTAATTTTGCGTAGGTCAAGTAGAGTTCATATCCCTCCTGAAAAATATGTGGGGCATATCAATGGATAGGACTCCGAGGATATTGATCCTCAAACCTACAAGGAGGCTAGTACGAGCATAGACTCCAGGAAATGGCAAGAGGCCATGAATTCTGAGATGGATTCTATGTACTCTAACTAGATTTGGAACCTAGTTGATGCACCTTAGGGTATTGTATCCATTGGGTGCAAATGGATCTTCAAGAAGAAGATTGGAGTAGGTGGAAAGGTAGACACCTTTAAGGCAAGACTTGTGGCAAAAGGATATCATTAAAGGCAAGGTGTTGACTATGACAAAACCTTCTCACCCGTCGCCATGCTAAAATCTATCAGAATTTTACTGGCCATTGCAACGTACTATGACTATGAGATATGGCAGATAGATGTAAAAACCACATTCCTCAATGGCAACCTCGAGGAAGAGGTGTATATGATACAGCCTAAGGGATTCATTTCCAAGAAGAGTCCAGATAAGGTGTGCAGGCTGCTTAGGTCCATTTATTAACTAAAGCAAGCTTCCCGAAGTTGAAACATAAGATTTGATGAGGTAATCAGATCTTATGGCTTCGTTAAGAACAAAGATGAGCTTTGTGTATATAGGAAGGTAAGTGGGAGTGTTATCATTTTCTTGGTGTTGTATATGGATGACATCCTCATCATTGGGAATGATGTTGGAATGCTATCCACAGTTAAGACTTTGTTTTCAAAGAACTTCTCCATGAAGGACTTAGGAGAAGCATTCTATATTTTGGGGATTCGGATCTATAGAGATAGATTTAAGAGGATGCTTGGCTTGTCCCAATTCATGTACATAGACACCATAGTCAAAAGATTTGACATGGAAATTTCCAAAAGAGGTCTCATACCATTGAGACATGGAATTTCTCTTTCTAAGAGTATGTCCCTAAAGACTCTAGAAGAAAGGGCATACATGGATAGAATACCCTATGCATCTGCTATAGTGTAATACCCCGACGCAGAATATCGGAGCAGAATTACAGTTAATTAAATAGTATAGAGCGATGAATAGACATCAAACCATTGCACAATTGGAATAATGCCAAATAAAATCCAACTTCATTAATAATTCATCAAACTAACTGTTACAATCACTAATCAGAGCCAAAACAAGGGCCCAGAGTACTTTATTCAAATCCAAACTATTACATGTTGACTAATTTGACTACTATCTAACTAACTACTAAGCAGTGGTTGTCGAAACGGGTCACTCCTGAACATCATCCTCATTTCCTTCTCCATGAGTGTGGTATTCCCCATCAGACTCACCTGAAACACATAAAATAATAACGCAAGATGAGCGATAAACGCCCAGTATGACTTAATATCTCGTACGAACAAGCATGCTTTAAATGATTAATGTCTTAAAAGGCAGGATAATTAGAAAGTACAGCCATGTAGAGTAAAGTAACGATAGCAAAAGAATGATAACACTTGTACATGGAAAATAGCACAACAAGTATGATAATAGATTGGCCATGTAACGATATAGCACGTAAAGTTCCATGACAGTGCACTAGTAACGATATCACTTGTATAGATAGCACTTGTATTGATTGCACTGATTAATTGTCATAGATTAAATCTTGATAGTATAATGGCACTGGATGTATGCCAACATCCTGATCATTTTAACTCCCATGGGCAAATGGCACTTTTCGGGCGCTCCTCTCAGGACCAGATCGGGCCCTATTGCACTGGCATAGTCATGTTTCTTATCTTAGACAATCATATAGATGCCCAAATAGAGTACCAAGAATAGATGAGAATAGTAGACGAATAGACGAGAGTGTAGAGAGAAAGTGAACATATGAGAGTATAAAGATAATAGATGAGAATAGGGACATAATCATAAAACAACATTAAACAGTTGATAGTAACAGTTGCGCAGCAATTGGTTAAGTGCCGGCAGTCTGGTAGAAGTCACAACTGCCCACTAGCCATGCTATGAACACTGACCAAATGGTCCGGCGTGATACAAGATAAGAAGGAAACATACTAAGGCCTGTTTGGATCATACTGATCCCTAAAGGTGTAAAGGGTTTTAAGGGTACAACCAGCTCGTCGGCAATGGACGTGAGCCAAAGCCAAGGAGACTTACGGAGGCCTTGACAAGGAGTCCCTAGTCCGGTCAGGAGTATTCCCAACGGAGAGGTGGTCCATGCCAAGAAAAAGTGTGTAACGAAATGTTGTCCATCTTGCCTCGAGTGCTCAAAGGCAGATGGACGCGATAACGGTGTACAATTCACGCGAATAAAACGAAGACAAGTATCATTTAAATAATTGGGAAATTAAGTGAATAATTATACTTAATTACCAGATATATTATTGATGTAATTTAATAAGGTCTACTGGCAAACATTTATGTTAAGTGTGTGCAAGTGTAATTAAATCATGAGAGCATGAAAAATTGTGCACATGACTTTTATTTAATTGAATTTATGTAATTATCAAAAATATTAATGTCCATATCAATACTATGCATAACAGTGCTTAATTATGTTTAAACAAGGGTCAAATGGCATGTATAGCAGGGGTATATGAGTAAATAAGGGTTTCTGGCGACATTGTGAAATCGTGACGGGGGTCCCTGTCGTGTTTCATGTCGCGACAGGCGGTCCAGCCGCGTTCTACTGAACCGGCCGATCTGGCGTGAATCAGAAGGGAACTGCGACGGCGCGGGCCGTCGCGTTTATGATGCGACGGACTGGCCGGTCGCGACCCTTCTGAGATCGCGACGGGTCGGGCCGTCGCGAGGCAGCCCGACCCAGAAAAGGGGATCAGCCCATTTTTAGGTTGGGTCCATCCTTCCATGCATGATACAGGGTCATTAAAAATTTCATATAAAATTGTAGGATCATCGAAAAATCATGAAACCCATTTTGAATGAAAGTAGACATGTAGATCTATCACTAGGCACGAGTAATTAGAAAATAAACAAGTATTGGGCATGCTTTAATTAGGTTACTTTTCGGTGGCCTAATACATGCATAGTCATGGTTTTCGATTTAATTAGCAAAGGATGCACAATGGAAATTGGGGGAAATAGATTCATTAGAACCCTAAAGTCATGCAATATCTAGGATAAAAGTTTCGTGGCATGGGATCAAGTATCTTCATGGATTGAAAGCAAACATGAAGGTTCAGGTACATGATGATAACAGAGATTTGAGCATTTAATTCTCTCTCATGGAACAACGAAAATTGGGAAAATCATAGGGCTTTCAAAGATAGATGTATGGGCTACCTATGGCCAAAGTTATGTGATTTGTGCTTGAGAGATTGCCTACATTTTCGTGCTGTAAAGAAAACCTAGGGTTTATGACGAAGAAGAAGAAGAAGAAATCCCCTTGCTCCTCGTCCTCAGCCTCCTCTCCTCGTTCTCCAGAGCTCCAGCAACGTTCAAGGGGTGGTTAGGGACGAATTGGTGGTCTATTGACTAGCTATAAGAGTCCTAACTTCTAAAAACTCCTCCTTTCTATAAAACTCCGAATTTCTATATTTATCTCCCTATTTCTCTCCCTTATCTACCTAATAGGATTGGCGAGAGGCATAATTTCATGGGTAAGGAGTTTGGGTAAGTCTAGGGCTCCTTTTTAGGATATATATGGGTTAATTAATAATTATCTTAACCCTTTACTAATTATTATTATTTAAAGTACGAATTTAGCTTAATTACCTCCCATCCAAAGATGGGCTCTTGGCTTTTTGGCCCATTACCTCTTGTGTGGACCATTAATATAACCCATTTACTAATTTAGCTTAATGGATTTTAATTTAATTCCCTTTTATTCAATTATTTTCCTCTTTATTCTAATTTAAATCTATTTATCATATTTATTCAATTAAATACTTAATTTAATAACATTTATTGATATTTAAAAATTTAGAGTTGCTACATATATGATCTATCATGTATGCAATGTTATGTATTAGACATGATATAGCGCATGCTCTAAGTGTTACGAGCAGGTATCAGGCAGATCCAAGTTTGGAACACTGGAAAGTAGTAAAGTGTATCCTTAAGTACTTAAGAAAGACTTGTTGAACCACTCTTATATTTATCATTTATTTTGATGATAACATAACTCATGATTAACTTAAATATCATGAATATATTTAATATCATGTTTTTCTCATAAATACAACATATTATGGCACTATCATTTCATAATTTACACTGGAAAGCTAAATCGATTGTTGTTCAATGCATATTGATTACTGACAAAGTGCCACATCGATTAGAGAACAAAAGTCCACATCGATTACTCCCACATCGATTATGCTTTCACATCGATTATGTACGAACATCGATTATATTTAAACATCGATTACGTTCATATCGATTATGATTAAACATCAAATTTTATTTAAACATCGATTACGTTCACATCGATTATGATTAAACATTGATTATGCTTATACATCGATTACCTTAGAACATCGACTATGTTCAAATATCGATTACACTTAAACATCGATTACATACATGGATTACATTCAAACATCGACTACACTCAAACATCGATTACATACATGGATTATATTGAAACATCGATTATACTTAAACATCAATTACATACATGGATTACATTGGAACATCTATTGTCTTCACATCGATTACATTAGAACATCGATTGCTTCACTTAAACATCGATTACCTATATGAAACATTGATTGCATCTGAAACATTGATTACTATTATACTTAAACATCGATTGCCTCTAAATTTTAAATGTTTCAAAATGTCTTTGGTGCCCAAATGAAAGTTCAAATGTACTTCATATGCTAACTTATTATTTCTCTAACTGAAGATCTTTTTGCCTGTCTCATATGATCTCTTCCTTCCTGCAACAAAAGAAAAGCACCTACATTCTATTTCTAGCTATCTACAGGAAAGACAGACAAAAGGCAAAAAGAGGTATGAGCCACCTGACAAAAAACTTCACGAGTCAAATCATATGCCTTGCATTTAATGTCTGCAGGTCCACCTCTACACACAGTCAACATCTTGGATCTGTTGCTGGCATCCTTGGAAGTACGCACTAGCTAGAACATCTTCCTCCATTCTAAGTAGCCAGTAGACATAAAAAGAAATCTGTTAGACTCAAAGGAAAGAAGATGAAGAAGAAGATGAGCAACGGATCAGAGAGCTCCAACGGCCATCTGTCAACGGATCTGTTCAAAGCTTCTCCATAAAAGGGAGAAGCGAAAAGAAAAAGAGGGGATAGAGAGCGAACCTGAAGATCATTTAAAGAGTGTACATCCAGTGAGCATCGAACTCCATACACACTCAAGCAGAAAAGGAAGAGAGCTCGAGCCCATTCAAGCTGAAACATTCAAGCCGTCTTTCTTCTGTTGAGCAACTACCCCTAAGGAATTTAAGAATTTTCTTAAATTAAAATATCTATTGTTTTTGCTATGACAAAACTCTTTAAAATAAACTTTCAACTCTTTAAAATAAACTTTCTACAAAGATAATAATTACATATCACAAAAATCATTTAGATACATTTCAGGTCTTTTCCTCCATCTCAGAAATTTTTCTAAGTCCACAGACTCTCTCTATGTGACAAGAGCTTATCTTAAGCATGACATTTCTTAAGCATGACTCATTCACAGTCTATGATGACAAGAGCTTATCTTCTAGCTGTGAACGACTACTCCTCATTTGAAGACTTTGGAAATATGCAAGAACTGAAGGACTTCTGAACAATAAGATCACCAAGATCCAAAGGAAACTAGAGCTCTCTCCAAATGGTCAAAATTGCAAACGGCCACAAACTCTAAAGGCTATCTTCTAAAACGGCTACTTTCTGAAAGCTTATAAAAGGAGCTCAAGTTTGAAGAAGAAAGAAAAACCATCTCTGCACCTCTTGAATTCATACAGCAATAGGCAACTCAAGAAGAAGAGCATTCAAGCTACATTCGAATTCCTCCAACTCTCACAAGCCTTTCTGAAAGCTAAAGTCTGAGAGCTCTTTTCTTCCTTAGAAGAATTTCTCTAAAGCTCTCCTAGTAGTGTTGGGTGGAAATTGTAATTGCTTCAGTCCACCCTCTGATTTCAGTTAGGATTTGCATTTCATCTCTGATCTTAGAATCATTCTTAAGTCTGTGTTTGTGTTCAGAATAACACACAAGTCTTTTCATTTCTCTTGTGTAATTTCTGCAGAAGTCTGTTTCTGCATTGCCCTCCTGTGTAGGGAAGGCCTTGTGAAAGGTAGTTGTTGTTCCCCTGATTAGGGAAGACTTGCTTGGGAGCAAGTGGGTTGAGAGAAGGCCAATTTATTGTCAGTTAGTTGAAATCTCAAGTGGTTGGCTTGAGGACTGGATGTAGGACTTCCATGTGGGAAGGGCCGAACCAGGATAAATCTCTGTGCATCCACTGTGTGATTGTTTCCGCCTTGTCTACACTTGAATCACACACACCACACTAAGCTCTAACAATTTTTTTAGTGTTGTGCAATTTCAGAAGCAAATTTTAAAAAGGAAGAAGTCCTATTCACCCCCCCTCTAGGACATTCTTAGTGCCATTTCGATCCAACACCTTCTTCCTCACTCTCTCTCTATGTGTCTCAGTGTATTTGAGAGAGAGAGAGAGCTGGGGGTTTAGCCTAAGGAGAGTCTTGTCCTGTAAACTCTTTCCTTCTTAGGCTCAGTCTCACATCAAACATTTCATTATTTTATCTAAAGCTTGATCTAGGGGCTTCAGGTCCTAGCTTCTATGTTCAGAAGTGTTCCTCTTCGGTTGGAAGAGAAGGCTTGTAGTGCAAGCGTTCCCCTTGTGTTAAGGGAAGAACCGCACTGGGGTTTGTACCAGGAGGTTGACTTCTTGACCTGTAAGAGAAGTGGGCTGCCTTCTTGCCCGAGAAAGAGAAAAAGACCAGCTAGGGTGCTGGGTGTTGCATGCCCATTGTTTAAGAGAAGACCAATGTTACTTAGTGGTTAGTGAAATCTCAAGAGTTTGCTTGGGGACTGGACGTAGGACTTCTTTTAGAAGGGCTGAACCAGGATAAATCTCTATGTTCCTTGTGTGCTTGCTTACGCGCCTTTAATTTCCCTGCACACGCTTATTTTGACTAACCAAGCTTTTTCAAGTGGTGATTGTTATTTCAGTTTTTTAGATTACCTATTCACCCTTCCCTCTCTAGGTTAGTCTTACTGCCAACCGTAAGTGGGCCAACATGACTAAGGATCTTTTACTAGTATATGGAGGAGGTAGCCTCAAGGTTGAAGGCTATACAGACTCAAGTTTCCAGTTTGATATCGATGATAGCAAGTCTAACTTAGGGTATATTTTTACCCTAAATGGGGGAGCAGTAAGCTAGAAGAGTTCCAAGCAAGAGACTACTGCTGACTAGACTATGGAGGCAGAGTGCATTACTGCTTTAGAAGCAGCAAAGGAAGCTGTCTGGATTAAAAAGTTCATCACAAATTTAGGAGTGATGTCTGGCCATGGAGAGCCAATTTCATTGTTCTGCGACAACAACAGGGCGATTGCTCAAGCAAAGGAACCCAGGTCTCATCAGAAGTCTAAGCACATTCTAAGGATGTTCCACTTGATCAGAGAGATCGTGGCCCGTGGCGATGTAGCAGTGAAAAAAATTTCATCTGAAGATAACATTGTAGATCCACTGACAAAGCCATTGACTCAGATTGTTTTTGAGCGACACCAAGATCTGAGGGGGATCAGACATGTAGGTGATTGGTTTTAGGTCAAGTAGGAGATTGCTGGTTATAGGTGCTCTGCAAGCCAATTCACGTAAGTGATGGCACTTGTAATTATCTACAATCTCTTTTGGTAATATTATAATGAAGTATTTTCTCACTGTATATTCCATGCGTATGTATACTATGATATTCATGGGTCTGTGATGTAAGACCCGGCTTCCTGGCTTTTCTTCCGGTGCCCTGGATGACTGGTGTCATGTCGGGGGTTCCCGATGCGACAGTCATCCGTGTCGCGGCGAGTCTGTGCGTCGTGTTCTTATCGCGCCTGGTCAACGGGTCGCGACAGTGTTTTGTCGTGTTTCGTTGTGCGGTCGTCTGACGTCTGTCAGAGGGG
This sequence comes from Colocasia esculenta, assembly GCA_014218235.1. Taxonomy (NCBI): domain Eukaryota; kingdom Viridiplantae; phylum Streptophyta; class Magnoliopsida; order Alismatales; family Araceae; genus Colocasia; species Colocasia esculenta. Next base: position 33,363,989 of record CM024760.1, on the reverse strand, counting down.
CAGGCGTGTCAGTACGGCTTGTCGCATTGTCGCGGCGCCCTTGGGGAGCGCGTTCTGGTCGCGGTTCGTTGACCCGTCGCGTTAAGGTTCGTAACGCAACGGGGCGGGCCATCGCGTTCTGGGTGTCGGGGGCTTAAGGCGCAGGCCGGATACCCCTTCCCCCTCTCTCTCCTCTTCTACCCTTTTCCCTCTTCTCCGGCGATGGGGAGGCTCCCCTCCGGCGATCGGGGCGTGGTGGCGTCGGTGGGCTCGTGGCGGTGTCGTGGCGCGTGCGTGGAGCGAGGAGGAGGTGGCCAACCGACGTGAAGGGCCCCATTGGGGTTCGTTCTTCATGAAAGGTAGGGATTTCTTGTGCCCTCTCCCATCCGGGTGGATTGGGAGCCGTCAGGGTTTTGTAGATAGCTTTATTGCTTTCCCTATGATCCCCTCCCCATGTGTGCATGTGTGTGGTTTGTAGGCGACCCTGGGATTGAGAATCCCGTTGGTCTGCCTCCCTGCTGGTGTTGCGATCGCACGGTGCGTCGCGACATCAGTAGAGGCGTCGCCCCGGTCGGGCACGACCTTTTCGTGGCGCACTTGGCGGTCGCGATAAGGGTCGCTGTCACGACCTAGTTTCCCATCGCGATAGGGTGGCTGTCGCGATGCGCTGCCCCGTCGCATCAGGGTTCATGTCGCGGCGCCCTTCCCCATCGCGATAATATCGCGATGGCCTATGGGGGCGCGGCAGAGCGACGAGCTTTCTGTACTTCTGGTAGTGCTCTGAGGTTTTGGCTCGCTCGTGCGTGTTTGCTTGGCCGACGACCCTGTTGAGGGTCCGTGCGGGCCTCTCGCTTGCTGGGCTTGTCGTGTGCTACAAGCCAGCAGTTCGGCGTGGTTCTTGTTGTGCTGCCCCGCCTGTTCGCCCGGTGCTAGGCACTCGAGGGCTTGTCTCGTTTTGAGAGGTTGTTACCGTTGCCTGGGACCCCCATCCTCGGGAGCCTGTCGAGGGAGTACTCCGGGCTACGAGTGTGCTCGAGTTGGCAGCCCACGTGAGCGGACTCTGGAGCGGAGGGAAAAACAGTGGTTAGGACAGCGACGCTGAGTCGTTTGTAGAGCTCTCTTGTCTGGGTCTGAGACGTCGAGGTGTTTGGAGTTCCTGGCACAGACCAGACAGTCCTTGTCTCACTGCCTCGCTCTACGTTGGTTCCGGAGCCGCGTAGGGAGGTCAGGCGTGGGGCCGCAGCTTGGCTAGGCTGCGGCGTTGCGTGCATTGTGTGTTTCTGTGGCAGCTCTGTCTCGCCTTTCGCGGGGGTGGAGGCAGGAGCTAGGCTAGCGAGCAGAGCATGTGGACTGTGGGTCCCCCCTCTTGGCTGCTAGTGGCAGTGGCTTGGTTGCTGTCGTTGTGACGACGTTTCCTCATGACATTTCCAAGTGTTCCCCCGTTGCCCTAGTTTGCACAGAGGTTATAGCCTGGCTGTGCCTTGTTTTCCGTGGGCGCCGTTAGTCTGGCCTTGGGCAGACCAGTGCTTCTGGTGGTTTCTACTTCAATGTTCCCTCGGTTCCGTGGTTCCGTTCTTGGGTGCCAGTCCGTAGTGGCACCGGCGGGTATAGCTTCCCGACCTGGCAATGTGTCCGAGGTCCGGGGTGGTTCTGCTTGTGGGCCCTCGACCCTGTGGAGGTCTGAGGTGGCCGTGCTTGTGGTGAGACGTCGTTCTCACCTGGTTGTTGCATAGCCTCGGTTGGTGTGCCGAGGACTGCTTCCATTGTGTGCCCGACTCCGTTGGTTTCTGTGGGAGTCGTGTGTGTGGCCTGACCCCGGCTGGTGGTCGTGGCATTGCGTTGTTCTCTTTCCCTGCTTGGTAGTACCCTGCTATAGGTGTTTCTCGCTTTACAGCTTTCTAGACTAGTTTCCTATTTTCTGAGTTCCTACTGCTCTGGCCGGTGAGGGACTGGTAATCCCTACTAGGCCTTGTTCGCGAGGCTCACCCCCCCTACTCTCTTCAGCTAGGGGCTCGTCGTCGCGGGAGCTCAGTGTCGGACGGGTTGCAGAGGCATCTGTGGCACTGTGTGTTGTCAGCAGCAGTGAGAGCGAGCGTTGTGAGCTCTTGTAGCCTGAGTGAGCTGAGAGCTGTGTTTTGCAAGTCCTCGGGGTATGCCCCTTAAGGACTGCACCTTTCTTCTTGTACCTGTGCTTTTGATTGGGACGCGTTGTACAACCCTTTTGTATAATGTACATATTATTATAGTTATTTAAACTCAGTACATATCTCACTAGACTTGTTCATATAACCCTTCTAGGTCTTCGGATCCGTGGGTGGCGGCGCGACCCTCGGGGTCCCCGGCAGGGGGTCCGAGAGGTCGGTTCGTTACATGTGCAATGGGAATTGGATCATGATAATGAGATCAATCCTCTTTAAACACAGATCCTAAATATTCCTAGTCATAAGTTACTCAAGAAGGACCTTGAGATGACCGGACAGATCGGTATGCCATATACCCGTCCATGTGATGGAGGCAGCTGGCCTCATAGCTGCTTGTGTGGAGACACTAGGGATATGGTGCAGGTGCTCATTGGAGAATGAGTTCACTGAATGATCCGTTCTCGAAATGTTGTATGGTTAATGATACCTGATTGTCAAATAGAGATTCTGTAGTCTCAGTTGTGTAACTGGTCCTTAGATTTGAGACACCAAATATATCTGTTTGAGTACTCCATTCTTTGATACCGAATTTATAGGTCTGGATGTTCCAGGTCTAGCATAGTCAGCCATTGGGAATGGTAGCCAACCTTACGAAGGCAATTGTGTGTCAATAGAGGATCATCCACTCTCGATATCATGAGAGGAATATCCCATATTGTCTTACTCAAGCAAATCCCTGGCCAGGGTCAATTGGATTTAGAGAGAAAGAGTTATCTAGGAGAATCTGATAAGAGTTTGACTTTAACGGATTTTGTATAGGCCTGACAACACCATGCCTAATATACAGTCTCTGAGATATTAGATGTATGAGGGACTATAGGTACATGGTAACTGTGGGCAGACATGTCTAATAGATTTGATCACTCGTACCGTCTGGGGATTATGGCGTAGTGACCTAGTACATCTATAATCGATGTGTTGAGTGAATTACTATGGAGTAACTCACTAAGTCAGAAGGAGTTCTAAGTCAGAAAGAGTTCTGACGGGTGCAACTCACGACCAGCTCGATATTAGGCCTAAAGGGTCACACACATAAGGTGGATAAAGCAATGAATAGAGGATTGGATAAAAGTTATCTAATAAACATTTTTTAACCCATTATAGATCTATTGGGTGAGACCCAATAAGCGTAGACCTAATGGATAGAGATCCATAGGTTATTGTGTCTATAGTGAAATGATCTATTAAGGGGAGCATATCAGGATCATGCCATCTCGCCCCCTTCTATAAGGAAGACACGTCATCATCTTATATGATGACAAGTGTCACCCCTTCTAGAAGGAGGACACCTCATTGTCCTTGTAATCATGACATGATAATGTGTCTATGATGAGGTGTCTCTATAATCATGTCATGACGAGGTGTCCCTGCAAGGTGTCCTTAGTCATGATGACATGCGAGGTGTCCTACAATGTGTCCTTAGTCATGGCTTGATGAGGTGTCCTACGAGGTGTCCTTGTAATGATGACATGATGATGTGTCCCTGATAAGGTGTCATGAAAGACTCTCTATGAATAGAAGGGGTTCTCTTAAAAATCATGAGTTAGACCTTTAGAAGAAGCTACCTTCTACCTCTTCCTCCTTCCCATCTCTCCCTTCTGTATCCTCCTTTGGGGAGAGGGGATCAAAAGGGTTCTCTCTCTTGTTGCGGCTGCTGCCTGCTGCTATTAGCTGCTGTGTGGCATTTGGACGATGTGAAGGAGAGGCTCTATCAGAGAAGGAGGTGTTGTCATCGCTAGTCATCTATTGTGTGGATATCGCTAGAGGGAGTCTCGCGAGAGCTCCTTCAAACCAAAGACTAGTTTTGTGCTTCAGGAGATATACGATCTCCCCTAGGTGAGATGATCTCACACCTTGTTTGTATGTATGATTACATTCACCGTACATCATAGCCCGATCAAGTACTTAGATGGAAATAATTTTTGTTTTACTTTCGCTTCACATGTGATGCCCCAAGTCGATTTCCAGCAAGATCGATGCAGTACGTATCGTACTGCACTGTTCCATCCAACAGTCGAGTCTTACGGTACTGCCAACCATGGTTACTACACCTTGGTCCACTCCAACTTAGAGGCCTTGCTTCAAGAGGTAGAGAACTAGCCATCGAAGCCGAAGCCAGAGAACCATATGAGGAAGCGGGGGAGGAAGTTAGCCAACCAGAGAAGCGTCCAAACCAGAAGAGGTTGATAGTAAAATGGAGCATAGTTTAGAAAGGAGCATAGTTTAGAAATTTTACAAAGGAAACTAATTTCTACCTAATATTTTTTTTCTTTACCGTCTTTCAAACAAGAATTAGAGATTTTCGAAGGACTAACACGACAAAACTCAGATTTGAAAGATTAATTTATAATTAAATAAATTTGTAAAAATTAATATGTAAAAAATCTCAAATTTAAAATAGCAAGGCGAAAATCGCTATCTCGGCAATCGTGACAACGATTCCAAACGATAGACGCCGGCAGTGACGGTAACTGTACCGTGTCTGTTTAGTTGCCCAGCAGGAAAACGGGAAGGCCGAGGGGGGTAGAAGAGGGCCAAAGGAGTCGGAGCCGCCAAGGAAGGCGGGCGACAGCGAGCGACCGTCCAGATCCTCCTGCCTTCCTCACGCACCCATGGAACCACCGCCAGCAGGACCGGCGCCGGCGCTGACTGGGGGCAGCGGCGACTGCCGGTTGGCAGCGCCGTCTTGGAGCGCCTCCACCAATTGGAGTGTCAGCCGCGGGTCTCTCCAGGATTCGATCTGCTTCGAGACGTCTGCTTCGATCTTGGAGGAAGGCGGCGGCGAGGACGTCGCCGCCTTATCCGTATCCAGAGGACTGTTATTGACGAGATCGGCCGGTCAGGAGTCTGCACCCTGTGAGATAACCAGTACGTGTGTTTCTGAATGTCGGCCATTTTCAGGGTTTTTGTTTCCTTCCTCTTTTTCTTCCTTCTATTTGTTTATCTGCTCATTTTGTTTTCGTGGTGGGGTTGGAAATTTTTGGGGTGATGGATTGGAATTTGGAAGCAGTTGTGTCATGGAATGGTTTCAGGGAATGGGCTACTGGTGAAATAGTGACGGATCCAAGGGGGATTCTGATGAAGCCGGTGGTGAGCCTGCAAAGGCCAAACTGAAACGACTCTGATGGCCAAGGTTGGAACTTGGCCGCTGGGGATGACTGGGAAACAAAGCTGCGGTTGCACCGACGTCCACCCAACCTGCAAGAAATCAATCTCGAGGAGGGGTTCCCGAGGCCGACTCTTGACGGTCTAGTCAAAGACTGACTGGACTGGGGAAGACAAGGGATTTGAGAGAGAGAGAGAGAGAGAGAGAGAGAGAGAGAGAGAGAGAGAGAGAGAGTTTTGCAGGGTGTGGACAGGTGTCCTGTCCTGCTACCCTTTTACCTGTAACTGCATTTACCTGTAGCTGCAGCATCTCTTTTGAAGGTTTGAGTGGGAGGATTAATCTCTGAGTATCATACTTCTCTCCTCCGCCCACTAATATCTTCTCTTTTACCCAATTGATTTCCAAGTTGGGGCTGGGGCTGTGTGCTGATTCCTCCGTCATTCGTGGGCCGGCTTGGCTGGTCTTTGAGCTGGGCCCCAGGTCAAGACAGGACTGGTTGGGTTGAGCCCATGGCTGATTTAGGTTGAGGCCAAGCTGGGTCGACTAGGCTGGACCCATGCTTTGGCTCAGGAGGCCTATCACGAGCCCCCCACTTTGGAACTAGGTTTTGAGGTGCAAATTTGGAGTAAACTCCCTGTCTGAGATGGTGAGGCTGGTTTGCCGCTTGCCATAACCTTACTTGTCTTTATGGGTTGGAATCATCCTGTGTGTTGTGCAATCTTGTTAGGGTGGTCGTGGTAGTTGGTATTGATGCCACCTAACCTTTGCATCAGGTAGGAAGCTAAAGCATTACCTCGGGTATGTGACAAGTGCTACACCTCTCAGGAACTGTCGGCCGTGAGCGCCATCCCGGTCGTCGAGAGCATTCAGTTTGAGGTCAAGTGGGGCTCTTCTTTGTCGGGTATGTCCTATAGCTTTCCCTTCATTATGTCTACTAGTGTGTCTGTGTGGGGATCGGGGGAGAGTGAAAGCTCTCGAGTGGTCGGGTCTGAGGTGGCTTGCACTAGTGAGTGTCAGCCGTTAAGAACTTCCTTTGATTCCTCTGGGTCGTCTAGTTCTTCGGGGAGGGTAGTTTGGGTAGGTCTTCAAAAGGATCACCTATGAAGTCGTCTTCTGATGTATATGCAGTTAGTGAGGCTTGCTTGGCTAGGGCCAAGAAGTAGGGTAGTGTAGGGGAAGTGACGAGGCCATCTCGTTGTGGTGCCTAGTCAGTTAGGTAAACTGCATTTAGTATTTTTGGGGACGAGCTTGTAGCACTTCAGGAGCAATATAATATCTCAGACGACTTTGAGGTTGTTGCTCCTCGGCTCGGGAAACTCACGCATACAGACTAAGATGGCTGTGTACGTGTTCGAGGAAGCCATTTGGGCCGACTTCCATTTCCCGATGTCGCCTTTCGTATATGACTTGCTTGAATTCTTGAGCATTCCTCTCGCCCAGCTCGTCTTGAACAGTTGGTAGGTTGTCTTCGCTTTCTTGGTAATGTGTAGGTGAGTTGGGCTGGTAAAGCCCTCCACAGGCTTGTTCCTTTCGTGCTACTTCTTTAGGCGCAGCCCGACATGCAAGGAATGACTTTACGTTACCACTATGGCCTATTGGGTCTTAGTGGTTGGTCTCCTGACCTTTGTACATTAGTGGAAGGAACACTTCCTCTTCGTTAAGCCAAAAGTTGGCGAGGAATTCTCATTCTCGACCTGGTGGGCCGTGAAGATCTTTGAGAGTCGACTATGAGCACCAGAATTTAATGGTCCCCTATACCCTATGATGGAGAAGATCTTTGTCGGGAGCAATTGGCCCAACTTCTTCTCTTTGAGGATAACCTGGAGCAAGCCGGGTTGCACCCTCCCTGTTCACAAGTAAGCTTCGATCGTATTGTTTGATCTCTTTGCGTTGTTTGTTGCTTGTTCAACACTGATGTCTGTGATTTTTTTATCTTGGCAGGGAGAATGGACTTAGAGATGTTGTGTGCTTAGGTGACCTTGTAGTCGAAGGAGAGGGCGTGCACCCTCGAGGCAGAAGAGCTGAGTCAGTTGACCGCGGAGGTGCCATAGAGAACCCTGGCAATAGAGGCGACGTCTTTCGTAGAGAGAGTCCATCTTGAGGACCTAGGTCGGCACTAAAGCTAGCTATCAAGGCCCCACGCCCGTGCCCCTATTGCTAGTGGATCATTGAGGACAACTCCCTAGATGACTTGGGAGTTGTTTTGGTGTTGTCAAGGGCTTATCTGCTTCCCCACCATTGAGCTTCCATGGCGGATGTTCTTACATTGGGCATGCTGTAAACTATCATGCCGGGGGTAGTGAAAATAATGGTTGCCTCCCACGTCCTCAAGGGCAAGGTTTGCCATATCGGATCTCGGCTTCGTCTCGGGAGGGTCAAAGAGAAGAGATCTCGGAGAGATCTCGGGAGATCAGGGTAACATAAAAGTGTGGATCACATAGATAATTCCTTAAGGAACATAGATAATTGACGTTCCCAAGTCTCAACCATAGATGACATAGGTTCACATCATGGTTTGTTGGAGCGGCAATTCAGACCGAATCGGGTTCACCCTGATTCGCATGGAATCGGACCGATTCGCATAGGATTATTATATATATATATATATTTAATATAACATAGGGTAAATAAATAAAGAAACTAGAAAGTGAATTCTCATGAGTTTGAGTGATGATAGTTTATGTTTGACCAAATCTTGAGAGGTCTTAAACAGACTAAGTGCTGTCAGTAGGAGAGTGGCTCCCTTGGAAAAGTCACATGCACGTTTGACTTTTTTTACCGGACTTTAAATTTTTAGTGTTCTATGTAATTTATTTGAATTATCAAATTTTTAGATAAGTTAAATTATGAGAGATTAGAAAGTTAGCATTTCGTTAAAATCACCGAAATCACGATTTTCTTCTTCGATGGGAGAGTTGACTTTTTATTGATAAGAGATATGATTTTTTTGATATTTTTATTAGATTTAAATGGAGTGTACTTCCTTATTTACATGTAATATCTTAAGTAAATGAAACTATAAATACTAACATTTACTTAAATGATATTCAGGTAAATGAGGGGATCCCGACCTCGTTTCTCGGGAAGGGGTCGAGACCGATATTCTCGTGACATCTCGCGAGAATCTCGCGAGATTCCTTACCATGCTCAAGGGCGCTTCAGTAGATGGGAAAGCTCAAGAACAAGAGAGCCAACTAACTGAGGAGGTCACTAGGCTGAAGGTCTTGCTCTAGAAGGCTAAGGACTGGACAAAGGCGGCCAGAGAAGAAGCAGATCGCGAAAACGCTGAGGCAAACCAAGTGAGGGTCGAGGTCGAGTGCGCAAGGGTTGACCTTCAGTAGCATCTAAACTTGGCGCTTATGGAGGCTATCGAGGATTTCTACAGAAGTAAAGAATTCAACATTGTTATAGTCTAAGCTAGCGTTCCCTCCTACTAGCTTGACTTCAATGGCTGCTACCTCTCTTGTCTTGAGGAGGTGCAAGCTCGTCATGCCATGTTGGACTTAAAGTTTTTGGAGGTGTCAGAGAAGTCGACCTTATTGGCGAGGGGAGTGGTGGGGCTACTTAGCCAGTCCGAGAATGAAACGAAGCTGAAGTCGCGGAGGGAGTGGTGGCTAACGAGGGTGGGGTTGGCTAAGGTTGACCTCTAGGCCATTGTACTTATCCTTTTTGTTGAGTGGTTAGTTTGCCTATCGACACTTTTGTAAACCTGACCATTGCCCTTTTAAATTAATGCTTGGAGAGATGAAAATCCATCTTTTTCTATATGTGTGCTGGCTCGTGTGGCGTGTGGCTTTCAGGCCTTGTCCTTATTTGTGACTAGGTCTGCATTAAGGATTCAACGTTTAGTTCGGTAGTTGGCGAGAGGTGGCAAGACACGTCTGAACTTAGGAAATTAATATTGGAGGTTGCAGTTTGAGTCACGTCTGACCTTAGGGGATTAATATTAGAGGTGGCAACACGAGACACGTTCGATCTCAGACGATTAACATTGGAGGTGGCGGCTCGCTGCACGTCCAACCTCAGACCATTAACATTGGAGGTGGCGGCTCGGGGCACATCTGACCTTAAACGATTAACATTGGAGGTGGCGACACATGACATGTTTGGCCTCGGGTGATTAACATAAGAGGGGACAATACGGGGCACATTCGACCGTAAGAGATTAACATTGGTGGTGGTGGTATAGGGCGTGTCCAACCTCAATAGATTCGATCTTAGGAGACCATTGAACTGAGTTGTAAGAACATTCCTAATAGAATTGAGTAATTATACAAAATGCCTCTTGAGGTTGCTTACATTCTAGGTCCTCGAGGCTGGCTTACTTGAGATGGTTTCGAGCCGATAGGTGTCGTGTCTCAAGAGCCCGGCTAGCTTCTGAATTGTGTTCTATTGTTGTTGATGAGGATGTGCGGGAGCCTAAAACAAATTATGATGGCCAGATATCCTTCTTGGTAATCCGAGACGCTTGGGTTCGACGAACTTGGTGAAATAACTACTATAATGACTAAGAAATTCTGCTATCTGGGGGGGGGGTCTTCCGAGAAGATCTACTCTTCACCAGACGAAGGGACAAGGCTCCGCTATTACTGTAAGCTTTGGTAGTGGGGGCGTGGTGTAGCCTAGCGAAGCTTTGGCACTTTTCACATTTCTTGGTGAGGTCGACGACGACGTCTTGTGTCATCGTCGGCCACTAATACCCACGTGTTATGAGCTTTTTGGGTATGGCCCTGGCCGCCCGGTTGCCAATATGGCTACCGCATATTCCTTCATGTAGTTCTCGAAGTGCATAGTCGGCTATGCATAGCCTCAGGCACTTGATGTATGGAAGGCCTTATAAGCTTCAATAAAGCTTACTCTTAACGATCATGAACTTTTTTGTGTGTTATAGCCCAGTGGTATTCCTACTGGGAACCCCAACGCAGCCCCGGGTTCGAACCCGGGGCCTTGCGCTCCCTCTCGCCCTTTCCGTCCAACCCGCCTAGGTGGCCCTCCTCTTGACGTCTTAAGCAGCTTTCTCGTCTATGCAAGGAGTGAGCCCAGGAAAAGAAAGTTCCTGAAGGGGTCTTTTTAGGTCGAAGCAGAGTCTATTTAGCCAACCAGCACGTCTTCCCCCTTAAAATTAGGGGGGAAGATTTCCTTGATGAGAACAAATCATTGCTGGCCGAGCTCCGAGGACGAGGCTAGCCAAGCAAGTGTGTCGGCCTTGGCGTTGTTCAACTTCGAGACTCGAGTCATTTTAAAGTGTTGCAACTAAGATGCAAGCTTTTTTACCACCACGAGATATCTCACCATGATAGGATCTTTGGCCTCGTATCCTCCTGTGATCTAGCCAACGTTTGTTGTAGGCTTGTACCTTCTTAGCTCCGAGATGGAGGGCCACTGTTAGCCCCGATATCAAGGCTTCATACTTTGCTGTGTTGTTGGAGGGTAAGAAGGTGAAGGCAAGGCGTACTTTAGAGGACCTCCTCTTAGAGGGATGAGGATGAAATCGGTTTTGTAACTGTCGAGCAGGAGGAGTCATCCACGGACAGGTTCCAACACTGAGCTGATGAAGCCACCTCCCCTGCCTCGGGCAGGAGTTGCTTGGTGCTCTTAGAGGGAATAGTTGTTTTAGCTACAAAGTCTACAAGGGCCTATCCTTTGATGGTGTTTTTGGAGGAGAAGCTAATGCCGAATTCCCTGAGTTCTACAATCTATCTGAGACATTGAGATTTTGGTGGATCTATCTCAATGGAAGGTCGGTGAGGACTGTGATGACATGGGATTGGAAGTATGGTTGCAGCTTCCGAACTGTTGTGACAAAGGCGAGGGCCGCCTTGTTGGCCTAAGCATAATTGAGGTTACGTCCCTGCAACACCTTGCTAACAAAATATATAGGGTTTTTGCACTTGGTTCTCCTCTTGCACTAGTACGGAGTTGATGGCTTGAGGAGTGGCTGACAAATAGAGAAATAAAGTTTCACTGGGCAATGGTTTAGATAGAGTCGGTGTTGAGGCGAGATAGGTCTTTAGTTCCTTGAAGGCCTTATAGCAGTCCCCTCTCCACTTGAAGGCTTTGTTGGTCTTCATGGTGGTGAGGAATGGCAGACACCTCTCGACGGACTTTGAGAGGAACCGGTTGAGGGCTACTAGTTGCTTGTTGAGGTGTTGCACTTCCTTCACTATTTGAGGTGGCTACATGTCAGTGACAACCTAGACCTTCTCGAGATTGGCTTCAATTCCTCATTGGTTGATGAGGAGTTCGAGGAACTTCCCCAACGTCTCCCCGAATGAACATTTCTCCAGGCTGAGCTTTATTTTGTATTTCTTGAGTATGGTGAATGTCTAGCAGAGGTTAGATAGATGATCCTCAACATGTCGACTCTTTACTAGCATGCTATCTATGTGAACCTCCATATTCTTGCCGAGTTGAGGCTCAAACATTCGGTTCACTAGATGTTGGTATATGGTTCTGGCGTTATTCAATCCGAATGGCATTTGAGTGTAAGAATCGATGCCGAGGTTGGTGATGAATGTTTTTCCTCGTCAGCCATGTGTATTCTGATTTGACGATAGCCTGAGTATGCATTGAGAAAGCTTAAAAGTTTATACCTCATGCTTGCATTGACCAGTTGGTTGACTCGAGGCAAGGGATAGTTGTCCTTCGGGCATGCCATGTTGAGGTTGGTGAAGTCTTTATACATGCACTATTTGCCCATTGTCTTCTTGATGAAGACGTCATTGGCGACTTAGGTGGGGTACTGCACTTCTCGGAACAACTTGGTCTGCCTCCTGATGTTGAGTTGTTCATGCACCACCTTTTGACGCTTCTTGTGAAAGACCAGCTTCTTCTACTTTACGAGTCGAGCTTTTGGATTAATGTTGAGTTGGTGCGTAATAATCTCGAGGTCGATCCTAGGCAGCTTCTTACATAGTTGGCAGTTTCAGTCGAAGCCATTATGTTTTGGCTGAAATGTATCAGTTTCAGACTTGGGCGATCCAAAATTGGACTAGCTCAATGTAGTAGGTCCGAAGCTTAAAATAAATTAATATTTTATTAGGTTTCGGGTGAAACCAATATCACTTTTGGGAGTTTTGGCCCAATACACCTGAAACTGGGCGAAACTAGCTTCACCCTCAGATCTAAGATTGAAACTGAAATCATTTTGATTTTGTACCCGACCAAAATTGAGTCCGAAATTGAAATTGTCATCTTTGGCTCCTTCGGACCATGCAAAGACATCTGAATGTTCATCTAGAAAAGCTTGTGGGCTTCTTCGGATAGGGCTTCACTGACCTTTATAGTCTTTAGCCTCTCGGACACGGTCATGGTCTTTTGCCATTATTCTTGGAGGGCCATGTTATAACATTTTCGAAACTCGGCCTGATCGTCTTGCACTTCTCCCACCCTGGCTCAAGTTGGGAACTTTAGTTTTTGGTGAACCATTGATGGCATGCCGGCTTTCAGTGCCAGAATCCCTCTCCTAATGATGGCATGGCATTGCAGGCCGAGGTGATGTGTACCATTACGAAGTTGGCATTAATGATGACCTGTCGAGACTCAGTGTGATGCCCCCATATATATATATATATATATATATATATATATATAGTAAGGCTACAATACGATTATGCCCCTGCGTGAGATCCAAAGGCGTAGATAAAAAAAAAAAAACCGGCGCCCCCGCCCGTTTCATGTGCCGAATGCACGACTGGGAGTGGGTGCAGAACTGTCGAATGTCAATCCGACAGTTCCGCTCTATGTTACAGCGGACCCCCCTCGCCGATATATATATATATATATATATATATATATATATATATATATATATATATATATATACTCACAAATTGTTCCATTCTCAGATCTAAGCCAATTCTAGAGCAGCGAAAATTCAAGTTGATATTACTAAACTCTAACTAGTTGTTTCAATAACCCAATTGAAACGATAAAGCATCACATCTTTTAATCAGTCAGATGATGAGTTGGGGCAGATTCTTAAACAACCAAAATCTCTACCTTTTGGTATAATTAAACTTAACAATTCTCATGCATGGTTTACAATCAGCACACTCTACATCGAATTTTTCACAGATGAGATCATCAGGTCGGTACAAAAGAACCTTATTAGTGCATACAAATGAATTAAATTCTTGCTATCTGGTACCGCTAATTAAATCCTTCTCTAAACAAAAGACTCTAGATAGATCTACCATCATCTAAAGTACTTTTAAGACTCAGATCCCACTCTTCTGGTTCAAGTCTTGCTTGTCTAAATTACCTAAAATGTTAAGGGAGGGCGTGAGCTACACTTGCTCAGCAGATTTTACTTCTTCAACAAGCATAGTTTACATCTTTAATGTTTTGAGTTTTGACATGATATGCACGAGATAACATGGCGATAAAAGTAGAATATTCATAATTCTAGCTACAGGACTAATCAATGGCACGAATCAATTAGTTAAAATAGTAAGTCAGAAAACATGGCATGGTTCTTTCAAATATGAGATCAAGGAAAAGTCAGAGAACAGAGTTGTAGCTCACTGGGTGCTGTTACCAGCAACGTTTCAGATTTAGAAGTACACATCAAATATGCCAACATTTCACACTCATGTAATGGAATGACCATTTTCAGATCATTCAATAGCATTTCAAGAGACATTTCACATTTATCACTCCGAAAATTATTTGTTCGAAATATATGATTAAGCATTCATTTTGGTGCAATGCCAACATCCGCTTGCCGGTATGTACTTCGGGGTGCTCCTCCTCAGGTTTCGATAGCCCTATATGCATAGGCATTAGTTGTCCACTTTCCATGATAATTTTGTTCACTTACACTTATGGCCATACATAGTTTCAGAGATTGATTTATGTAGACAAGGCATAAGAGCAGTAAACGATCACACATGAAGTCCAAAGATAAGCTAAGATTTACAAGTTTTGGAAACAAAGTACAAAGCTCCCCATCGGGGTGGGTGAGCTTGAGCATTTAGGTTCAGCCAAGCCAATGTACTGGAAAATCTGGTGGTAACTTGGCAAATTATGCCGAATATCTTAAGTAAATGAAACTACAAATATTATCATTTACTTAAATGATGTTCAAGTAAATAACAATGATGTTCAGGTAAATAACCATGCCCCGAGGTGATGTTAATATGCATCTAATATTCTATTAACATGTCACACACATATATCTATCACTTAATCTAATTTCTTTCAATCTTATATGCATGTCAACTGGGTTTTTTTGGTGTTGTGATTAATTTTTATATTTTTCATATTTGTTTAAGTTTTTTTTACATTTTTTGTGGACTTTTATAGGTTTCGGATGATTTCACACCCACCCGAAACTCAAACCGAAATCAAAACCGACTCCCTCGTCCTTGCATATGACTACTTGGACTGGGAAGAAGGCCCTAAAACTAACTTTAAAATGTAAGGATTCTCAGCAAACACAAACTTAACCATCATGCATTGTATTTATTTTCTAGTTGCTATCAGGGTTGCCATCGTGTTTTGACCGTTATGTTAGGATAGAGTCATGAGGATCATGATCATAGGTGTCAAGGGTAGAAGGATCACTTCCAGAGCTTGCTTTCACCAGGCATAGCTCTTCCTTTCTTTCTCTCTCTAGCCACTGTCAAGACTAGTTGTGAACAAGTAGAGTGTGCATGTAGGATCTAAATAAAGTTATGCTAAAATGGTATGTCATATCTAAGCAAATGTATGCTTTTAATCTACTAAAACATGAGTTTAAGAATCTTACTTCTTTTCCTATATGACAGCTCTTTGGCCTCTTACAACCTTTAACCTTGACTTTGCAACTCTCTATCGATCTACTTGAGCTTTACCATAGGAATGAGTAGTATGTACCCACTGAACTCACCGAGTGTTTTATATATGATTTGACCGATTTTGTATTGATAGATGGGGAGGTCTAGTGTAAATAAGGAAGTATCCCCCATTTGAATCCAATAAAAATATCAAAAAAATTATATCTCTTACCAATAAAAAGTCAACTATCTCATCTAAGAAGAAAATCGTGATTTTGGTGATTCCATCAAAATAACGACTTTCTAATCTCCTATAATTTGACATATCTAAAAATTTTATAATTCAAATAAACCCAATAGAATACTAAAAATCTAAAGTACGATAAAAAAAAGTCAAACGTGTATATGACTTCTCAATTGGGTGAAGCAGACTAAGTGTTGTCAGTAGGAGAGTGGCTCCCATGGAGAAGTCATATGCACGTTTGATTTTCTTTATCGAACTTTAGATTTTTAGTATTCTATTGAACTTATTTGAATTATAAAATTTTTAGATATGTCAAATTATAGGAGATTAGAAAGTCGTTATTTTGATGGAATCACCAAAATCACGATTTTCTTCTTGAATGAGATAGTTGACTTTTTATTAGTAAGAGATATAATTTTTTTTGATATTTTTATTGGATTTAAATTGGGGGGATACTTCCTTATTTACATGTAATATCTTAAGTAAATACAACTATAAATATTAACATTTATTTAAATGATATTTAGGTAAATAAGATATTATGTATATGTAAAGGGATTGAACTATTGAAGGGATTTCATATATGTGAAGGGCATCGTTTCTCCCGATTTCGGGCCGACACAGGGCGAAACCGGTTTCAGGTGCCGCTCGAAACTAATTAAATATTATTATTTTTTAAAATGTCTGATCGGAATAGTGTTTCGGTCCATTTTTATGTCGCCCTAGGCCGAAACCGACAACCATGGTCCTATGGTGCTTCGGCTCCTAGCTCCAAGGTTACTGGAGATGGACCAACCTTAGAAGATTCAAATGGTCAGGGCTAAACTTAGTGAATCTAAATTGTAATGGACTGAGGAAGGTTTCCTCTTACCTTCCAAGAAAACCTCTTGAGATGACATAGCAGAATTCAGTCGGCCTTGGGCCTTTAAACTGAGCTCAAAAGTTCCTTATCTTGTAAAGGTTTCTTGGAGAGAAAGTTAGGGTGTGCTGCGTCACAATGTGGTTGGGGACAGTACAGTGGAGTCCTTCAGCCATTAGTTAGGATTTACTTTTAACAGGTTTGGTCACAGAGTTTTCCACTAAGGGGTGCTACTTTTATAGATCCGTGTGCATATCTTTCCCAATTTCCAGCAATCTCATTGGCTCTTCCTGTTGGGTAGGTGGGTTTGGTTTCAGAGAATCCCACTATGGAATGTTTTCATTGGTTCAAGCTTCTTTTATGTAGATCAGGTCTAGAGCTCTCGTACTTAGGAATGCTCCCATTGGTTGGAAACTGCTTTGGCAGACGCAGTGGGCAGGCGTTTAGGTGTGGACTACCTTCTCATTGGTTGGACGGTACACTTTTATGTAGGTTTCTTCCATGCATGATGTGAGGAAGAAGTTCGTCATTGACTGGTGGTCCTCTAAGGTTTACGAAAACTTAGTTTGGTTTATAGCACAATAATCATTAATCCCAAAAAGGTCAGTAATGTAGATTCTAATAGAAATTGAAGCGTTCACTAAGTTGCTAATTGGAATGCTAATCAAAGTCCTAATTGGTTCTCACACCATCTGTTAATCGAAGCATTATTTGAACTAATAATTCGTTTTGATAATCGATAGGCAAGTGATCTAATAATTGAAGCAGTAATCGATAGGAAATTGTAGGTAATAATCAAAAGATTAATCAAAGTAGAGTTAAGTCCATAATCGGATTGATAATCGATTGTAGTAGTTGCATGTATATTCGGATCACAATTCTGAAATCAATTGGAACAATAATTGGAACATAATTTAACTATTAATCGAATGACTAATCAATTGTCAATTTGAGGCTAATTGATGCAGACTTGCCTACTAATCGATATTGAGTTTACTCAAATAATCGATGGGAAAATGAGAAGGACTTAATGCACACCAAAGGTGTGCACTAAGTTGTGCACACCCTATTGGGGTGTGCCACACATGGATGGCAAAATCGGCCGACTCGACTCGGAGCGGAATCGGCCCATACCGACCCGACTTGGGGGGGGGGACACCCACCCACCCACGGGACTAGGTGTGCAATCTCCACTGCACGACTCAGCCCGACTCGACACGACTCAGCCCGACTCCGGCCCGACTCGGGTCGGGATCGACTGGGGCTGACCCAGCCACCCGACCCGACTTTGCCATCCTTGGTGCCACATCAACCTTGGGGTATTTAATATACCCCCAGGGTTAGGTTACATCAACCCTTAAGGGTTGATGTGGCACACCCCTATAGGGTGTGCCCAACTTAGTGCATACCAAAGTATTTTCCATGGGAAATAAATTGGTAATCGATGTAATAATTGATAGGAAATAGATTAGTAATCGATGTAACAATCAATAGGTACATAGAGATCGATGGTAATCGATAGGAAAATGGGTTAGTAATCGATGCAATAATCAATATAGAAATGAAATGCTAATAAATATGGAGTTAACCCTATAATCGATATGGACTTGAGCTTTTCCTTATGAGGTGCTTGCAAGGAGTGAGCATTTAGAATCGCTTCCCGAATTGACTCCCTTGGCTTTTGTTGGATGGTAAGGAGGAACATCGAGCTTTTGGTTGGTTGAGCATATCTGGTGAAGTGTTCTAGGAACTTTGATTGAGCATCTGGAATGAGGAGATTGAGCTAGGTGCTAAGGTCTTGAACCAGAATGATGCCCCCCCCTAGCAGAGTCGGGAATGCGCGGTATTTGACTTCATCTGACACCTCCTGAAAAGAAAGGAGCTTGTGAACCCCTCCAATTGGTTAGAGGGGTCAATCATTCTGTCATATGGCTTCATGCTGGGCATCTTCAGGTGCCCTAGGTGCATAGTTGTCAAGGCGTTGACCAAGGCATTTTTGGGCTCCTTATGTACCTAAGCGGTGCTTAGGCGCTAAGGATGATGTCTAATCTAGGTTATTTTAAGAGACTCACTCTATATAATATTTATTTCTCTAAAGATATATAATGTTCATAAAATTTAAATGAAAAAGACCATAATGTGATAGATATTATTGCATTAATATATCACAAAAAGTGAGGAGGTAAACATTGAAATAATTATATATAAATGAAACATAAAGTGTAAAGTTACGTACCTCAGTGTCTCTACGTCATTCAAGACTAAGTCTTTACTGCATAATAGGTTGGGTTTGGGGGGGGGGGGGGGGGAAGGTCGGGAGCATTAGGAGTCACCAGTTGCTGTGGCATTGTGTGCAGAATGCATAGTGCCGTAGTGATAGATCGAGGGGGGGGGGTTGTGAAGAGAGGGTGGGGGTGGGTGGGTGGGTGGAGAAGAGGCCAGGAGCATTAGGGGTCCCTAGTTGCTATGGCACTATGTGCAGAATGCACAGTGCCACAGTGGGGGGGGGGGGGAGCATGGATGGCAAAATCGGCCGACTCGGAGCGGAATCGGCCAATGGCGACCCGATTTGGGGGGGGGGGGGACAACCACCCACCCATGGTATAAGGTGGAATCGGAGTGGATCGACCGGAATCGGGTGGAGTCGGGCCGACTCAGCCCGACTCCACCCCGATTCCACCTCGACTCCATCTGATGTAGGCCGATTCCCTCAACTTACCTTAAGTACGTCTAATCTCCTCCACTTACCTTATTTACCTGAATATTATTTAAGTAAATGTTATATTTGTAGTTTCATTTACTTAAGATATTATATGTAAATAAGGAAGTACCTCCCATTTGAATCCAATAAAAATATAAAAAAAATTATATCTCTTACCAATAAAATGTCAACTCTCCCATCGAAGAAGAAAATCACGATTTCGGTGATTTTAGCGAAATGCTAACTTTCTAATCTCTCATAATTTGACCTATCTAAAAATTTGATAATTCAAATAAACCATATGAAACACTAAAAATTCAAAGTCTGGTAAAAAAAGTCAAATGTACATATGACTTCTCCAAGGGAGCTTCTCTCCTATTGACAACACTTAGTCTGCTTGAGACCTCTCAGGATTTGGTCAAACCTAAACTATCATCACCTAAACTCATGAGATTTTTTACTTTTTAATTGAAAAGAAACTAGAAAGTGACAATTCTCATGACTTTAAGTGATGATAGTTTAGGTTTGACCAAATCCTGAGAGGTCTCAAGTAGAGTAAGTGTTGTCAGTAGGAGAGTGGCTCCATTGGAGAAGTCATGCACGTTTGACTTTTTTACCGGACTTTAAATTTTTAGTGTTTCGTATGGTTTATTTAAATTATCAAATTTTTAGATAGGCCAAATTATGAGAGATTAGAAAGTTAGCATTTCGCTAAAATCACCGAAATCGCGATTTTCTTCTTCGATGGGAGAGTTGACTTTTTATTGGTAAGAGATATGATTTTTTTGATATTTTTATTGGATTCAAATGGGGGGTACTTCTTTATTTACATGTAATATCTTAAGTAAATGAAACTACATATAACATTTACTTAAATGATGTTCAGGTAAATAAGGTATTATAATTATCGTTGCTCTGTGTTATAATATGAACATATGTGCAACTAGATTATGGATATACCCAAAATGTTCTATTATTATATATTTTTTCCGTGATTTTTTCTCATTTTTTAAGCTGGCCGATCTTGAATCAGGCAGACTCCAATGGAGTCGGGCGGATCCTCTGACCCGACTCGGGTCGGGGTCGGTTAGGTCCGACCCAGCACCCCGACCCGACTACCATGGGGAGGAGGGGAGTGGTAAGTGTAAGCAGATCTTACGGTCCTCACCGCAAGCTTGCCTAGGTCAGGGGAGGGGGGCTAGGGGCGGAGGAGATGTTTGAGAGACGGGTCTAGGCATGCCAAGCGGTGTAGTGATGCACCTTGGCCGCCTTAACTGCACCTTGGGGGTTTTTTTTGATCTTTTAAAAGGTGGGCCTTTTTAAAGCACAGAGAAAAGCACCTTTGAGAGGTGCCTAGGCAACCGCTTTGACAATTATGCCTAAGTGTGCGGCTTTGAGTATGTCCTCTGTAAATAGGGACCTGAGGTACGTCATTGATGGCGTGGTCGAATTGGGGAGTTGCCCAATCAGATGTTGCACTTCTTTCTGTATTTCTTCCAACTTCTTCTCCAATTCCTTTATAGCGGAAGGAATGACCATCCCTGATATCAGGAGCCGGGTGTCAAAGTCGCCTAAGGTAGGTCGGCTCGAGGAGGTTGTGAAGTATTATTGGAAGCCCTTGCCGACACGTTCGCTTGGTGAGGCAAAGGATGAATTGGTGGCTCGGTCTAAGGCAGGTTCTGGGTGACCTCAAGAGGGGTCCCTCCTGCTCTGGAGGAGGAGGCTAATCGCCAACCCTTTGATCGCATCCCCAAGCTCGACCACTTGTCGAGATAAAGAGTAGAATTGTCCTTGAGAACCGAGGGGAGGGATTTTGGACCCCAACAATTACCTCTGTTTCTCGGGTATTAGAGTCCTCGGACCGGACGCCACCCTTGCTTATAGTAGAAGCCATGGAAAACCACTTCGCTTCCCACATATGGCGCCAATGATGAAGCAAGTGGCGAGCAAGCAAATGCATGCCAAGCGGGCGTAGTGATGCATCTTGGCCGCCTTAGATGCACCTTGGGGTTTTTTTTTTATCTTTTAAAAGGTGGCCCTTTTTAAAGCACAGAGAAAAGCGCCTTTGAGAGATGCCTAGGCAACCGCTTTGACAATTGCCAAAGTGTGCCGCTTTGAGTATGTCCTCTGTAAACAGGGACCTGAGGTACGTCATTGATGGTGTGGTCGAATTGGGGAGTTGCCTAGCCAGATGTTGCACTTCTTTCTGTATTTCTTCCAGCTTCTTCTCCAATTCTTTCATAGTGGAAGGAATGACCATCCCTGATATCAGGAGCCGGGTGTCAAAGTCGCCTAAGGTAGGTCGGCTCGAGGAGGTTGTGAAGTATTATTGGAAGCCCTTGCCGACACGTTCGCTTGGTGAGGCAAAGGATGAACTGGTGGCTCGGTTTGAGGCAGGTTCTGGGTGACCTCAAGAGGGGTCTCTCCTACTCTGGAGGAGGAGGCTAATCGCCAACCCTTTGATCGCATCCCCAAGCTCGACCACTTGTCGAGATAAAGAGTAGAATTGTCCTTGAGAACCGAGGGGAGGGGTTTTGGACCCCAACAATTACCTCTGTTTCTTGGGTATTAGAGTCCTCAGACCGGACGCCACCCTTGCTTATAGTAGAAGCCATGGACAACCACTTCGCTTCCCACATATGGCGCCAATGATGAAGCAAGTGGCGAGCAAGCAAAGGCAAAACTTAACCGACTCCATGGCCAAGGATGGAACTCAGCTGTTGGGGATGGCTGGGAAATGAAGTTGCGCATGCGCTGTCATCAACCAAACTTGCAGAAAGTCAATGCTGAGAAGGGGTTTCTAGGGTTGACTCTCCGGCGGTCAAGCATAGGGAAGCAAGAGATTTGAGTGAGAAAGGAAGAGAGAGACAGGTATTCTGGTATTATGCCGGGTGTGACATGTGTCTGCTGCCCCTTTACCTGTAGCTACGACTCTTTTGAAAGTTCGAGTGGAATGAGAGAAGTCCCGATTTCCGATATGGGATTAATCCCTAGGTACCTTACTTCTCTCTTCCGCCCGCTAATCTCTCTTCTTTTTGTGTGATTGGTGTCCAAGTTGGGGCCCAGGGCTGCATGCTGATCCCTCCGTCATTTGTAGGACCAGCCGGGCTGGCCTTTGAGTTGGGCGCACGCCGAGACTGGGCTGGTTGGGTTGTGCCCATGGCCGACTTGGGCCGAGGCCAAGCTGGGCCTTCTGGGGTGGACCCATGCTCTGGCCCAGGAGCCTATCAAATTCTTTGGCTTAAGCGTCAAGAACTGAAGTCTCTTTCTAATTGGAAATAGTTATTATAGGGTTTTGATTCTTTAGATAGAAACTAGGTCTCCCCTCTTTGATTTGTTTCTGGGTGATTCTTTTCTATTTGAGAGACCCAGAATTTTTTGGATGCAATGAAAACATTTTCAGATTCATGCTCGTTTCTAGCTGGAAGATTTTGTGTTCTCTTTTTGCTTCTATTATACTAGAATCACCTTCGCTGATCATATGTGAAATGCTAAATCGTTTCGAGATTATTCTTAATGTTTCCTGAAGGTGATCTTGTTTTGTTAAGGTGAAGTGTAAATTCATGTTTCTTAATACAATAATGGAACTCTACATCAGATAAGAGTAGGACTTGGACTGGCTGGAATGCTGCCCATTGGTGTTGGAAACTTCATTCAGAGAAAGAGACTTCTAAAGCAGTTGACTGAAGACTCTTCTCACACGGGAAAGAAAAAAGACAATGCTCACTGATTCTAGTTGAAGAGAACTTCATTTCTGCATTGCAGTAGGGCTTCTTTTGTAATTGATGTTTACCTTTAGCTTGTGAGATCATAGATACTTTTCTAGTTCATCTTCCCCGATACATGCAGTTTCTTGTCCAGCGTTAATGCTGGTAGTCCACTCTAGCCCTGTAATCAGATGTCATTTGCAACTTAATATTTGAATTAGTCTGAATATGAAATAAATTATGTGTCTGACACTCATCGCCATAATCACTTTACTCTCTCTCCCTTAAATATTTATTGCATTTCCCCATATACATATGGGATAAGTCTTTTTCATAAAAAATGTGTATAGAATAACATGAATGGATCTATATGTGTGGTCCAAGTACTTGAAGATCAATTTGTAGGAAAAGATATCTGGACTGTCGGAAGATACCCTGGTTGCTCATGGAATGTTTGCTGCATCAGGTTTCTTTTCCTTGATCCAACTTTTCCTTTATGTTCTAACTATTGTCATCCAAAACACAGCTTTGAATAGCTCTTTCTTCATGATAGTTTTAGTAAACATCACTTCTTCCAATTTGGTGTCCTGGACAATTAACTAATGTAGTCTCGGGAGATCATCATTACTCTTAGTTGAGCACCTTATCTGAATCTCTCCAGGACCAGGTGGAGAATGCACCATTACTTTTGAGAGGGGTAACCTGACTTTGCTGTTAACTAGGAGCATAATTTGCTTTTTGGTGGGCATTATCACTTTCTATAAGGAAAAAAAACAGCTCTCTGATGTGGGAGCATATTGAGATAAAGCAACGACAACAATTTGACAGAAGTGGTCATTAGAATGTGATCAAATCATTTTTATCTTTATTATGTATTTTCTGTACTTATTTATGATGTATTTTATATGTTTGAGTTTGAATAGTATTGGTTAGTCTACCAGTAGTCTAATTGCGTTTAGGATTTCCAATTATATTTCTTATTTTAGAGTGAGTCAAGTTTTAATTTTGATATCTTAATTTAGCTGTCCAATGAGAAGTTAGATAGTAGATCTCAATATCCCATGACACGTTTGAGTCCAATAATGATTTGAATCATGAGCCTAATAAAGTTGTATCCTTTCCTTATGGATCATTGAATGAAAAAGTAAAGAATTTTATAACATACTTTCTTCGGGAGGTAGCAGAGAAACTCCAAGAGGAAGTGGTGAGAGGCCCTATATCACTGTCTTCTTTCCCACATTCTTTATCTCCTCTCTCTATGTGTGTGTGTCTTTCTCTGTCTCTGTCTCTCTCTCTCTCTCTCTCTCTCTCCCCATCTTCATCCTCTGTTGGCTTTCCCATCATTACAAAAAAGAAAACACCTGGCACCCTGCAATATGTTGCAGTGCACATTGCCATCCCTCTAGACAGTGCCATGGTTTGCAGCATCCTACTCTACGCATCTGCACTATCACCTCACTGTGTTGTGATGCCACATTTTGCTTGCTTCCCCGCACCAAATCATCCGCACATCACATGGTCCCCACTCACACATAGTACTGACTGCCTCTTCAGCACACCTCTGTGCATCATTTGTGCACCCATCTCCCCATGCCCAAGCATCTGCACATCACATGGTCCCTACTCACGCATAGCACTGCCTCTTCACTGTGCCTCCTGTCTGTCATATAGTAGTATCTAATTGGGTCTCGTGATGTTTGGAGTTGGTAAATTCATTGCTGTCCTACATCACTCTCTTCTTCATCTGAAGAAAAAGAGTACTTATACATTTCTCTTTGGTAATAGTGCTTGTATGTTTGTAAATTTCGTCAATGTACTTTGTAAGGTGGATGTGATATCTCTTTACCCACATGTGAGATAGTAGCTCACTCCATACAGCTTTGATTCATATGAATAATTATCATTTAATCTTGTTCTGCAGTCTGTTTCAGGAAAAGGCATCAAATTCATAGGATTTATGTGCAGAGCACTGCTCGAGTATATGAAGTATATTATGCCACAGAGTGGCAGGGTAGAGACAATGAATATCTGTGTACTGTGCGCTGTGGAGCTTCTGAGAAAGAAGTGTTTCTTCCCAGATGTGATAGTGGAAAAGTTATGGTGGACTCTTTGAAGGACTCCAGTCCATCTGAGGAAGTTCATGTAAAGATGACCACCTGTGAAAGCAACACTAGTGAAGAAGATGGGTGGGTTGAAGTCAAGATTCCTGATTCTCCTTTGCTTGGTGACCAGAGTAACAGCTTTCCAAAGAAACCAGATAGAAATGTCGTGGGAAACAGTCAGGTACTGTTTGTTAAACCTCCTCCCTCCCCATGGCACTGTGATTTAATTAACTTGGACTATCCATGATTTGGTTTTTATGATGTGATTTGATTGCTAAAACCTACAGATTTTCTACGAGGCAACAGCAGAGATCTCAGATGCAAGTCCTTGCACTTCCCTTATACTCCGGTTGCTGTCAGTGCAAACCAAGGATTGTATTCATATAGAGGAAATTTATATTTATGCTGATCCAGTTGAATCCACTGATTCCAACTCTCCTCTGAGCATGACAGGAAGCATAGCTGGAAATTCTCTTTTGGCCATGCTTGTGCCTAGTGTGCTGCAACTGTCTAAAGCAGGGAGTAAAGTACAGGACAGAACTGTTTCTTCCAATCCTTCTGTGCAGAAGCCTGAACTTGATGCTTCAATGGTAACCAAGGAAATGGACTCAAAAATAGCAAGGGTTAAGATGCAGGAAACATTCACCAGTGTGGTGGAGAAAGAACAGGTCTTGGCACAGACTATGCTCAATGAGAGAATTGAGAAAGTTGATTCTGATGTTCCAAATCAACATCATGTGCTGGATTCTGTTCCTGCAAAACGTGACATAACTCATGGCCACCTTGAAAAATTATTGGATGAGCTTGCTTCACGAGTAGGAAGGATTGAAGCTTCCCTTTCAAGATTTGAAGACAATATACTGAAGCCCCTCAGTTGCATTGAGACAAGGCTTCAGCGAGTGGAACAGCAATTGGATGCACTTTCATCAAGATCAGCATCTTCAAAACCTTTTCAGTGTTCAAGGTTTTCAGCCCCCGAGTTTCAGGTTGATGACTGTGATTCAGATGTAGGCTCTGATATTGCAGACGTGGTCAAAGAAGATGCCACAGTTGACAGCCCTGATGTGGTCAAAGAGGACGCGACAGTCAATAGCCCTGGTGTGGTTGAAGAAAATGCTGCTGTTGATGATCAAAATGTGGTGGAAGATATGCCTGATGGTAGTGCAGTGTCGTCATTTGCTGATGGTGTGATGTTTGTTCCTGCTTCTGATATGTGTCCGGGTTTGTTTATTAAAGCACCTGATTTTGTGAATGAAGAAGATGAGCATGTTAGCAGCAATGATATTTCTGAGTCAGCTAGCTTATCTTGTTCTAAAGCTAAAGCTTCCTCATCCATTGATGATGCATTATCTTCAGCACTCAAGGCATTCATGTTGTCGGCATCTACTAACTCTTGGAAAAATGACGTTCCTTCAGTTCCAGAATCTCAATCTTCAAATGTGGCTGTTGACTATCCAATGTTGGATGAAAACATTGGGACATGTGAAACATCCAAAATATCCAGCTTCAATGAGACCGATGGAATCTGCAGTACCAATGTGGATAAAAAATCAGATATCATGTTTAAAGAGGGCGAAGGACAACAAATGTGTCATCAGAAATGGCACTGGGACAGTTTTGGAGGGTTAGCTATGGATGATGCTTCAGAAACAGATGAAAATGAGAGTGGGAGTGGAAAAGGGAGTGATAACGACAGTAACATAGATGAAGCTCCAAATGAAGTTCCCAATCTTATGAGAACTTGCAGGATTTGGAATGAGGACAGCAGTTCAGACTCAAATTTTGGTGAAAATGTGAATGAAAGTCATCAAAATATGAATTTGTTGGATGAAAACAGCACTGATTCAGAGAATGAGCCTTACACACTTCGTAATTGGCTTTCTGGACGTCAAGATGATTATAGATTCCAAGAAACTAGTTTCTTGGGAACAATGGACTGCAATGAGATGAACACTGAGGTCGGTGATAAATCTGTGATATGTAACCAGAATGCATCGAAGGTGGAGATCCAAAAGGCATTAAACTCTTGTCAGAATGATACCAATACCGAGGACAGTGATAAGTCTTTGAGATGCAGCCAGAATATGCCAAAGGTGGGTATCCTAATGTCTTTAAACTCTTCTGAGGATGCTGAAGTTTTGGACCCTTCACGAAACGAAGAATCTTCACTTTTGGATGTACAATTTGTTCAACGTGAGAAATCGAACTATGCCTTCCAATTGGATGGTCTGATGATGGACATGTTCGATTCTGAGACTGAGGGAAGTGATTGGCTTAATGACATCGGAGCAAGAGAGCATTCCCACTTGCCTTTGTTAGATACTGCACAGGTGGATGCTCCTGTGGCGGTGAATGATGATCCCTTCATTGATTTGGAGGTCACAGCAAAAAGCAGCGAATTTAGAACGGAAGGAAGTAGCAACGAGCAACTGTTTTCCAGCTTGATCTGACATCAGTGAATATTTCTCTCTCTGGCAAATAAAGTAAAGCATCTGTGTACAGTTACTTTGTTCATATATCGTTGAGTACCTTTACCCTTTGGTATCAAAACTTGAATCTAGAATGAGCCGGCGAATCGCCATTCTTCTGAGAAAGGATGTAAAGACGAGCAAATAAATGCTTGTGTCTGGTGCCGTTGTACATATTTGATGCCAGTATATATATGATTGTTCCGAACTGTGGCTTGGAGAGAAGATATAAGAATTGTAAGATGACTGGCTCTCTTGCATTTATGTGTAGTATACATGGTTTTGTGATGGATGTTTTAAAGATGTGTTTGGATGCCCTTCATAGATTCTAACCAGCAGAGATTTAGAGGTTAAACCTCTTTGGGGATCGAGGTGTTGCCGTTTGCTTCCATCGTGAAGTTTCCGTTTGGGAGGCAGGCCTACAAGTTGTGATTCTGGATAGAGAAACTTAAAAATAAATGGACCCCTATCTATAAAAATGGGGTTATCAGGTGAATGAGTAAATGAGTTGTCTTTGATGTCTATTTTTTATATTTGCTTTGTAGGTGTCTAACAGCCCTAAAAGAGAATGCATATTTTCCTAAACTCCAATGTATAAAAGGGGTTCAATTTTAAATCCAGGTGTGTAGAAAAGGGGTTAAATTTGAAGTCCAGGTGTATAGAAATTATTAAAATCTTAGATAAGTTATCACGCGTATGTTCTATAGAAAAAAATCATTTGTTTATTATTGATATATGAAGAATATTACATAGCATATGTTCAAAATTAGGTACCTAATTGTTGCTACAGAAATGTAAGAAAGACGACTCACAAAGTAATGTCAAACATAATTTAATATGAGTAACTCCAACCATCATTAATGCTGAAATATATATCAGGTTCGGGTGGGGGATGTTCAAATACGTCCGACAACTTATAATATCAATTTTGTAGAGGCACGTCAATGTGCATTTTTTTCTCACTACCAAAACAGCCCAAACAATTATTCTTACAAAAACTAAATGAATTCAACAACGCTAAAATATTTTAAAATCACAAATATTAAAATTTCCCTTCTCTCACTCTTCTTGCCAAGGCTGCCTAATTTTGAGATATAACCAAAATGACATTATTTATTTCTCAAAATTGTCCAGAGAACAGTCCGTCTAGTTTGATGTTATTGGAAATAGAAGAATGTAACAGACAAAGCAAAAGCTCCAGTGTCTCACTGAAATTGCAGGATTTATAAATCTAACAATGGGAGAACCATCACTCTATCTTCAATAGACTCATCCATCTACAAGATGTTTCATGGAGTACGCCAGCAAATAACATGCCCAACCTTACTCTAAGAGTGGTCTAGTGGGGTTAGCCCTCCATGTGAGTATTATAAAGTCATGATTCAAATTCCATGAAAAGCAAGTTTATGAAGAATTTCTAAAGGACGACGTAATAGACTAGTTTTCCAAGGGAAAAAAAAAAACAGCGTGCCCAACGTTGTTGGTAGCTCTCTAGTCACCAAAAAACACACCTCATTGCCAATGGCAGAAGATATGATGTGTTACAAAATTTTTCTCAACGTTGTATCCAGAGGATCCTTTTATTTTCCTTATCTCCCCCATATGTATTTCACAACAGTAAATACACCTGAACACATCACGGTTTGAGACAACGAAGGAATACAGATGATGCTTCTGCCGAAAAAATAAGTATACGATAAGACTTTGAACTCTGAATCGAGATAGATCAGGAATAAAGTGAAAATATCTTCAAAAATTTGAACATATCATCAGTTTATCCTTGATCTATCTTAATACCAAACGACCTCAGAGTTTCATGTAGTTGACGCTGTTAAGGTGGATTAACAGCAGGGCGCAGTCCCGTCGTTCACTCTCCTTTGCCATTTTGATGGGTGGCAACAAAATTGCGGATGACTTCCAATGCCAACTGGTGAGCAGTCTTGTTCTGCATCTGCGCGAGCTCATTCATGGCTTCAAATGTTCGTCTGTCTGCGAATGCCTTGAGATTAACACGGGAGGGGGACTCCACTGGACCTTCCCACTTGTCCGCTATCTCCTGAAGCTTCTCAAAGCCCTAAAACACATTACCAGATGAGCTCGTATTAGAATCTTTGACTGCTAGAAGCAACAGAACATGAAGCAGAGAAACAAGAAGCATGACTCGGTTACCAAATGTTTTGCACTTCCCTTCTGGATTACCATGTACGCTGCTCGCCATGGCATGTAAGGTTAAAGAAGACTGCTGTTTTTTGAAAACATTCGCCACAACCGTGCATGCAACTCTATCTTTCTTTTAGTCACTCAAAGCACATGATGCGATGAAGCAAAAATAAGTTGGAAGAGGTACTGGTATATGTTCATGAAGTCTTTCTTTTTCTTTCCCCCCCTTCATAGTCCGTGGTTTAAAAAAATTTCAACTATAGCAGCAATATAATTCTCCATTGTTCTCAACTGAAATTAACTGAGACGCATTTTATTTTTATTTTCTAATGAGGACATGACCTAAGTGGGGAATAGGTATGCCTAGTGAATGAAAGAGCATGTATAGAGTCACCCTCGGCAGGATGTGAGAAGAAGACCCATGGGACATGCGTACAAAGAAAGTTGGGAAATCTTTTCATCCGGATCTCTACAAAAAATGGCCTAGAGAAAAAGTTCACCAAATAGAAACAAAAAAGTTTGTCAATACTATTCCAGAACGGCCGAAATATTAACAAAATCTGCTCATGGATCCTTACAATGCGGTTAGTGAAGTCACCAAATGATTCACCCTGAAGACGTTTCCTTTTCCAGTTGAAGAACAATGGTTCAAGAACTTTCTCCAGATCATGAATCTTAACTTTATTCATGAAGCTCTTTGCTAGTCTTGTCTGGTTGGATGTTCCCCCAGCCAAATCTGTCGAACACCGGCAACACGGTAAAGATAATAATTCTGAGACTTGATAATAACTCTCAACTTTAAGATATATTAATAGTAATGGACGAGATCTAGGCATCTAGGAACGTTATTGTTAAGATCATCATGTAAATACTTTGTTGGTCGACGGGCTAAACCTCAATAGACATAAACCAATAAAGCCCTGATGGCACAGCATACGACCAAAAGAATCTGCCAAGTTGTGTCGCAAAAGCAAATAGTTTTACCTGGTAGCTATTAGGTCCATCACCAACAAATCCTAGCTCAGCCATGTAGGGCCTTGCACAACCATTGGGACATCCAGTGACCCTTATAACCACCGACTCCTTGTATTTCAGGCCTACCTGTAATCACAGCTTCCAAATTTTCACTATCCAGAAAGGAGAAGGTATTTCCTTACGGTAATATACAGCGAGTCCATTACACAACTCTAGATTCCCTTTTTGCTCTGCAAATTTTATAGCATTGCCAGTTCATGAAAAGACAACAAAAAGTACTAGAGATACCTTCTCAAAGACAGCCCTAACTCGTTTGAGAATGTCTGGTATTCCACGTTCAGCTTCTGTTATTGCCAATGGACAAAGGGGCAAAGCAGGACATGCCATTGCAGTAATATTAAGGGGATCGACATACCGAGGAAGCTGTGAATATAATGGTGGTGAACATCAACCAGGCTGTCAAATAGGAAAAAGGAACTTGGCAATACATCAGTGATGTGGAACCGTGGGGAAAAAGGAAGAAGGAAGAGGGAAGAAAGCTGGGGATCTCGCTGGGGAAGAGGGAGAAGCAGAGAGAGGGAGAGAGAAACGCAGAGAGAGAGAAAGAGAGGGAAAGGAGGTGGCGGCTCAAAGGGTTTCTTTTCTCATTAACATCAATAATTGCCTCTCTTGGAGGTTTACAAGAGCTTTTATAACCATTAAACCCTAATGACTCCCAAATGACGCACTAATGACTAAATTAACCCTCAGACCTAAAATAGTACGAAATTCGTACCCAAAATTACAGCAAAATGAAAAAGACCCTATTGGGCTCTTATTGGGCCTACATCCTCACTAAGACTACTCAAATACATAAAACTACATCAATCGGATCTCTATTAGGCCAAATAAAATAAGCAAGGGACAGTCGGCTTCGTTTTCGTAGATCTTCGATCCCCATCATTCTCCCCTGGTTCGAGAAAACTCGTCCTCGAGTTTTGAAATGTCGAAGGACCCACATTGAATAGAGAGGACCAACCGACTCATAGCACATTGTCTTACCCATACAAATTATCAAACGAAGACCCAACAATTGGCACTGATGATGTGACTCAAAAGCACACCATAACACATCAAAATCATCAGAAGCAGTAACAAACAATGTGTCTACTGTGGGAAAATGACGACACAGGGATATCGTGATCTCGAACAATTGATCGGAAAGTAAATCAAAACCCGCTTCAATGATAAGAGAGTGATCCCACAAGTCATGCAGTATCGGTGTAACTAGAACATCCTTTGACTCTTTAACCACATCTCCAACTACCTCTTCCGCCGCCGGTTCATCCTTTGCTACAAAGGGGTTATCATTTATTGTAGACATCTCAGACTCAACCTCTACATAATACTCTTCTATTAACGCCGGAGTGGCTTCATAGTGCTCTTCTTGAATACGAGGCTTGTTCAAAATATCTAACATGCATTGCAAAGTATTATCGATATTCAAAAATTCTTGGTGGCATTCACGTCGAAAGTGGAAGCATGCTTCAGCCAACCCACAATCCATATCTCAAAACACAGTTATACGTCAAAACTGTGGCGAAAAGACCTCATGAAGGGCGGACGCGGTGTGTAGCGTCTGGCTGGGAGTCGGGGCTCGATCAGGCGTTGACACGCTGGTGGCCGCGTGCTCCGTCGCTGGCAAGCACGGTGGGCGGCGCAGCTTTTCCCTGGGTCAACCCCGGGCGGGTTCGGACGGCACTTGTCAGTGACCTGGGACGCGCATCAATGCGCTGGCGGCTCAGGGCGATGCACAGGCATGACCGGGATGGCCGCGGTCTGGGCAAGCACGGGCGACGGGCCTGGGCGCGGGCGGGCGCGGGGTGACAGCGCCTGGACGCGGGCGGCGCGGAGCGACGGCGCCTGGTGCGAGCGGGGCACAGGGGTGCGACGGGCGTTGGGGAGGTCGTTTGCGGCTCCTCGGTGACGGAGAACCCACTTCTGGGTCCGGTTGGGGTCTCCCTCACAGAGAACCCGACAGAGAGAGTACGGGAGAAAGAAAGAGAGCGTGAGACTGAGAGACCGACAGGAGGGAGATGAAGAGGACGAAGAGAAGCGGCTGCAGTGGTACGGGAGGCGCGAGGGGCCGTGGACCTGCGCGACGACGGGGGAGCCGCTGCGGCGCGCGGCGCGATGATGGCGTCCGGCGCGATGGAGAAGCGGAGCTGGCGCGGAGCGCGGGTTCGCGGGTGCCGGGGCAGCTTCACGCGCGTAGGGACGGCAGGCGCGGGTCTGGCTGGTCTTCGCGGGAAGACAGGCCGCGCGGGGTGCGGGGTCCACAGGCACAGGGCGTGGTGTGTGCAGAGCGGGGCCGTGCGACCCCGGGCGCGGGGCCAGGGTGATGACGTGGGGCCCGACGCGGGGCAGGCTCGGGAGGACGCACGCCGGCGCTGCGACACAGGGTAGAGGCGCGCGGGCGCGGCCACCTGTGCTGGGACGCGGGAAGGCGGCGCGTGCAGGGTGCGAGAACGCGGGCCGCGTGGGGTGCGCGGGTCGTAGGCGCCGGTGGTTGCACGCGCGCAGGACGGGGTGCGGGAGGCAGCTTTGCGCGGGGTGGCGCCGGGCGGCCTCGCGTTCGCGGGGGCGGATCTCCCGTGCGCAGGGTCCTGGTGCTCCTGTACGTGGACCGTTCGTCTCTGATACCAATTGATGCGGAACAAATAGGGAGGAGGGAAAAGAGGAAGATAGAAGCGAGAAGAAGGTGAGGTATCGCTGGGAGGAAAAGGGAGAAGTAGAGAGAGGGAGAGAGAAACACAGAGAGAGAGAAAGAGAGGGAAAGGAGGTGGCGGCTCAAAGGGTTTCTTTTCTCATTAACATCAATAATTGCCTCTCTTGGAGGTTTACAAGAGCTTTTATAACCATTAAATCCTAAGGACTCCCAAATGACGCACTAATGAATAAATTAACCCTCAGACCTAAAATAGTACGAAATTCGTACCCAAAATTACAGCAAAATGAAAAAGACCCTATTGGACTCTTATTGGGCCTACATCCTCACTAAGACTACTCAAATACATAAAACTACATCAATCAGATCTCTATTAGGCCAAATAAAATAAGCAAGGGACAATCGACTTCGTTTTCGTAGATCTTCGATCCCCATCAATCAGAATATGCCCTTTGTTTGAAAGATGAAGTCATTATGCTCTTCTGATTCTTTTTTCACATAGTTTATATGAGAAGACTCTTTGACCAACCTCAGAGACTGAGTTTGAGTCTTGTTTTTCCTCTCACCTTTTTTCATAGAGATTAGAGCTCATGATGGTAATGTCTATGAATCTGGCTACCGAGATAATATACTAAGTAAAATTGTCAACTATTTTATATGTCAAGCCAAGAACACAGCCTTGATTCTATTGCTTGAACTTCCATCAACTGAGACAATGGTAGATGAAGGCCTTCGCATTCTATAAGCCACATATGCATAGAAATGATTACCAGTAAACCCGCCTGGGCAAGAGCTGTGGTAACTGGCCTTCTTGATGTTTGGTGAATATCACACATGATTAGGTTCTAGTTTGGAGTAATTCTTACGTTTAGGTTGTACTTCTCAATTATCTCCCTCAAGGTTGTCTTCATTTTACCCCCAATACGACCAC
Source organism: Colocasia esculenta (assembly GCA_014218235.1). NCBI lineage: Eukaryota > Viridiplantae > Streptophyta > Magnoliopsida > Alismatales > Araceae > Colocasia > Colocasia esculenta. Next base: position 33,330,091 of record CM024760.1, on the reverse strand, counting down.
TGTCAACATGAAGTCCACAAAACATTCCACCATCACCCTGCAAAGAAAGATACAACATAAGCATATTCTTCTCTTCAGGAGCAAAATAAGACCAATAGATGCCAAAACCCGAACCATGCAGCAGATGTGAAGGGCTATCATTTTACAGTCTAGACCAACAGTTGTGTGTGTCACAAAGCACCAACCTGCTCGTGCCACCCAAGATAACTTTTGAATTCCCATTCAGGTGGCTCCTTGAACGGCTCAAACTTCTTCCCATAATACTCCTCAACAATACTCCTAAACTTGTCAATGCCCCATTCATTGATCAAATACTTCATTCTGCTGTATCTTCGGTCATCTCTTCTTCCATGATCACGTTGTGTAACAACAATTGCTTTCACAACATATAAGATATCTTGTTTTGGCACATAACCAAGTGGCTCTGCAAGACGAGGGAAGGTGGCCTCCACCCTGTGTGTTCTTCCCATACCGCCTCCAACCTATGATTGCACAAATTTGATCAGCCAGAAGAATATTAGATACCTAATACCTTACAACTGGAAATGGAAGTATAATCAAACTTCCATGCTTACATAGATGTTGAAGCCTTGAGGTTCACCATCAGCATCAGAAACTACTACAACCCCAATATCATTTGTCAGAATATCTACGGAGTTATCAGTTGGTACAGTTACAGCAATCTTGAACTTCCTGGGCAAGAACTGAGTGCCATATATAGGCTCTGGGGAATCAAGGAAGTTTGTCCCATGCGCATTGTCATTATGAGCTTCCACCACCTCTGGAGGCAATGCTGACATGATTTTCTCGCCATCTACCCACAGGTCATCATAAGCACCAGACTGAGGTGTTAGAAGCATAGCAATGTTCTCTGCAGTCACTTGGGCAAATAAGTAACCTTTACTTGTGAATGGAGCTGCAGGAGCAAGAACATTTCTGTTCAGATCTCCACATGCCCCGAGAGTAGAGCCCATGCTTCTGATGACAGTACCTATCACTGTCTTTAGGTTCTTCTTGAGAATACCATGTAGCTGAAATGTTTGCCTGGTGGTTAAGCGGAGGAGTACCAGTTCCAAACGCATCCGCAAGATTGTCCATGACCAAATAGAGTTTATTTGGGATCTTTCCACATGGATTCTTAGTACGAAGCATGAATTGATATGACTTTACACCACGTTCATCTCTGTTTGTTTGTTGATAACTCCCATGAAACTTAATCAACTGCGTTGCAGCTTCATTTATATTTGCAGCCTCAGATTCCAGCTCCTCATTCAGAGGGTACCTAAGAAAATTACTTTGCTCTTTAAATATTTCAACCTTGCTGTGTTTAGCTTCAACTGAGTCTTGCTTCGCAGGCTGCACACAAGATGGGGTAATCAGCCTGCTGAAAGAGGAAAGAAGAACAAAAAAGCAGTTTATACAATGTTGTAATATGTTCAGTATGGAACTCCATTCATGGTATCAGACAGTTCCCAGACCATCTGAAAGGGGAGAAGAATTAGTAGCTTCAATAAAAAAAAAATAGTAAATGAGATATCAGTATAGTAAGTTAAGGAGAATACATTAGTTAAGGTCACTCATTAATTGCCAATTCCCATACAGAGAACATATCCTTAATATCAAGCTATCCTCTATCCCTCTTCACATAAGCTCTTTCAAAAATGTGGGCGAGTTTTTTAGATTGTTTTGCATAACTTTAAACTACATAACTGAGAAGGTTGGTTTGTACTGACTGTTTTGCATAACTTTAAACTAGATAACCTAGAAGGTAGGTTTGTACTGACTCTTTACTTGCCAACTGCCGTCATGGGAATTTCTCACAGATCTCTCTTATAAAAAATTATCTAGAATCTAGATCAAGTACCTCTTGGAATTGACATCAGGCTCATAACCAATCAGATGAAATTCCCAAATCTTTAGAACATTTATTAAATCTAATTAACCATGTGCAATGAGATAAGAATTGCCATGGCAAAAACAACAATTATCATGGTAATGTGATGGCGACATATTGATCATATAGTGAAGAACATGAAAACCATATTTTCACATTGTAATGCCCTTCCTATGCCATATCTTTGTTCTTTCACACTTGCACGCTATTTTATTTTGTTGAACACACGGTACCATCCACTTTCAAAAACAAGCATTGCCATTTCCGATGTCTAAGGAATGTATTGGGAAGAAGGAAATGCCTCTCTCTCTCTCTCTCTCTCTCTCGCACACACACGTTGCCAGAGATAAATGTCTTCAAAAGGAATGTACTGGGAAGAAGAAAATGCCTACAACTCTCTCTCTCTCTCTCTCTCGCACACACACGTTGCCAGAGATAAATGTCTTCAAAAGGAATGTACTGGGAAGAAAAATGCCTACAACTCTCTCTCTCTCTCACACACACGCATGTTGCCAGATATAGATGTCTTGTACTATTTTCTTGTTAGTCCTATTTATACCAGAAAAAATCTGACATTTCAGAGAAAGATAATACTGCAAGAAATACTGCAAGAAGACCACATCTTCCCCTACCTCCCAGCCGCCTCCAACAGTCGCAGGTAAAGGCCTCTCTCTCCATATCCATTTCACTTGACCTCATCAAAAGATAATATACATTTGAAAAGGATGTCGAAGAAGATGGAGCCAGGATAGAACATAAAAACACACGAACTGCTTGTATGCATCGAAAGAGGAAAATTTGAGAAACATCAAAGAAGCCAAGTAACTAACTGCCACTCATCCCTCAACTGAGTGAGACGAAGTTAATCACGCAAACAAAATCAATTAGCCACACTCTAGTAATTCGCTCAAAATCGACATAGCCTACCCCCCATGCTGCAGCGTCTTTCACGCCAATCACTTAACACCGTAATTTAACAATCCGAAGTCGACTTCCAGCAGCAGACCAGCAGCTTGCCCGGGATAACACACCGAAGATCGCCACTAGTCAGCCGCAGCACATGCAAGGACACAACAAGCACAGCACCGCAAAGACAAACCCAAACAACCCAATAATGCCAAATCCAAGACGCAAGGAGGGGGAGAGAGAGAGACCGAGGCAAACAGATGGATAGGCAGACAGAGAGAAACAGGCGGTCGAGGGGTCACTCACTGTGGAGACCGCGGTGACGACGGATGAGGAGGAGGAGGAGCCGGAAGAGGCCGAGGGCACGCGGACGGACCTCGGCAGAGCAGCAAAGCCGGACGCCCTCAGTCCCTGGTACCTCTGCATGCAAGCCTCCGCGTCTCCCAGAGCGTGGGGACCCAAAGTAACGATCGCCGCCATCGCCAGGGGAAGCAGCACCACAGGTCGCCGATCGAGTAGCGAGGGAGGGGCAGGCATCGACGCGTGTGGTGGTGGCGACACGAAGGTGCTAGATGGAGGTGGGGAAAATCTCGGTCCCTCGAGTATTTGTTTGTTATTATCCCTCACCTGGCTTTTGTTTTCACCCGCATTTTGGTGACAGACTGCGCCATTTGACAGGGAAGAAAATGGAAGGATGGACGCGTGTGGTCTCGAGGCGGGGGTGACAGTATAAGACCGGCGGCCAGCTCGAGACTGTGAAATATCGAGTCGCAGAGCAAGATTTGCGGTGCTTGACGAGCGAATCGTACCCCAACACGATCCTAACTCGATCGGGTCAGGGGAGCTCTAGCTAGAGAGGGAGTTGCGCGGAGGGGAAAGGGGGTCTGGACTCTGGAGGGAGTGCTGCGCGGAGGGGGTGGGGGCGGATGGGTGACGACTCGATTCTCTCTCTCTGCCGCCGCTCCACCCACCTCAACTTTCCTGACGAGCTCTTTGCGGAGGGGGTGGGTGACGGTGACAGGATGGTGGGGAGGCACCGAGGCGGTGTCGATGTCCTCTCTCGTAGGTGTAGATTTGAAAAAGAGAAAATTTTAGTATATTTTTATATTACAATTAAATGTAATATGATTAAGTACTAAATTTATATGACATCTTTTACATGGAGAGTGATAAAATGACAATCTATTTATTAAGTGCCATATGAATTTAATGTCTAGTCATATTATACTTTAAATATAATAAAAAAATATACTAAACTTTTCTCTTTAGAAAAAGGCGACGGAGATGGATGCCAAGGTGGATGCCTTGCACATTAAAATACTCCGTCACAATTGATACTAGCACCAACAATCGTAACAGTCGTAACAACAATACTCGGGGCTGCATGATTATAGAGAGAAGTCGATTGTGCGGGGGTGGGGGGGGGTGGCGACTCGGTGCGATACAATATCAGACTAGGAGAATTCCAAATTAGGTCGATCCATCGACACGACCAACTCTGTCGTAGAGTAAATTTTGTTTCGCAAAGTAGCAAAGTCATGCTATGAACGTGGAATTTAATTTATTTGATATGTACCCAAAGCTCTCAGGTTTCAAAGTTCAAATATGTTTCGTTGTACTTTTGTATGGGACGCATCTTTGAATTTGTGATATAATATGAACCATATTGATTTGGATAATTCGGCACAAATAAGAGAGAGACAAGTTAAAATGTCATACTCAAGAAGAAATAAGGAGTTGAAAGTCTGGAGAGATTATAGAATAGACGTAGGTTGTTGTTACGGGCGAGCATCAGACAACAACATCCAACAAGTATCAACGAGATCTAACATGTCGGGGTGCCGCCATCAACTTGTCATCCCCTTGTCCCCTCCCATGTCTCTTGGTGCCCATTGATGTTAGAGAAATGCTTATTGCACTTGCATATTGCACTTCAAGTACAATATGATTAGACAATAGCTCATGTGGCACCCCTCACATGAGGAGTGATAAAGTGGCAATCTAATTGTTGGATGCCACATAGACTTGTTGTCTAGTCAAATTACACTTAAAATACAATATGCAAGTGCAATAAGTCTTTCTCTGGATGTTATGTCCACCACGCATTCACTACTATGATGATCTTCCTCTCTATTTCTCTGCATTCCCTCCCCACCCAAGCTCACTAAAGTCATGCTGACCAACCCCATCATGTTTGAGGATCGAAAATCTTCAGACACAATGTATATTTTATTGAAAGATCGGGGTAAGAAAAGAGGGGAAGAAAACCACCCCAAAGTCTACGAGAGTGTCCCCTTTGTCTATCACTCTGATTTTTACGCGGAGACACTACTCTCGAACTTTTTCTTCGAATTCAATTATTTCAAAGAGATAAGTGTAATAGCTCAAACCCAATATTTATGACTCAATTCTCTATAGGATGGATGAGAAATCTTGTTTATTGTCACTAAAACCAGTTTCTTGAGCTTCTAGCTTTGTTTTTATCTCCATAAAACTAGTGAGGGACCGTACCGATAGTGAGATTGGTTGTGAAGGCCTAAAGTCGGACATGAGAACATCGCTATGGAAATTCTTGTTTCTTATCGGTCTCAATGGGCCAAATCAGGCCTTGTACATTCTCATGAACCTGGCCCATGCCAAAATAGTGAGCTCCAAATAAAATACTTGAGCCTAGTTCACTCTTCTGCATTCTGAAAAAAAACCCCCCTATATATTATACAAGATTATCATGTCAGTATGGAATTAATTTACTAGCCTTAATTGTACATTAAATTTAAAATCCCTTTTTTAAAACATAAATTTTCTTGCAGGTTTCTTCTTCGTCTAACAAAGGGTGATCTCAAATTATTTCCATTGGTCTCATCTAACAAGATTGTTTAAATCAGTATGCCTGCAAATTACAACGGTGTAGTTTTAGATGTGAAGGATTCTTTGCAAATGACGTCCTCAAGTGTTGTGTACTAGTGAAAGAGGACTCTGAGGCAGTAAACATATGGATTAAGGTGCATTTATAGGGCCTCCGGCAAGCTCAAACCAGGAGGTGAATTAGGGGTTATTTTTATATGTTTCTCGTACCCTCCCACCCAACGGGTGCATTTCTCCTTTTACATGATGTTTAGAGATTTTTTTGTATGAAATCCATATTTATTATTGAAACACTATATCAAATATATGTACACAATTATAATCATGAAGTAAGTAAAAATTGGCATAATTAGGTCACGCAGGATGAGACCGCTGCACCGTTGCCGACGTTGGGCCCGTCCACTTCAATCTGTGCCCCGCTGAGCCAAGAACAAATGACACCTACCTGTGACTCATGGACTCCGGTTTACCTACAAGCCATTGAAACCCTAGTCAATTTCTTCATGAATTGTTGCACAGAGAGTTTTTCTTTTTAGTGACAAACCTAATAATTTTGAGTGGCATACATAATAAACTTGTGTTCTGACAGGGTGGAAGGTCTAATTGCTTCAATGGAGGCAATTGTGGATCTACTTATTAGGAAAAATAACTACTTCTCAATATTTGTGTTAATATGTTATAATCTTAATAAATTCCTGCATTATCATATCAGGATGTTGATGTCCTAACATTTTGAATGCGCTAACATACTAAAACAATTTATCAAACCTTAAGAAGTTAATGTATCAAAGGCAATCATGGGATGGAACCGAAACAAAACTGCCAAAAAGTATGGTTCTAGCAGAGTTTGCCGTGCTGCTGCAGTATAGTACCGTGCTTGGACATTTATGAGCTCTGGCACGAACAGTACGATATGATAAAATCGGTCGATCGATTTTTTTTTTATCGGTCAATCGATATCTTCTAGCAAACACCTGAAGACGTCTAACAAATTAAAATTTAAAATCGATCGATCGATCGATTTTTATCAACATAACGTCATGATCTATTTGATCTTCAAAGAGAGACAAAAATCGATATATTAATTTGACATTTTCAATTGACCGATTGATACGATACAGATCATACCATACTGTATTACAAAAATACGGTATGATTGATCTGCGCGGTACGACCAACTTTGAGTTCTAATTCTATCGACTTTTTTTTTTATAAAAGCATTCTTATAAGTGGCATAAAGAAAGAGATTTTTACATTTGAGTCCATGTAATCTTTATTAATGTCAAATTTGAAAGACTGAAATATAAGAAAAACACCAAAAAGAACAGATCGCTCTTACGAGGGACATAACTAATTTTCATTTTGGAGGGATACTACATAAAACATGTAGTAAGTGTTGCGGAAGCAAAAACACATTTATGCGGTTAGTGCCCATGATATTGACAAAAAATGACACAAGACATGATGTCTTGGCACTGGTCCTATTTATTGTTTTAATAAAACATTAGTTATCTCATATTTTATCATCTTTATGTAAAATAATCACATAAATATATATATTCACTATATCATTATTTGCTACACGTCTTGTCTATAGAAACCAATATTAATCTAAAATTGTGGTTGCCCTAACAAATTAGGGCCAAGGTGATTAGAGAAAGGCTAGGGCAGTGGTTAGTCCTACCTCAACCTTGCGCATCAATATTTCTTCAACAACTCTATCACTAGGTTTCTAAGTCTTAAAGATAGATATATAACTCGGGACTTCGGAGACTTGCTTGGAAAAAGATCCTTTGGCTCAACAAAATTGAAGCCGTGCATTGTGAAGCTTTTTGGACTTCCACAAGTTTTTTTTTTGTGTTAATCTCAATTATATTGAAGAAAGGGCACTGGTGTGGATGTTATTTTATGTAGTTCCTTTAGTTGGGTCTTTGTTCCTTAGCTTTCAAGGATAATTATACATTTAGGCCTTTTATAAGACGAGGTTGTCGGGAAGAGCAGGATTCAAATAGCAATTAATGATCACTATTCTGTTTTTTTTTTTTTATAATGTTGAAGGTGGAAGTTTGGGAGTAGCTTTTACCTAAAAGCCTTGCCCAACGTATCTTAAAATTGTGCTTCGGGAATGATAAATGGTTAATCCTATAACTAAGTTCCACTAATAAAGTAAGAGATATCGAGTATAAGAGTACTATTTACTGCATATTTAGATATGCAATGACTTATGTCGTAATAATCATATATCTTCAATAACTAGTTCACGTGAGTAAACATATATAAGAGAGAAGACAAGATATCCTATCTATCTCATCTGATAATTTATTATTTTTATGGAAATCAATCACACAGAATACATAAAGATCGATGTCACAACACATGTAACTATAATCATTTTATGGGACGAATATTGTACACGTGTGGGTTCACATAACTTAAGCAAGTTTTAAACTATATTCTTCCGTAATTCATATTACTTTGGATTGTTAGAAAATTGTAAATTCTTTGACGGGCCTGTGGGCCAAGTCCAATAAGCCCAATGAGCACTACCCAATAAGATCCTTGGCAGAAAAAAGAAGGGGATGGGCCGCAAATTATAACCAAGAAAACTTTAGTCCCATATATGTCGACTCTCTCCCCTTGCAACTCCCAAAAACCTTGGAAAGAAGACCAACCAATGCAAGTAAAGGGGTCAGACGCTTGGCGACACTTGCTAGTTCAACACCTCATTTTCTTTCTAAATCTCTCTCTCCCTCCCCTCAGATAAAGTTGAACTAATTTGACTATTAAATGATCGATCTATGAATCCTTTTCAAAACGGATGATCCTTTTCAAATCGAATCATCTTTATTAATTTGGGAGTAGACGCTTGTTCTCCCCAAAACAAATCATCTCCGCATCTGAGCTTGGGCCGACCTCACATCTCCAAGATCAGGCTTGTCTCATCACTCTTTCTGTATACCATTTTTTGAACTGATAAGCTCCTGAACTTTATCATCTGACTTGAGAGAAAAACATGTGCACAGAATTGAGTTATAGAGCTTGTTAAAAAAAAAAAAACAGACTTGAGTTAGTAAATAAAGAGAAAGGGAGCGAGTGGGGTGGGTTTTGTTTCGGAATAGGATGGGGATGGACTCCCAAACATGTTGAAATGCCTCTGGCCCATACAGTCCAATGGACCCCCTTAAAAGTATCTTCGGCACATGCTGATACAAAAGATTCAGAAATGAAGACAACCCACTCTAACATAATTACCTCAACTATTCAAGATCATACAGAAAACTGATATCTAAGTCATGTTTATGATAAACGGCCAAGATGTTTTGTCATTAGTTCGGTAGTGTCTGCACATCCATTGGAAGTCAAAAGAACCTTACAAACAGAACAGTGCACAAACCCTAGTGGGTGGCCGCCCAAAAGGCTGATGCATGCAGAGGAGGATCACAAGAGACTTGAGCAAACATAGGTGTCGAAAGAAACATTAATTCAAGCACCTTAAACATAGGCTCTCCATCTGAGTCTTAATCAAGCATGGAGCCTTTTGCTTGGAGGACCTAGCAAATTCAAGATTCGAGAATCTATGTTTGGTAATGCAAGCTTAATCAATTGGGATCAATGGGTAGATATTCTTTGACTCTCTAGTCAAGGGCCAAGGCCATTGCAATCCAAACCAAAAGCTCCCCCCACCAAACATGCTTTCCTACTCCCACCATACTTTATGGGGGGATAGGGAAGCCTATGAGTCTCTCCCTTTGTCCATGGTTGCAATGCAGTTTGTTCAAGAATTCAATCTTAAGCATCACATCTTGTCATAAGCATTACAATATAGAGGGGTGAGACCCATCCATTTGTTCTACATCAACAGGATGCTCCTCATGAGAGGTTGGGGTCAGGGTGGGGCACCCAAGAAGGGTGTGTTTTTGGTGGGCGGTGGCTTGGAATATTGGCCGGCCAAGATAGTGCGCATGGGTCATCATACATGGCACCCTTTCAATGCACACGAGGGTCCCCCCCACCTCTTAACATTGTATTTGAGAGAAGGGTATTTGATTATATTCTATCAATTTTAATATTTGTATATATAAGATAGTTTTTGGAATGTTATATTTAATGTGCCTAAACTTGTACACTTCAGGTTTTGGAGAGTCCAAAGACAACTCCTCCACCACCATTAATTTTTATTATTTTCCTTCAGTCGCCATTCTACAATATTGACATCAGAATCGATATTTTGATATTCTAAAACTATTATTAAAACTAATTCTAAGAAACTAGAACATGACATTGGCTAGGATCACAATTTGTACAAGACATGGGTCTTCTATATATGGCAAGTGTTGAGTCAAAATTGTACAAAAGATTTGATACAACCTTCCTAATCCCTTCCGGGCAATGGGAGAAGGACGTCCACTGAAAGTGTCATCAAGTCCACTCCCCGTCCATGGCCACTAAAATAAATTTTTTCCATATCATTAGAGATTGGTCCATAGGGGTGTAAACGAGTCGAGTCGAATATTATACTGTTCAAACTCTGTTCGTTAATTTTTAATCGAGTTTGAGTCGAACTCGAATTTTATCGAGTATTGAAAATAGTTGTTCAAATTTGGTTCATTTAAATACTCTCGAGTTCGAGCCCTTAACGAGTGTCTTAACAAGTCCAGTTGAATTTTCTAGTTATATATACATATAAATATAAATATATATGTATCTATATTATGTATATATATGAGGCCAATTCAATTGACAAGTAAAAAATTAATTATTAATAAGACTCAAATCTATCTTATTTCAAGGTCATACCCCAAGATCCTTCATAAGCAATTATATTTATAATTTTTTAAATTAAAAAATTAAACGAACTTATTCACAAGCATAAACGAGACGAGTAGACATTTGCTCATACTCGACTCGTTTACGAAACACGTTTAAATTTTTATTTGAGCTTGACTCGTTTGCCTTATTAAACGAGCCAAATTCGAGTAACATCCGAGTCGAGTTCGAACTACTTGTCGAGTGTATTGGTTTGTTTACAGTTCTATAAAACTCTTGTTGGCCTTCTACTTGCTATCCTCCAAGGGGGTCATTTGCTCCAACTGGCAAGGATGGGCCATGTCAGAGGGGGCCCGCAAAAGACCACAGACTCATCTTCCGTGGAGGAGAACCCATTGTAGCTATGTCGACTCCAACAAGCTAGACATCGAGTTGCCAATGACTTGTTCCCTCATGGCCAAGGGAGAGAAAAAACGAAGAGAGGGGGCAGAGAGAGAGAGAGATCTAGAAAGGGAGAGATGGCAAGAGTTTTTTAATTATTTCATACAAAAACTAATCCTCAATAGATATCTTTTTATGTTTTCCTCCCCAGACGGTAGGATCTCTTACGAGTTTTTGATCGCATTAGAGAAACATATGTGTCAATATAATTTTAAGACAAATTATTATGTAATTAATTATCTAAGAAGGGTAATTATGTAAAAAGCTCATTCTTAAAAGGAAAAGCCTTGTTGCACACCGCCCCATGAGCGGTGTGCAACACACTCGGCCCCTCATTGGGGGAGGGGCTGAGGTCACTAGACCCCATTGGGGATGTGCTCACCCCCAATGGGGGTTGTAGTTTGTTGCACATCTCTAGTAGAGATGTGCACCAAGATTAACTCTTCTAAAAATAATTGCTCTGAGGTCGATGGTGTTTTGAAGGATGCAAGTTTATAGATTATGAGCTGGTCGCCAACAAATCCATTCAAATAGGAGAATATTTAGTAGGCGAATCTCTCAAAGAAATTTTAGAAGAAAAGGAAAAATTATATACACTATCCTTAAGATATATCATATTCAATGTTATACTATTAAAGTTTATATGTTATATTCTAGACTTATATATTTTATCATATATATTTTTACCATTTAATTTTATCTATTTAACATAATTATAATTGAGTTAAGAGAGTAAAAATTTAATATTGCATGTATAACTCTCTCTATCTCTCTCTCTCTCTATATATTTTATAATTTTCTCTCTCAATCTACACAGCCTTCCTCCCACCTCCCCACCTCTCTCTCTCTCTCTCACACACACACACACACACACAAACACAACACTCTCGGAACTGGGCTCTTTCCGCCGAAACAAATCATGGGATCGAGGGGCTCGGCCTCCTGGTGCGATTCTCTCTCTCTAATTCTCTATACCCCCTCTGACACCGCCCCCTCCCCCGCCAACTACTCTCTCTCTCTCTCATTTCGTCCATGACATATTAGAACATGTACGTAGGATAATTTAGCAAGTCTATTTTTTTCTGTAGACTATACTGTGCTTGACGGCATTAAGACCGTTTGGTGTAAAGATTTGGAGGAATAAGTTCCCCAGCTTACAAAGTTACCTGTTGCTCTGAGCAACTTCCGTGTGCATATTTCATGATATATTTCTATTATGAATAATACGTGCTATATATTTTGGTACGTCATACCTGACAAGATGACGAGTTCATTTTTATATAATTGATTCACAGGATTGTCTTATATATAAGATAAGATGCGGTAAAAGATCTTATTTGTTGTTTCAAAAAAAATAAGTTTTATTTCAAATCTTATCATATTAGTATGAATCAATCACAAAAAATATATCATCACTAGACTAACCACATAAAAATATGTCAAACATTTCATCAATTATTGCTCATCTTAGTTTACATGTATCAAATATTACTCCTCTCCTGCACACAACTCTATATAATTAATTGTGTGTATACGACAAAAAAAAATTAAGTTACCATTGAAATTAGGGTTTGAGCCTTTGAGAAACATAATTAAAATGACCCAAGGACCAAAAGAAAATCTGCGTCAGACATGTAACTAAAGTTTCCCATTACGACAGCACAGAGCGGAGGTCTCCATGTGACCCCACCAATTAATGTGACATGGCCAACTCTAAATTTTTGTAGACATGACATGATTAGATGTGGATTCTACCCCCAACCTCTGACCCCGCGTTGCAGCCTCAAGTTCCTGTCTTATTGTTGTCGAACTGTCGGTTGGAATTTGCACACTTTTTTAAGTTTAAATGGGCCATCTTTTCTTACCACATTGAGAGGTCTATAGTAAATACTGCAGACTTTTCTTTCATTAATTTAATCGGAATTAATTGTTATATGGTGGGAAACTTGACGTCAAAGATTCACAATTTTCTCTTCAACTCAGAGAAAAACGCAATATTTCCCCCCATGTTATCCAGGATTAATTCAGATCTACGTAGACAAACTGAAAGAAAAAAAGTTACTTTCGTAACTTCAAACATTATCTGGACGGGTACCACACGCCATGCATGGCACAATCGTTGTGCTTGATCCGAACAATTCAGCTCTCCCTGTAGCTAGACAATAATCTTCTCCCCACAATGATAGCACCGGTGGTAATTACCAACAATGGTGGGAGGCACGTGAGATAGAGGTGAGGTGACACGGCGTCTCTACTTGCATGGAATCACGTGTGGTACCACATTGGATAAGCAGTAACATTTCTCTGACTCCATTGAAACTAATTAAGCCCTTTCAACTTGCCCTTATCATCATAAATCATTAGCTCTTGTAGAGATCAAAAATTCCTGAGCTCTTAGATTTATTATTGAAAAAACCATTGGTTGCACCAGCGAGCAATAGAAATTAGTTTGGGGGTGTGGACACTCACTTAGGACAGTCGTTCGGAGCTGACCAAGTCAAGAATCTTGGCATCGGGATGAAGGCTGAAGCAAGAATTATGACGTCTTATGACTTAAGATTCTAGACTATGGAATTTGGGGGTGATGAATTTCATAGACGTCAAATGCTTCACAAGACCCTACACCACAAGGAAAATCGGAGATAATGATTGATAATATCGATCGCTAATCGATCGCAATTCCGTCGCAACAAAGCACCTCAATCGATTTGCAACCGATCAGCGATCGATTAGTTCGGTCACAATATTTTGGTAGCTATATTGCGACCGATAATAATTGGTTGCAATATCAGTTGCAAATTGCAACTGACTAATATCGGTCGCAATTTCGGTCGCTAACATCAGCGACTAACTTTATTCGGTCGCTGTCTTTAGCGACCACTAATTACAGTCGCTATGCAGTCGCTAATCTTAGTGACCAAAATTGCGACCGATATTAGTCGATAGCTAATCGATCACTAATTTTAGATTTTTTTAATAAATAAACATAAATAAAAATAAATCACCTGATAAATGACAATAAATCACACTAATCACAATACATCTATCACACAAATCATAATATCTCATCACACAAACCACTGGAAACATCTACACAAACCGATGAGACATCCATCACATAAATCACAACATCCATCACACAAATGCAAATAAATCGCAAACCATAATACACACCCATCACAAAATCACAAATCTTCTGTATATGTGTCATCCTGGTCGTCGTCTCCTCCAACGCCTCGCGATGGATGATCCTGTATGTCATTTATAAAATAATAAAATCAAATATTAAATAAATAAATTATTTTTTCTTTAAAATTAAAAGCAAGATATTTTTCACTTAACTTAATTTGACGAATGATAGTTTGAACGTTTTGCTCAAACTGATAGTCCAATTTAGACTGATCCGTCAGTTTTTACAAGTCACCCTCACCTTCTCGATCGTGTTGAAAACATTGACAAAAATCAAACCTACATTTTCAATTTTGACCCTCTAAAACCCGTGTTTATTGACTTTAAATTAGGTTATTTTAGAAAATATACATTTGAACATCGAGCTCAAACCTGAAGTCCAATTTGGACTCCATCAATTTCTACGGGTTACTTTCACCTCCCAAGTCGTGTCGGAACAATTGATAAACTGAATGGACCTATGTTTTAAATTTTGGACTCTCAAATCTAAGTTCACCGATTTTAAACAAAACTAGTAAAGAAAATGAGTGCCCAGTTCAAACCAGGAGTTTAATTTGGACACTGTCAGTTTCTAGAAGTCACTCTCACCTTCCCGGTCATGTTGGAATCATTGACAAATTAATCAGACATATATTTTAGATTGAACCCTTCTAAACCCGTGTTTATTGACTTTAAACTAAGTTCTTTTAGAAAATATAAATTTGAGCATCGAGCTCAAACCTAGAGTCCAATTTGGACTCCATCAGTTTCAATGGGTTACTTTCACCTCCCAAGTCGTGTTGGAGAAATCGATAAACTGATTGCACCTGTATTTTAAATTTTGGACCCTCAAACTCAAGTTCACTGATTTTAAACAAAACTAGTTAAGAAAATGAGAAATTGAGTGCTCAGTTCAAACCGAGAGTCCAATTTGGACACGTCAGTTTCTACAAGTTACTCTCACCTTCCTGATTGTGTTGGAATCATTGACAAATTAATCAGACCTATATTTTAAATTTTGACCCACCCAAACCCGATCTGACAAGTATTTTTAGTCTTGTACCTTCTAAACCCAAGTTCTTGTATTTTATAAGATGATATTAGAGTTGAGAATAAAAAAATAATCAAATATTCACCTATGATTGTGCAGGAGGTGCTCTATCACCAAGAAGTCCCAACTGTGCGAGTGTCTGGGAGACGGTCTAAGAGACGATATGTGAGATATTCTGAGAGATGGTCTCGTTGACGATCTCCCAAAATTGGGCTGGCCGGAGTCATGGTTGGGGCAACACTGGAAGAACCACCTAGGGCTACAAGTGTGGTAAATGGGAAGGTCGCATGTGAGATGGAGCTTGAGCATGAGAATATCACCTTGGCCGTGCCTAAACTATGTCAAAAACCATATACGTGGTCTTTCTTTGGGTGCCCCAGATGCTGCAACCCAAATATCGGGATCCAAATCTGGACGCTGACTGTCGTCCTTCTACCTCTCTTCCATTCCACTACTATATGACTCTTGCAAAAAAAAAAAAAAAATCTTAATTCTACATTATGCTTTTAAATGAAAACTATTGGTATATAAACTTACCGCTACCTCCCAAGCTTTCTCACTAATGTAATCATTCGTCCCTTTCTTCTTATGAGTTTGATCAAAAAGTTCTTAAAATTGAGGTGGCCGTTTGAGTTGTGTTCCTATTTTTCAAATAAATGACAGTTTATATTAGATTTACAAATTTAAAGAATCTAGAAGTGTACTTACCATTCGCACTTTATGCGTTGCAAAAGAGACAGAGCCATCCGTATGTACATTTGTCGTGCTCCTTCCACTGGTTCGTATCTGTGCTTGCACAAACTCTTTCTGCATTTCTTTGAACATTATGCAAAAGATTCTTGATATTTGCTCCTGCAGTGGTTGTCCATGCAGATCTAGCACGTGACTCATCTAAACGCTCTGTGAATCGTGATTCCTCTGCATATTTAAAAAAACTACATAAGAATTAGTGTACTAAACTAAGAATTGAAAGAGACTATCATTGATAAAATAATTCACATACCATGAACTTATCATACAACAAATCCTGAACATCCATTGGAAAATCAGAAAATCAATGGATAGGGCTAGAAAAGTGTGCTTGAATTGTCTTTGTAATAAATTGTGATGCTTGGGCTGACTCTATTTTATTTATGAAATTGAAAAATAATGACGAATATATAAAAAAAAATAGTGCATTACACACCCTTTATTTATCTACACGGCCAGCATCATCCACTATAACTGTCCTCCCCCTCATGATGACTCATCTCGTCATCATCATGTACTATACGAATTAATTAGCATAAATAAAACAAACTATTAAAAATATACCTATAAATGTGAATGAACACACCTGACTGTGATGGAGGAGGTGTAGATCCACTCGCCATCTGTGATGGAGATGCAGAGGCCATCGGTCCTATACCGCAATGACATAAAGAATTATACTAAACAAATACTGTAATGCATACAAATCATGACATATATACCTGTTGCCAGTACTAGAGGTGCAGAGGTCGTGGGTTCTATAAGGATAGAAATAGGATACCAAAGTGACATAAAGAATTATATTAAACAAATACTGCAATGCATACAAATCATGACATATATACCTGCTGCCGGTGGTAGAGGTGCAAAGGTCGTGGGTTCCGTAAGGATAGAAATAAGATACCACAGTGACATAAAGAATTATATTAAACAAATACTGCAATGCATACAAATCATGACATATATATCTCCTGCCGGTGGTAGAGGTGCAGAGGTCATGGGTCTCTCTCAAAAAGTTGCTGTGGGAGACCCAGGACAAGGCGACAAAGACCACGGGCAGCGAAGATCCCATGGATTGGAAGGATTACGGCTCGGTGTGGATGAGGAGGGACTATTGGGAGTCCCTTTGTAATCTTTGGGCTAGTCTTCCATGGCAGGAGAGGTCGCAGGCGGCCAAACGCAATCGGGCCGCTCATCTAGAAAAGAATGTGCATACTAGTGGGTCGGTGTCTTATGCGACCCACAACCAGAAATTGGTAAGTATATTAAGTTTCAATTGCTTAATAAATTATTATTGTGAAAATAATTACTTTTGTTGAATTTTAAGTGTTACGAGCTCGAGCATGCCCTTATATTTCTCAAGTTGTTTGATCGGACTCATAAGTGGAAGGGGACCGACGACTATGTTAGAGAGAATGCTTGCACGATTGCGGTAACTCTATATATAAATTTTAATTAAATTTAGAGATTAAATAAATGTACAATAACTAATATATTTTTAATTTGTTCTGCAAGAGACCTATGACGGGACGATGGCGGATCACTATATGGAGGGCACTCCTAGCAAGACTTGGATCCGTAGACTTGAGTTGACGCAGCTGGAGGGCCAAGGAAGGGCCAAGTGTATGGTTTTGGGGATAGCCTGGATACTACTCTAGTGCTGTCCTCATATGCGAGTTCAGTCACTTCTTCGGCCTACGCAAGTTCATTTGCTGCGACGCCCCGCATCGGTGGAGAGGACATCAGAACCTTCATCCAGGAAGAGTTGTCGCAGCAGCTGACGCTGCACCTTGGTGCCATAGTCCAGCAGTTGGTGGCTCTGCCCTCCGAGGATCGGACACCTCACAACAGCCTCTCAGATTAGTATTACTTTTAGTTTCATATATTTTGAATGAAGTCGGGAGATCCAAAATTTAAAATAGGGATCCGATCAGTGTGCTGTTCACTTCAACATCTGTGATGACCAGTCTGTCCCCATGTAATTTTATATATATATATATATATATATTGATGATTAACAAAACCAAAAAAATTTATCAATTATATCTAATGAATATTTCATAAGTCTTAAGTACAGGAAAAATACCAAGGTCAAACAAGCCAATAAAGGTATGCATTACTTCTCTGAAGCCTTAATCTTTTCAACATGATATTTCTCTAAGTCCATATCGACTTCTATTGAAGGCCATAACGATTTCTTTATAAGCATATCGATTTCAATAGAATTATCATAATGATTTCCTTTCTGGCTGAAAAGTCATGTTGTTTCAAACAAATCGATGCCGTAACGATTCTATAAGTGATCGCAACGATTTCCTTATAAGACTGAAAAGTCATGTTATTTCAAACAAGTCGATGTCACAACGACTCTATAAGTTACCGTAACGATTTCTTTAGAGCCCATAACGACTTGCTCGTCACAACGACTCTATAAGTTACCGTAACGATTTCTTTAGAGCCCGTAACGACTTGCCTGTCGCAACGACTCTATAAGTTGTCGCAACGATTTCTTTAGAGCCCGTAACGACTTGCTCGTCACAACGACTCTATAAGTTACCGTAACGATTTTTTTAGAAACTCGTAACGACTTGCTTGTCATAACGACTCTATAAGTTATCGCAACGATTTCTTTAGAAAGCGCAACGACTTGCTTGTTGTAACGATTTCATAAGTTACCGTAACGACTTCTTTAGAACTCGCAATGACTTGCTTGTTGTAACGATTTCATAAGTTACCGTAATGACTTCTTTAGAACTCGCAACGACTTGCTTATTGTAACGACTTCATAAGTGACCATAACGATTTCTTTAGAGTTCATAACGACTTGATAAGTATTCATAATGATTTCTTTAGAATTCACAACGACTTACATTGTATAATGATTTGTTAAGTATTTCACATCGATTTCTTCAGAAACACATCAATTTGCTTTGTGCAATGATTCATTAAGTGTTCATGATATATCTTCTGTCACATAACGATTTGCTATGACTCATAACGATTTCATAAGTCATATAGTCATCGATTTCATATCTTGATATCTTATTCATCTTAAAAGCGTTGACTAGTCAAAGTCCACGTAGACATCTCTCTGACGCTTTTGCATTTATGAGATCTGAACATATCTCTGCATGCATGCAGACCATATCGTGCCTACTCTGATTACGTCCTTTAGACTTAAGCTATTTGCATTACTATTTTCATGTCTATTGCTACTGACGTTGACTGACATCAGAGACAGCTTAGCTGTCTGCTATTTGAGATTGACATTTGTGCAGACCTCTGAACTAGCTTCATGGTACAACGTTAAACAAATAGAAGCCAACGGATATTTCTGAAGATCTATCTCTTTGCGTGCTCAAGTGATCAAAAGACTGTTGACTGGAAGCTTCCAAGACTCCAGATGTCATTCAGTCTAACGACTACTCAAAAGAGAGACAACGGACACTTCAACGTCTACATTTCAAATTGAAGATATAAATTCAAGTCAGAAGAGCAGAAGACATAGATCGCGCATTCAAGCATTCAAATTCTTCTGAAGAAAGTCCAGAGCCAAGAACCTTCATTCCACTTAGCTTTTGCTCTTTTGCTCTCCACTAGTTTGTGAAAATCTTGAGAGAGCCTGTATAGTTCTGAGAGTGTGCCTTGTTTAAATCTCTTTGCTCTCAGTTCTAGTTGCTTCAGATCCTTGCTTATCAAAAGCTTGATCTAGGGGCTTGAATTTCATTCACTCTCTTTGTGTTGTTCCCTTCGGTGTGAAGGAAGACCTGGTGGTATCCAGGGTGTTGTTCCCTTCGGTTGTGAAGGAAGACCTGGTGTGGTATCCAGGGTGTTGTTCCCTTCGGTTGTGAAGGAAGACCTGGTGTGGTATCCAGGGTGTTGTTCCCTTCGGGTGTGAAGGAAGACCAGCTGAGCTGGGTGTTGTAGCGTCCTTAGGGGGACTGTACCCTAGTTAGTGAAATCCTGAGTTGTTGCTCAGGGACTGGACGTAGGACTCCTAAGGAAAGGAGGTCCGAACCAGGATAAACCTTGTGTTGTGTGATTGTCTTCTTTGTGTGTTTGTTATTTAAACTAACTGTCACTAACCTACTTCGAAGAACGTTTGTGTGAATGTTTTTAGTTACAGGTATCTTCTAGATTAATTTTTAAAGACCCATTCACCCCCCCTCTGGGCTCGTCAACTGGGCAACAAGTGGTATCAGAGCGAGTCTCTTCGACAAAGAAAGGATCCAACGATCTGAAGAGTAAAGATCCATGGCAGCCCAAGGTAACTTTGAAGGTCAGTCTGTCAACCGACCCCCTCTCTTCGATGGTGAAGATTATCCTTACTGGAAGACCAGAATGGAATACTTTCTACAAGGGCACGACTATCAAATTTGGTCCATAGTAGAAGAAGGTGATCTGTTAGTCACAAATGAGAAAGCACAATGGACAGATGATGACAGGAAGAAGATTTCCCTGAATTGCAAAGCAAAGAGCATCCTATGCTGTGCTCTAAGTAAGAAGGAATTCAACAGAGTTTCAGCCTGCAAATCCTCAATGGAAATGTGGGAAAAGCTCAGGATTACTTATGAAGGCACAGACAAAGTAAAGGAAACAAGAATCGACATTCTTGTCACTCAATATGAAAGATTTCAGATGCAGTCAAGTGAGTCCATAACTCAAATGTTCAGCCGGTTCACTGACATCACAAATGGACTAGCTAGTCTGGGGAAAACCTATGAGATGGGAGACATGGTGAGGAAGATACTTAGATCCTTACCGTCCTCATGGACCCCAAAGGTCACAGCAATAGAAGAAGCTAATGACCTGAAGAGAATGTCTGTAGAAAAGCTCATTGGGTCCCTCATGGCCCATGAGATCAACATGGAAAGGCTAGGAGAGTCCTCTAGCAGAAAGAAGCACTCCAACGCCTTAAAAGCTGAAGAAGATTCACCAGAAGCAAGTTCAGCTGAAAGTGAAAGTGATGCAGACAGCGAAAATGAGGAAGCTATGCTATCTAGAAAATTACAGCGAATTTTGGCTAAGAAGAAGAAATTCCAATCTGGAAGAAGGCACTTCAAAAGGAACAAGGAATTCAAGAAGCCAGATGGAAAAGAAATAAAGAAAGGAGAACCCGTCTGCTATGAATGTAAGAAGCCAGGACACATTAAAACTGAGTGTCCAAAGTTAAAGAAGCCGGAGTTCAGGAAGAAGGACAGTTCCAAGAAGTTCAGAAAGTACAAGAAGAAGGCGATGGCAGCAGCATGGGAAAACAGTAGTGACTCAGACAGTGAGTCAAGTTCCTGCAGTGATGAAGAAAAGGCCAACTTGGCCTTCATGGCAAATACTGAAGATAAGGTAACTTCTGACTCCTCTTTTGATTCATGCAATGATTCAGATTCCGATAGCTTAGAAGAGGCTTTCAACGAACTATATGAAAAATATAAAGAAGTAACCAAATTATTAAAAGTGAGCAAGAAAAACATAGTCTGCATAGAAAATACAAACTCAGATCTAAAATCAGAAAATGAACAATTAGAAAGTCAAATAACTGAACTTAAAAGAAGAAATGAACTGTTATGTGAAGACCTAAAAGCTAAGAATGAACAAATAACTAAATTAGAGAAACAAGTAAGTTCAGATGAACTGAAAACTGAAATCAAAACACTAACAGAAGAAAATATACAATTATCTAGCACATTAGAAAAATTCACTAATGGTAAAAACTCCCTCATATTAAAAGGTGCTAGAAGATCAGGTAAGAAGAAAAATGGATTAGGATATACACCCCCAGATAATGAAGAAACCATAATTTATCCTAAAACATATCCAACACCAAAATTTGTACCTGAACAAGATACAACATACAAAGCTGATTTCAGATATATAGAAAAAGTAACCAAATTATCCTGCTGTAGTCACTGTAACAAGTTAGGACACATCATAACGACATGCCCAACAAGACATAAGAAATGGATAATAAAAGGCAAAATAAATGATACTAACCCATCAGGACCCAAAAGAATTTGGGTACCTAAAACTTGATGTTTTTATTTCAGGACATCTCTCGAGCATCCAAATGGTATTTGGATAGCGGGTGCTCAAGACACATGTCAGGAAACCAGAAGTTATTCTCTCATCTCCAAGCTGAAGAAGGAACAGTTACTTATGGAGATAATGGGAAAGGAACCGTGATAGGCAGTGGCTCTGTGAATAACAAAGGAAAAACAGTCATAGAAGATGTGCTATTAGTCAAGGGATTGAAGCACAATCTCATTAGCATTAGCCAGCTGTGTGACAGAGGCCATCAGATCAAGTTTCAAGAGTCGAAGTGCAGCATACTGAAGGATGGAGCAGTCATCTTTGAAGCTAATAGAGAAAAGAATTTGTATGTGCTCTATCTTGAAGAACTCAAGGTTCAAAATGTTTGCCTGGCAGCAAATAAAGATAAATCTACAGAATTATGGCACAGACGACTTGGACATTGCAGCATAGATGGCATGAGAAAACTGCTGAAGAAGAATCTTGTGGAAGGTCTACCTAAGGTTAGTACAAAATTGGATGGTGTATGTAAACCTTGTGCTAAGGGAAAGCACACCAAAGGCTCCTTCAAGTCAAAGACGGTGGTGACCACCTCAAAACCCTTAGAGCTCCTTCATATGGATCTATTTGGGCCAATGAGGACTACCAGTCTTGGAGGAAAGAATTTTGGATTTGTCATAGTGATGACTACTCAAGATTCACATGGGTATCATTCCTAGAGCATAAAGATGATACTTTTGAAAACTTTGTTAGTTTCAGCAAGAAGGTGCAGAAAGATCAAAAGTTCAGCATTGTGTCTATCCGATCAGATCATGGTGGTGAATTTCAAAATGAAAAGTTTGCTAGATTTTGTGATGATCAGGGAATTGAGCATAATTTCTCAGCACCAAGGACACCACAACAAAATGGTATTGCTGAGAGGAAGAACAGAACCCTATTGGATATGGCAAGAACTATGCTCTCAGAATATGATCTGCCAAGATATTTTTGGGCTGAAGCAGTCAACACAGCAAGCTACATTATCAACCGAGTAATGATCAGGCCAATCCTGAAAAAGACTGCATATGAACTATTCAAAGGGAAGAAGCCAAAGATCAGCCACTTCAGGACTTTTGGATGTCCTTGCTTCATTCACAACAATGGAAAAAGGGACATTGGTAAGTTGGATGCCAAATCAGATGAAGGCATCTTTATGGGGTACACCTCTAAACCCAAAGGCTATAGAGTATTTAACAAACGTACTTTATTGATTGAACAGTCTGTACATATTATTTTTGATGAAACTAACCCTTCCTTGAGAAAGGAAGTAGATAGTGACAATGATGATGCAGATGAACTGTCCAAGAAACTAAAAGATACATCAATTGAGGACAAGGATGATCCACCTCTGGAAGAATTGCAACAAGAAGAAGTTACTCATGAAAACCTTCCAAAGGAGTGGAGATACAAGAAAGATCACCCACTTGAGAATATTATTGGTGATCCATCCATAGGGGTAAGAACAAGAGGTAATGTTATTCCTTGTGATTACCTAGCTTTTGTTTCTCAAATAGAGCCTAGGACAGTCAATGAAGCTCTCTCTGATGAATCTTGGATAGTAGCCATGCAAGATGAATTAAATCAATTCAAGAGAAACCAAGTATGGTCACTTGTTCCTAGACCATCAGACCATCCAGTCATTGGCACCAAATGGGTGTTCAGAAATAAACTGGATGAAACTGGTGCAATCTTAAGAAACAAGGCCAGATTGGTAGCTCAAGGCTATTCTCAAGAGGAAGGCATAGATTTCGATGAAACCTATGCACCTGTAGCTAGACTTGAGGCCATTAGAATATTACTTGCATATGCATCTGCTTTGAACTTGACATTATTTCAAATGGATGTTAAATCCGCATTTTTAAATGGTTTTATAAAAGAGGAAGTTTATGTGGAACAACCTCCGGGTTTTGATGACACAGAATTTCCCAATCATGTTTTCAAACTTCATAAGGCATTATATGGTTTAAAACAGGCACCTAGAGCCTGGTATGAAAGGCTTAGCTCTTTTCTTTTAAACCATGGTTTCAGTAGAGGTCAAGTAGATAGTACCCTTTTCATAAAGTCAAAGGTCAAACACATTCTATTAGTCCAAATTTATGTAGATGATATTATCTTTGGGTCTACTGATGAATCCCTTTGCAAGTACTTTGAAAAGTTGATGCAGGGAGAATTTGAAATGAGCATGATGGGAGAACTTAATTACTTCCTTGGATTACAAATCAAACAAGGAAAGGAAGGAACTCACATCTGTCAAGCAAAGTACACAAAAGAACTCTTAAAGAAATTTGGATTCGAAAATACCAAGCCACTGTCAACACCGATGAGCACATCAACAAGGATGGACAGTGACAAAGATGGTAAGAAAGTAGATCAAAAGATCTACAGAGGTATGATTGGTTCACTACTTTATTTAACAGCTAGTAGACCAGATATACTATTTAGTGTATGCATGTGTGCTAGATATCAAGCTGATCCTAAAGAATCACATTTAATTTCGGTGAAAAGAATATTTAGATATTTAGCAAGATCTCATGACTTAGGTCTATGGTATCCAAAACATTGTGAAATTAACTTAGTAGGTTACTCTGATGCTGACTATGCTGGATGCAAATTAGATAGAAAAAGCACCAGTGGTGGTTGTCAATTTCTTGCAGGATGTTTAATATCTTGGTCTTCAAAGAAACAAAATTCAGTAGCACTATCCACTGCTGAAGCTGAGTACGTAGCTGCTGGAAATTGCTGTACACAACTCTTATGGATAAAGCAACAACTTGAAGATTTCGGATTAAACATCAAATCCATCCCACTGCTGTGTGACAACACCAGTGCCATTAATCTCACCAAGAATCCAGTTCAGCACTCAAGGACCAAACATATTGAGGTTAGATATCATTTTATTCGTGATCATGTTGCAAATGGAAATATTGAAATATCCTTTATTGATACAAATGGCCAATTAGCAGACATTTTCACAAAAGCCTTACCTGAAGAGAGATTCACATCTCTTAGAAGGGAATTAGGCATGTGCAATTTGTGATAAAAGTTTGCTTACAAATGGCACATTAAATTTCAGAATTAAGTAATTTTTTCCCTCCATGGCGTTAAGCAAAAGAAATTCAAATTATTCTTTGTAACCGCTCTCTCATTGAAGTCGGTTTGAATAGTCAACACCTTTTGTCGTTTTCCACCGCCTTTTGGCGCCTCACTTTCCACATCGCATTAATTTATTCATAAAATCAATGGCAGAACGATTCGTATCTCATCGTCTACCTTTTCCCCTTTTCATCCTGTCGCATGAGCCGATGCCCTAACAACTCATATCTCAACCTCTGCAAATTTGAACCTTCCTCCTCCTTCCCGCAAAATTTCTTGAGGATTCCTTCTCTTCCCTTCCGTTTCAACCCTCCAGAGACTTTCCCACCTGAATCCATGGCCGCACCAGTCATCGCCGGCAGTTTGGGTGGCTACAGCGCCGAGTTTCTCACTCCTGAGCAGCAGGAGAGGTTTACCTTTGTGAAGACGAAGCTCTGTGGAAATAAAGAAGTCGATGTTGCTAATCTGAGGAAAAATGGAATGAGCAGTGTGGTAGATTTGATCAATCAGATGCAGTGGACAGGAGTCTCCACCTTTTCAGAGGTCAGTTATCCGGACTTGGTAAAAGCTTTCTTCGTATGTATGAGAACAGAGGAAGATGGGTCCCTAGTCTCTTCAGTAAAGGGAACCCTGATTAGAATAGACCCTGAGTTGCTGAAGATGTTGTTTGATGTGAAGACTTCCGGATTTAGTGGGGTTCACACCGTGGACGCCCAAGTGAAAGGTTTGGGAATTGTAGGGCCGGGCTTCAAGCTAAGGGATGGCAAGCTTGATATAAATCAACTATCTGCTTTCAACCGCCTCCTTCATTTTATTGTCTGTCAAATCTTAGTTCCCAGAAGTGCAACATTTTCTTCTTGCACAAAGGCCGACTCAGACATGATGTACTGGGCCATTCAAAATAAGGAGATAAATATGGCCGCAGTGATGATGGAAAGAATGAAATTTGCCAGAGATCAGATTTGGGACACCAAGAGTAAGTTAAATGTGTCCCTGCCATATGCCCACCTACTTACCAAGATCTTCAAACACTTCGGTGTTGATCTTTCTGGGGCAGTTGTAGAGAAAATGGGCCAAGCAATCAGGTCCAGGAACCTGAAGAAGAGTGGCTTCTCTGTGGAAAATGGTGTCTGGTTCAAGGCTTCAGTTGCTGAAGGCGAAGCCATCATTGACGACACCTCAGTTGTTCATGAGGAGATGGGATCAGCGGATATGACTCCAGAATTGCTAGTGGAGTCAGTTTCAGTGCCAGTAGTTGGAGTAGCAGAATCATCAGGCCCCTCTTTAGCAGAAGTTCAGTCTGAAATTGCAGTGGAAGAAGAAAGAGTATCAGCACCAGCTTCAGAATTTCCAGAAGAATTAGCTGTCAATTTTGTAGAAAGGAGAATTGAGGATATTCTCCCAGAGGATACTATTTCAGTTGAGGACCCACTACCCTCAACTGTGGTTGCATCCATTCTTTCAGACATTATTGATTCAATTCCGTTCACCTCTAGTGCTCCAGAAACCAGTGGCAGAGTTGCAGAAGAGACTGTGGCATCAGGCCACATTGATGAACCATTGGAAGATGTTCAAGTAGAGGTAGAGCACCCAGCTGCTCAAAGTGACTCTGTGATGGAAGATGCTCCCATTCAGGGGGAGCAAGTATCAAATGAAGAAGATGCTCCTATTGAGGGGGAGCTATCAAAAGAAGGTTCAGCAGAAACAACTCCAGTTGTTGATGGTCAGGAGGAAAGGCATAGAGATTCTCAAAATTTGGATGACAGAGAAGGAGAAATTGCAAGCTCTTCAAGCTCAGATGATGATCAACCTCCTCCAGCAAAAGAAGGCAAGAAGAAAGGAAAAGAAGTTGCCTCTGAAGTTCCTCTCCTGGCTGATACACCTTTTGAGAGGCAGGTCAAGCAGAAAATTGTCATAAATTTGAAACCAGTGATTGAAAGGCTGAATGTGCAAGGTGAGCTCTTATGTACTCTCCAGTCAGATGTAAACTCTATATTTTTGAGCCAAGCTTCAGCCAACAAAGAATTGGGACAAATCAGAAATGCTATGAAATGGTTTAATAAGGAGATGAGCAGCATGAAAGGCATGCTCTCAGATATTATCAAGGCAGTTGGAGTTCAAGCTCCTCCTCCTCCAGAAGCAGCAGCAGCACCAGAAGCAGCACCAGAAGCAGCAGCAGCACCAGAAGCAGCAGCAGCAGAAGCAGCAGCAGCACCAAAAGAGGTAGGGCCAACAGGGCCAGCTGATCAGGTTGAAGGGCCAACAGGGCCATCTGAGCAAGGGTCAGGGCCATCAGGGCCATTGGAGAGTGAGTCTGTGCAGATAGAGGCAGAAGAGTTCTTGGCACCCAAGCCCCCAGCTCCCTCTTCTCCCTCTCACACACCTATTCCTCCAACTCCACCCTCAGCTCCTACAGCACCTCCTGCTCCTCAAACATTCAAGAAGCCTCAATCTAGACCAATTTCTTCTCCTACACCATTTCAGTCCACCTCATCTCCTGCCTCCTCTACTTCCATTCCTTCTCCTTCTCCTATACATGAGGCCCCTCCAGCATCCTCAGCTGGAGCATCCTCCTCCTCCTCTGGTCCCTCCCTTGGACCAATTGATGACCTTCCTACTACTTCCCACTCTTTTCTTCATCCTACTCCTCCACCCTCTTTCATCACTATCATACCTGAAAGAGCCCAACTTAACTCTCCCTTTATGGAACAAATAAAGGATGAGTTTGAGGAAGGGATCCTCAGGTCTGTGTTGAAGGTTGGGGAACATGTTCATAGGGCAGACCCTTCTAGTCCTGCCCCCAAGAAGAGGAAGCTTACTTCTACTTCCTCCCTCTCCTCTGAACCCAAATACCCACCTTTGTGGTTTTCTCTCACAGTGGACAACAAACATCCCTCACTGTACAGAGAATATCTCTCAAAGGTTGTTTTTGCAACCATCATTAACCTTCCATTTCTTGATCTCACAGATCATTTGCACACCATTCTACCCTACAC
Organism: Colocasia esculenta; assembly: GCA_014218235.1. Lineage (NCBI taxonomy): Eukaryota > Viridiplantae > Streptophyta > Magnoliopsida > Alismatales > Araceae > Colocasia > Colocasia esculenta. Next base: position 33,302,097 of record CM024760.1, on the reverse strand, counting down.
TTCTCTTTCCAAATCCGAAAAATCCAAAATCTTCTCTCTTGCCCACTCCAAATCTGAAGAGCAGTGGGGCAAAGGTCACAAGGATCTCCTAAAGAAATTCATTCTTGCCAAATCTGCTAGATTCCCTCCAAGGGACCACTCCCTGACCCTATCAGAGTGGTTCAGGATCTATCATAGGGAACTTTGGGCACCCTATATTCAAAAGGAAATCAAAATGATCAGGCACCTCATGCTATTCAACAACTACAGATATATTCATAGACTTCCAGAGGTTCAGCTCAGTCAGTTCAAAAGGGCCATTTCAGCTCTGACTCCGGATATCTCTCAAACTTCAGATGTTCAGGTAGATTTTGCTACCCTCCAAGTACCTGAAGAGATAGTCCTTCCTCAAATTCACTTTCTAGTTATGGAGTCCTCTGTAGGATCCATCATCTTTGAACGTTTTGCCAGAGTAATGGGCAGAATTAAAGTTCAGAAAGGCTGCCTGGTTGCTTTTTCTAGATTCCTGTTTAGGGAATATCACCAGGGGCATGTAAGTGCTGAAGTTCTAGCCCCTATTCTGTCTGAATGTGAAAGGCTGACATCTTCTGAATGGTCCAAGTTCTACCCCCTGTCAGCTCAGCAACTATTTGAAATCAATGAAGTTCAGGCCAGAGAAGGCAAACCAGCCATTTCTCCAGCTACTTTCCTAGATATGAACTCCATTCATCTTGTTGATGACCCCTTCAAGGTCTGGGAGGAAAGATACAAAGTGTATGTGGCTATGCACAAAGCTCTCAGAGATAACCACAACCATTATCCTGTCACCATGGACCAATTCCTCACCTGTGCCAGCTTTGGGACTCGTCGATTTCTCAAGATGAACATGGACAAGAATGCATATGCTGACCTTCTCTATCAACACCTAGATCTTCATCTCAAAAGGATGGCTTCCACCATGGGACCCTCCTACTCTGTATCCTTTGGAGTCTTCAAAACTCTTTTTGAAGAGCAGGAAGCACAGGCATGGGAAACCATCTCCCATTTTGCCTCTCTTCTGTCTCCTGCCTTCTATTTACCAGTACCTCCACAAAGTTAATGAAATGACCTTCTTTGTATACTCCTGTTCTCTTTCTCTCTTCTTTCTTTGTCGAAGATTGTCTTTTTGCTTAATGACAAAAAGGGGGAGAAACTTAGCATGTCTGAAACATCTATCTATATGCATTTTTTTTTCATCCATGCTTATTGTTCAGTTTTGTCATCACCAAAAAGGGGGAGATTGATGACCAGTCTGTCCCCATGTAATTTTAATTAATTACATATATATATATATTTTGATGATTAACAAAACCAAACAAAAGTTTATCAATTATATCTAATGAATATTTCATAAGTCTTAAGTACAGGAAAAATACCAAGGTCAAACAAGCCAATAAAGGTATGCATTACTTCTCTGAAGCCTTAATCTTTTCAACATGATATTTCTCTAAGTCCATATCGACTTCTATTGAAGGCCATAACGATTTCTTTATAAGCATATCGATTTCAATAGAATTATCATAACGATTTCCTTTCTGGCTGAAAAGTCATGTTGTTTCAAACAAATCGATGCCGTAACGATTCTATAAGTGATCGCAACGATTTCCTTATAAGACTGAAAAGTCATGTTATTTCAAACAAGTCGATGTCACAACGACTCTATAAGTTACCGTAACGATTTCTTTAGAGCCCGTAACGACTTGCTCGTCACAACGACTCTATAAGTTACCGTAACGATTTCTTTAGAGCCCGTAACGACTTGCCTGTCGCAACGACTCTATAAGTTGTCGCAACGATTTCTTTAGAGCCCGTAACGACTTGCTCGTCACAACGACTCTATAAGTTACCGTAACGATTTCTTTAGAACTCGTAACGACTTGCTTGTCATAACGACTCTATAAGTTATCGCAACGATTTCTTTAGAAAGCGCAACGACTTGCTTGTTGTAACGATTTCATAAGTTACGTAACGACTTCTTTAGAACTCGCAACGACTTGCTTGTTGTAACGATTTCATAAGTTACCGTAACGACTTCTTTAGAACTCGCAACGACTTGCTTATTGTAACGACTTCATAAGTTACCATAACGATTTCTTTAGAGTTCATAACGACTTGATAAGTATTCATAACGATTTCTTTAGAATTCACAACGACTTGCTTTGTATAATGATTTGTTAAGTATTTCACATCGATTTCTTCAGAAACACAACAATTTGCTTTGTGCAACGATTCATTAAGTGTTCATGATATATCTTCTGTCACATAACGATTTGCTATGACTCATAACGATTTCATAAGTCATATAGTCATCGATTTCATATCTTGATATCTTATTCATCTTAAAAGCGTTGACTAGTCAAAGTCCACGTAGACATCTCTCTGACGCTTTTGCATTTATGAGATCTGAACATATCTCTGCATGCATGCAGACCATATCGTGCCTACTCTGATTACGTCCTTTAGACTTAAGCTATTTGCATTACTATTTTCATGTCTATTGCTACTGACGTTGACTGACATCAGAGACAGCTTAGCTGTCTGCTATTTGAGATTGACATTTGTGCAGACCTCTGAACTAGCTTCATAGTACAATGTTAAACAAATAGAAGCCAACGGATATTTCTGAAGATCTATCTCTTTACGTGCTCAAGTGATCAAAAGACTGTTGACTGGAAGCTTCCAAGACTCTAGTTGTCATTCAGTCTAACGACTACTCAAAAGAGAGACAACGGACACTTCAACGTCTACATTTCAAATTGAAGATATAAATTCAAGTCAGAAGAACAGAAGACAAGATCGCGCATTCAAGCATTCAAATTCTTCTGAAGAAAGTCCAGAGCCAAGAACCTTCATTCCACTTAGCTTTTGCTCTTTTGCTCTCCACTAGTTTGTGAAAATCTTGAGAGAGCCTGTATAGTTCTGAGAGTGTGCCTTGTTTAAATCTCTTTGCTCTCAGTTCTAGTTGCTTCAGATCCTTGCTTATCAAAAGCTTGATCTAGGGCTTGAATTTCATTCACTCTCTTTGTGTTGTTCCCTTCGGTGTGAAGGAAGACCTGGTGGTATCCAGGGTGTTGTTCCCTTCGGTTGTGAAGGAAGACCTGGTGTGGTATCCAGGGTGTTGTTCCCTTCGGTTGTGAAGGAAGACCTGGTGTGGTATCCAGGGTGTTGTTCCCTTCGGTTGTGAAGGAAGACCTGGTGTGGTATCCAGGGTGTTGTTCCCTTCGGGTGTGAAGGAAGACCAGCTGAGCTGGGTGTTGTAGCGTCCTTAGGGGGACTGTACCCTAGTTAGTGAAATCCTGAGTTGTTGCTCAGGGACTGGACGTAGGACTCCTAAGGAAAGGAGGTCCGAACAGGATAAACCTTGTGTTGTGTGATTGTCTTCTTTGTGTGTTTGTTATTTAAACTAACTGTCACTAACCTACTTCGAAGAACGTTTGTGTGAATGTTTTTAGTTACAGGTATCTTCTAGATTAATTTTTAAAGACCCATTCACCCCCTCTGTGACGGCTCGTCTCGGCAAGCCCGTTAAAACCGATAATGTACTTGATCCGAGTCCGCCTCCGCGAATGGCCGAAGCCGCAAGGGATACCAAACCACAGTCCGTGTAAACATAAGGAACACACCACATTTCATATATTTCACAAGTTTACTAGCCAAATTTCCACAAAAAAAAAAACTATAAAGAGGTACAAGAGCCTGGGGCATACCCGAGGGTACAACTGAAGAAAGTAACAACTACAAAGCTACACTGCTGGAACTACTCTGCTGGAGTACTGACCATGCACCGCTACGACGCGGCCCGGAACTGGACGTCGGACAAGAGACGTCCTCCTCGCTCTCACCTGTGGGGGTAGGGGTGGGGGTGAGCCTCTCTAGTCACTGGCTCAGTAGGGAACCCCCAAAATCGAGCGAAACAAACACCACGAGTACGAATAGTAAACAGCACCAACAATTAATATAACAGCTAAGCAGGTAAGTAAAGCTGTAAAAGTTCTCACCGTCTGCCGGCTACGAGAAACAACAGTAATAATTAAACGGCAAACCAGTACAGGTGTACAAGCTAAAGTAGAGACAGCCAACACGAGCCACGTGAACTGGTTCGCGACACCAGAAACTGACTCGGACAACTAACACAGCTCTACCTCTCAGTCTCGCAGCCACGGACGAAAGGTCCAGCTGCCGCTCCACGTAAAAAGGTCAAGCAACTGTGGAGACCAACTAAACACCACCACCTGCAGACCACACGGTCACAGGCCATGCCTGACACCTCCAGAGACCCTGGCCTGGGCTCGCTAGAGTGAGGCACTGGAAAAGGACTAGTTGGGGACCAGTGTCGACTACTGGTGTCCGTACCCCCAACTACGAGTGCGCTACAAGTGACTAAAAACAAACACAACTGTTACTGTCCCACTGTCGTCTTTCCCTCAGCCAGACATACAACTCAACACAGGAGTGAGGGTGTCCAGGTCAGACGACACAGACCTCGACGGTACAGCACAAGTACCGGGACAAAGCCCCGAGCTAACAGCCTGGCTCACAAAGAACCTGGGGCACCCAAATGGAGAGGTAACCACGGTAGGCGTCGTACTACTTGCCACGTACACAGAACCACATGCACGTCACACACAAACCACGTGAAACCTCACGTAAACCACAAGTAACCACTGGTCCACTACACGTGAACCCAACTGACTCGCGTACACAACGTGCAGTCACCGAAGTAAACAACTAATAGCATACCTTATATGCTAAACACGTAAACCAAGTGCACTAAGTGCACATCATGCGTCAACACACATGCATTATCGATAATTATTGTACTTAGTCATTTCTGTTCATATAGAAATAGACGGCCACATCGACTGCCGCTTACAGGGAGTAAACGACAAGGGTCTTAGCCGTTAATCTCCTGGCTGAGGAGCTTGGCGACAAGCGATGTTGACGCCAAGTTCTCGGCCATAAACCTTGCAGAAACCCTAATCTGGCCCTGCGGGTTTTCTAACTATTCTAACTACTGAAAAACATGCAAATGCAATTCCTTTAGCATATCAGAACCCAATGCAACCCGTTATAACATGATTCGTACCGTAAAATACTCAAACCACCCATTATCCCGCATGGTGCAACTCTATTCAAACATGGATTATCATGCTGGTTCAAGTAGTTATGATGTGTTTTAATGTTTCTACGGAGTTAAACGGGTTCGTCCCCTACCTCAGGACGCGTTAGAATCTCCTGAAATCCCCCGGTTCACGCCGAGCCCTCTGCGAGCTCCCACTCGAATTGCACCACGCCGCGACGTTTCCTCGCGTAATTCGGCGACGCCGCGCGTTCTACGATCGTCCAACTACTCCTCGGTACCTGTTGGAAGCTTCAAAGACTCGGGGGCAGCAAGCTGGGGCAAGAGGGAATGAGTGAGAGCTGAAAGAACTGCCCTCGGGTGAGCCTATAACCTGCACCATTCTCAGGTTGGCGTCAACCCCCATGCCGCCAACAGCAAACCGCCATCCTCTGCGTCCACATCTACTGCCGCCAAGTTCATGCAGTAGACGTCCACTAAGCTGGACGCCAACAGTTAACGACCACCCCTGGCCGCCAACTTCAACTGAACAGTAGCAGGTCCCGTTTCATTCAGGACCAACCCTGCTCTTCACCTGCTCAAACCACACATCCACACCATGCATTCCACACAACCGACTCACACTGGCCTCACAACGGCCGCCACAATCACAATACACACGATCCGCATGGATCCGAAAGGCACACGACGTTACACCCCCCCTCTGGGCTCGTCAACTGGGCAACAACTGGGAGGGTGAGAGTGACGTGTGGGAACTGAAGAAATCCATATCGGATTCTCGGTTTGGGTTCGGCGCTCAAACAACTAATCTAAAAAAAAAACCCAAGTGTAAAGGGTTAGAAGTCGGGGGTCCAAAATCTGAAATAGGGATTCGATCGGCATGCCGTTTAATCCGACACGACCCGATGGGTGAGAGTGACGTCGGATTCCCAATTTGGGTTTGTTGCTCAAACCACTAATCTTAAAAAAACCCAAGTGTAAAGGGTTAGAACACGCAAGTCGGGGCTCCAAAATCTGAAATAGGGATTCGATCGACATGTCGTTCACTCTAACACGACCGAGTGGGTGAGTGTGACGTGTGGAAATTGACGAAATCCATATCGGATTCCCAGTTTGGGTTTGGTGCTCAAACCACTAATCTTGAAAAAAAAAAACCCAAGTGTAAAGGGTTAGAAGTTGGGGGTCCAAAATCTGAAATAGGGATTCGATCGGCATGCCGTTTACTCCGACACGACTTGATGGGTGAGAGTGACGTGTGAGAACTGAAGGAATCCATATCGGATTCCCAATTTGAGTTTGTTGCTCAAACCACTAATCTTAAAAAAACTCAAGTGTAAAGGGTTAGAACACGCAAGTCGGGGGTCCAAAATCTGAAATAGGGATTCGATTGACATGTCGTTCACTCTAACACGACCGAGTGGGTGAGTGCGACGCGTGGGAACTGACGAAATCCATATCGGATTCCTAGTTTGGGTTCGGAGCTCAAACCACTAATCTTAAAAAAACTAAAGTGTAAAGGGTTAGAACACGCAAGTTGGGTGTCCAAAATCTGAAATAGGGATCCAATCGGTGTACCATTCACTCTGACACGACCGGGTGGGTAAGAGCAATTGTGAGAGCTGACGGAATCCATATCAGATTTTCAGTTTGGGTTTGGCACTCAAACCACTAATCTTAAAAAAACCAAAGTGTAAAGAGTTAGAACATGCAAGTTGGGAGTCTAAAATCTGAAATAGGAATACAATAGACGAGCTGTTCACTCCGACACGATCGAGTGGGTGAGAGCGATGTGTAGGAACTGACGAAATCCAGATCGGAGTCCCGGTTCGGGTTTGGCGCTCAAACCATTAATCTTAAAAAACCCCAAGTGTAAAGGGTTAGAACAAGCAAGTCAAGGGTCCAACATTTGAAATAGGGATCCAATTAGTGTGCCGTTCACTCTAATAGGATCGGGTGGGTGAGAGCGATGTGTGAGAACTGATGGAATCCAGATCGGAGTCTCGGTTTAGGTTCAATGCTCAAACCACTAATCTTACAAAAATTTAAGTGTAAATGGTTAGAACACACAAGTCGGGGGTCTAAAATCTGAAATAGGGATCCGATCAGTGTGTCATTCACTCTGACATAACCGGGTGGGTGAGAGTGACATGTGGAAACTGACAAAATCCAAATCAGAGTCCCGGTTTTGGTTCGGTGCTCAAACCACTAATCTTAAAAAAACCCAAGTGTAAAGGGTTAGAACATGCAAGTTAGATGTCCAAAATTTGAAATAGGGATCCGATTGGCGTAACGTTCGGTCCGACAGACCAGGAGGGTGAGAGCGATGTGTGGGAACTGACAGAATCCATATCGAATTCCTGGTTTGGGTTTGCTATTCAAACAACTAACCTAAAAATAAAATCGAAGTGTAAAGGGTCAAAAATATTCTCTAAATGCACTTAGTGAATATTCATATATTCTGAATTTAAAATTATAAAAATAAGTTAATTGTGTTATTTTATTTATGTTTCTAACGTTTATTTCATAATATAGGATCCTCCAGTACATGATGATCATGAGGCAGGTAGAGAGGATGATCCAACAGATCTCTCTTGACTTTTTATTTGTTATTATTGTGGGTGTTCTTATCATATTTATTGTTATTGATGATTTTATGTTTGTTTATTATTTATGAATATTGTTTTTAGTAGGTTTATTTATCTTTTTTATTTTTATGTTTTGAAAAAATAAAAATAAAATTTTCGACGACTTTTTCGACGGAAATATTTCGTCAAAAAAAAATGTCGGCATACCTTACTTCCGACGGTTATTTCCGTCGGCAAAGACGTCAAATGTTCCGATGGATTTTCGAAGGATATTTTTCGTCAGAAGTTTCCCACTTCCGACGCTTTTGTCTGTCGGGCAAAGAGTCGAAAGTTCCAACGGACTTACAGACAAATAATTCAATTGAAATTTTCGACTGGTTTTATCCGTCAGTAACGCCATCAGAAGTAGATGTAACACCTTAAGTTTATTTATAAAAATAATTAGTCATGTAATTTTTTTTATACATATTGCATGATAACAATATCATTAAATGAAGTGCACCTCACACTGCCATTACCAAAATAATCATTGGGAATAAGCACACATAAGTTTACATAAGTTGGCAACCTAAATAAAAAAAAATCATTAATATAAAAGAATTAAAAGAAAATGATATTATACATATATGCTTGTGACACAGTGATTGCATAGTCATTTCACTGTTCACTTACTGTTCACCTACGTAATCCACATGATGTATTAACACCCTTATGTGTTAACCTTGGGTTAAATCCCCTGCAGAGCACATCCCCACCGTCTAAATTTCACGCACGCCTTACAAATGTAATCTTTATATATACACTCTTCTAGTGATCCTTATCCAAACCTCGCACTACTGCTATTGTTTCTATTGAGATCTGAAGAAGGAGGAGGAGGCACTGGGTGCTGGTTGGAAGGAGTTCCGGAAGCTCTGCCTCTTCGAGATTATTCTCACTTTCTTCTAGATAAGGTAGGAACCTTGTCTTCTATTTTCCCTTCTCTCTTGTGCTACCTTATTTTCCTTCTCGCTTGTGCTACCCTATTTTCCCTTCTCACTTGTGCTACCTTATTTTCCCTTCTCGCTTGTGTAACCCTATTTTCCTTCTCGCTTGTACTGCCCTATTTTCCTTCTTGCTTGTGCTACTCTATTTTTCCTTCTCGCTTGTGCTACTCTATTTTCCCTTCTCGCTTGTGCTACTCTTCAAGTGTTTTATGAATACTTGTTCTTGTTAGAGTAGACCCTTTTTGTAGCGTATTGACCGTTTGGATCGTCATATAATAGTTGTGGAGGCCAGTGTGTGGCCAATGTTGTGTGTAGTAGGTGTTCACGCAGGTTTCTGGGGCATTGTGGGCCAACAGGTTGGGCCCAAAGTGCCTACTTGTTCACTATCTGTGAACGCGACAGTGAGGGGCGTCACGTTCTGAACACGACAGCCATGGGCGTCCCGTTCATGGAACAACTATTTTGAGTCGTCATTTGCATGCGCGCCGCGTGTCGCATGCTGAGCTGCTTGCTGACGCCATGAGTGGGAAGGCAACAACCTCCTACATCGCGTTCAGGTCGCGACGGTAGGGTACGTTGCGTTCCCAACCGAACTGCATTTTAAAGTAAGTTTTGGCCGAACGGAGCTTTTGGAAGCTCTGCTCAGCCAGGGAAGGAGATTTCATCGTGGTGGAGGGCGATCCGACGTTTTGGAGGTGTTTTGGTGTGTTCTCGCCGCGAGGACGTTGCATGGAGCGAAAGAAACACCGTGTGGGTCTCGTTCTTCGCGTTCTTCATGGAGGAAGGGAGATTCCACCTTGTATTGATGCGTGGATTGTGTGTGTGGCGTGTTTAACGCGTTATTGGCTTTACAAACCATAGATACAATGCTAGGGCACTCATTAAAGCATGAAAAATGGATGAAAACACCGGTTTACAAGGTTTGTGGGGGTCATCCGGCGAGGGGTTCCCGGATTAGGGTTCCAGCCTATGAAGGCGACGGACCCTCCTGTCGCGTTCCATAGGCTGACGGACCCTCCTGTCGCATTCCATAGGCTGACGGACCCTCTTGTCGCGTTCATAACACGACAGGCCGACCTGTCGCATTCAGGTTCTTGAACGCGACATATCGGGGTGTCATGTTCAGAAGGCGACATGGGACCCCGTCACGACAGCAGGTCAGAGGGGCTTTATTTCTGTGCATGCTAGCGTGGTTATCCGATTATCGTGAATCATTGTGAATGGCTATGGTAAGTGATGTGTTGGCACCTGTAGCGCTCGGGGAGCATGTTGTGTGCATGGTTGGCATGGTGTTCACGCGGTTGAAATGGGGTTTCACGTGGTTTGTGTGTGCGTGGCGGGTAGTACGATGCCTACCGTGGTTACCTCTTCAGTTGGGAGCCCCAGGTTTTGTGTGCGCCAGGCACGTGAGTGCTCGGGGCTTGTCCCGGTACTTGTATACCGTTGAGGTCTGTGTCATCTTCCTGGACACCCTCATTCTTGTGTTGAGTTGTACGTCTGGATGAGGGAAAGATGACAGTGGGACAATGACTTGTGAGAGTTTGTGTTTTGTCACTTGTAGCGCACTCGTGGTTGGGGGTTACGAACACCAGTAGACGTATTGTGCCCCAACTAGTCCTGTTTCTCCAGTGCCTCACTTTAGGGAGCTCGGGCCGGAGTCCCTAAAGGTGCCAGGCATGGGCCTGTGGCAGTGTGGTCTGTAGGAGTGGTGTTGGTTGGATTCCACAGTTTCTTGTCTTGTTCTAGTGGAGCTACAGCTGGACCTTTCGTCTGTGGCTGCGAGACTGAGAGGTAGTCCTGTGTGGTTTGGCCGAGTCAGTAGCTGATGTCGCGAACCAGTCTTCGTGACTCGAGTGTGGCAATTTCCTACTTTAGCACGTACACCTGGTTGTGATTTGCTGTTTATTTATTAAAGCTGCTTTTACTAATAGCATGTGGTAAGTAGAGTTTACAACTTTAATATCCTGCTTAGATAGTTTTATAAATTGCTAGCGTAGCTTTCTATTGTTGTTACTTGTGAGTTTGGCTTGCTCGGTTTCTAGGGGAGTTTCCCTACTGAGCCAGTGACTTATGAGGTTCACCCCTACTCCTTTCAGGTGAGGGAGAGCAGGAGGCTTCTCATCCTTCGTCTAGTTCCGAGACGCACCGTAGCGGAGCAGGGTGTGCACCTCCAGCAGTGTAATCTACTTTCTTTGTACACCTCGGGGTATGCCCCAAGTTGTGGTTGTAGTTGTGTCTGGCTACAGAGGAGAAATGGCTATGTAAATTCCTTGTAAATTTTTGTGAGATGACAATCTTATGATATATTTCAGCAGTTTCCTTTATATTTCTACAAACTTGTGAATGGTATCCCTTGCGAGGCTTCGACTCATTTGTTGGAGGCGGAGTCAGATCAGGCACATTATTAGGTTAACGAGTCTGAACGACGAGGACCGCTACAGTTGGTATCAGAGCAAGGTCTATGTGAATATAAAGGAATAGGAAATTTGCATAACCTATTCTCTACCTCAACCCACTGTTGGTAGTTGACCCTAGTTTTTGTATTGATTAGTTGTATATATGGGGTTGGAATATTGCTTGTGCAGGATCAGAAATGGCAGACAAAAGGGATTGGGGAGGTGGTGGAGATGAGTCGGGAGAGGAGTCTATGCAGCGGATGATAGAGAGAATATGGGAAAGTCTTACAGATATTCGGACAAGGTTGGACCAGTAGGCACCGGTACAGCCAGCAGTTGCAGTACCACCAGTTGCAGAGGAGGCAGTGCCAGTGGCACCAGTTCCACCACCAGGAGTTGGGGTACCACCCTTTGTACCCATATTCCCAGCAGCACCGGCACGACCAGTTAGTGCAGAGGAGCCCACGGCACTTGTGGAGAGGTTTTTGAGGTTGCAGCCCCCTACGTTCTCAGGAGGCCCCAACCCCGACACAGTAGAACACTAGGTGCACGAGATAGAGAGAGTATTTGTAACGATGAGGTGTTCACAGATAGATAGGGTGATTCTTGCCACCTACCAGTTGTGAGGCTTTGCACAGGAGTGGTGGAGATTGAAGATGCAGATAGTGTTTGCAGGGAGGTCATAGGATACTATTACTTGGCATGAGTTTTTGACGGTCTTCAATGACACTTTCTTCCCAGTCCAGATACAGCAAGCGAAGAGGGAGCAGTTTCGGACTTTACAGCAAGGGAATTTATCGGTGTTAGAATATCAGATGAGGTTTATGGCATTGAGTAGATATGTTCCATATGTGGTGACTGATAACACTATGATGGTGGAGTACTTTATCAGAGGCTTGCGAGCCGAGTTGCAGGATGCAGTGATTCCCCTTATGTGCAGGACGGTGGAGGAGGCAGCACAGAGAGCAGCGATATTAGAGAGGACTGTTTGGGCTAGACAAGGACAGTCACACACAGGTGGTTCAGTTAGTTTTTGGCTTCCCCAATAGTCTACTGGCATCAGCAAGGGTAAGGCAACCTCTAGAGCTTCCTTGTCGTCATGGTTAGCAAAGTGGGGTAAACAGATAAAGAAGTTCTTTCGAGGAGGAGGGGGGCGAGGTGGAGGCAGACAGCAGGGCTTCCAGCAGGGTGGTTTTCACCAGGGTCATGGTTATAGGCCACCGGCTCCAGAAGAGTCGCAGTAGAGCACAGCAGGGCAGCTTGCAGCTTTTCCAAGTTTCAGGTGTTACACTTGTGGTCAGCCAGGGCACCTAGCCAGAAATTGTCCACAGTCTCGAGGTTACGGCTACAACAGAGGAACTCAGCAACAGCAGCAGTCATACCAGCAACCAGCAGAGCAAGGCAGAGGTGCACTGTACCAGAGAGGAGGACGGGGTCAAGTGATGGCAATCACTATGGCTCAGGCGGAGGCATCCAATCTCATTGAAGGTATATTACGCTCTTTGATTTTTCTGCTAGAGTGTTGATTGATCCGAGTGCTTCCCATTCGTTTATTTCTGAAGATTTTCTGGATAGCATGGTACATTGTAGAAGAGAGACAGTGTGAGTTGGTAGTAGAGGTTCCCACAGGTGGTTATGTGCTTACTTCTTGTTTCCTAGATGAGGGTTTCATGGGTAGTTATCATGATTCGTTGAAGGATTATGATGTGATATTAGGGATGGATTGGTTGGAAGCTTATGGGGCACTGGTAGATTGTAGGAAGAAGAGGGTCAGGTTTACAGGCCCGGTGGAGCAGTGTTTGAATTTCAAGGTATGTCTTTTACACTCCTAAGCTTATTATTTTTGCACTTAGGGCTAGGAGATTGATTAATGCGGGGTGTGTAGCATACCTTACCTCAGTTAGCTTAGTTGAGTCTGGTAAATCTGTAGAGTCAGTGCCTGTGGTTAGAGAGTTTGCAGACGTGTTTCCAGAGGACCTGCTAGGGTTGGCTCCACACAGAGAGGTGGACTTCACAGTTGAGTTGCAGCCAGGCAGTATGCCGATATCAAAACCACCATACAGAATGGCACCAACTGAGTTGAAGGAATTAAAGAAGCAATTGCAGGAACTATTAGAGAAAGGCTTTATCAGACCCAGCCATTCGCCATGGGGAGCGCCAGTATTATTTGTTAGAAAGAAAGATGGTAGTTTGAGAATGTGCATTGATTATAGACAGCTGAACAAAGTCACAATTAAGAACAAGTATCCGCTTCCCAGAATATATGATTTATTTGATCAGCTCCAGTAAGCCAAAGTATTTTCCAAGATTGATTTAAGATCAGGGTACCACCAGTTGCAGATCAAAGAGGAAGATATTGACAAGACAGCTTTCAGGACCAGGTATGGGCATTACGAGCTTGTGGTGATGCCATTTGGCTTGACAAATGCGCCAGTAGCCTTCATGAATTTAATGAACATGATATTCCATCCGTATCTGGATCAGTTTATTGTGGTCTTTATTGATGATATTTTGGTATATTCAGCATCAGAAGAGGAGCATGCGGCACACTTGAGGATTACCTTGTAGACATTAAGAGATCACCGGTTGTATGGCAAGTTTAGCAAATGTGAGTTCTGGTTAAAGGAAATTCAGTTTTTGGGTCATATTATCTCAGTAGAAGGAGTTGCAGTTGATCCAACTAAGGTTGAGGCGGTAATGAAATGGGAAGAACCGAAGACAGTGTCAGAGATTAGAAGCTTTTTAGGCCTTGCAGGATATTATAGACGGTTCATCCAAGATTTCTCGAAGATAGCAGCTTCCATGATAATGTTGGGAGGACAGCACTCAGACCAGCGACAACTCTCTCACACTACCCACTCGTAGATACCAGAGAGAGATAGAAGGAGGTGGGAAGAAGAAGACAGGAACACCAGGATTTTACGTGGTTCGGAGGCAAGAAGCCTTCCTACGTCCACGGCCACAGCAGCTTTCAATACTTCTTCTGCAAGAAATACACACACTTCCAAAGAGGACAAACCCCCCCCCCCCCCCCTTTATATACTAGGAGGAAAGGGCGCCACAATCAAGACACACAAGGGCAAAAGGGTCCTGTCTCTGAATCGCCTCAGAACTGCAAAGTCCTGTCCTGGTAAGAGGGAGTCGAATGATTCAATATTTGACATTCGACTGCATGAGTCGAATCCTTCATGTTGACATTCGACTGTATGAGTCGCATCATTCACATTTGACATTCGACTGCATGAGTCGAATCCTTCATGTTGACATTCGACTGCATGAGTCGAATCATTCACATCTGACATTCGACTGCATGAGTCGAATCATTCAATCGACTGCTTCATTTCTGACTTCGGCTGTGGCAGTCGAATGCTGAGTCCGCCTGACCCCTTATGGAGATCTGCTTCAGAGTTCGAGCTCCACATTCTAACAGATAAGGTTGACAAGAAAAGGGGTACCCTTTGTATGGTCTTCAGATTACAGGCGTAATTTTGCAGAGTTGAAGAAGAGGCTTACCACAACACCGATACTAGAGATTCCATCAGGTAGTGGCGGATTTGTTCTGTACACAGATGCATCAAGAAGAGGTTTGGGAGCAGTGTTAATGCAGCATGGCAAGGTGGTAGCCTATGCCTCCAGGCAGTTAAAGAAACATGAAGAAAGTTATCCAACACATGATTTAGAGTTAGCAGCAGTTGTTTTTGCATTAAAGATTTGGTGACACTATTTATATGGTGAGAGGTTTGAGATATTCACTAATCATAAGAGCTTAAAGTACATCTTCTCTCAGAAGGATCTGAATTTGAGACAACGCAGATGGATGGAGTATTTGAAAGATTATGACTTCGGTTTGGCATACCATCCAGGCAAAGCTAATGTGGTAGCAGATGCACTGAGCAGAAAGGCAGTTATGAATCAACTTATGATCAGAGAATGGAAATTGTATGAAAATGTGGCAGAAAATTCATTATATGTGCCTAATAGTCAGCGACGAGCAATATTAGCAAGCAGTGCAGTGAAACCTTCCCTATACTGGCAGATAGTGGAAGCGCAGAGAACAGCCGAAAGTTCAGCAGATATTGTAAGAATGGAAGAAGTGACTCTTGGTGATGACAATGTGGTCAGACTCAAGGGTCAGTTATATGTGCCAGCAGATGCTGAAGTTAGGCAGAAAGTGTTAGAGGAGGCTTACAGGTTGAGATACATCATTCATCCAGGAAATACCAAGATGTATCAGGATATGAAGAAGCACTTCTGGTGGCCCAATATGAAGAAAGAAATTGCAGAATTCATAGCAAGGTGTGCAGTTTGTCAGCAGGTAAAAGCAGAGCATCAAAGGCCAGGAGGACTGTTACAGCCGTTACCCATTCCACAATGGAAATGGGACGATATTGCTATGAATTTTATTGTTGGTTTGCCCAGATCATCAACAGGTCATAATGGTATTTGGGTTTTTGTGGACAGATTGACCAAGGTTTGCAGGTTATTACCAGTCAGCACGTCATGGTCAGTGGATAGATTAGCCAAATTATATGTGGAAAGAATAGTACCTTTGCATGGGATTCCAGTTACCATTGTTTCAGATTGAGATCCCATATTCACATCAGGCTTTTGGAGGAGTTTACAGAGAGTGGTTGGTACAGAATTGAGATACAGTTCGGCTTATCATCCACAGGCAGATGAGCAGACAGAAAGAAAAATTCAAACAATAGAAGATATGTTGAGGGCTTGCTGCTTAGTTTGGGGAAGTGTATGGGACCACCACTTGGGCATGATAGAGTTTGCCTATAATAACAGTCATCATGCAAGTATTGGAATGGCACCTTATGAAGCATTATATGGCAGACCGTGCAAGACAGTGGGCGAGAGACAGGTTATGGGTCCAGAATTGATCCAACAATGTGCAGAGACAATAAAGTTTATCAAGGAAAAGCTTCGGACAGCGCATAGTCGCCAGAAAAGTTATGCAGATACCAGACGAAGGCCTTTGCAGTTTGAAGTCAAAGATTTTGTCTTTTTGAAGGTTTCTCCTACCAAGGGTGTGCTTAGGTTCAGCAAAAAAGGCAAATTGAGCCCGAGATATGTTGGCCCATTCCAAATAAAAGAAAGAGTTGGTGAGACAGCTTACAGATTGGATTTACCAGTAGATTTTATAGATGCACATGATGTGTTTCACGTCTCAATGCTCAGAAGGTACATCAGAGATCCTACTCAGGTGGTTAGTTATCAAAGAGATGATTTGATGCCAGACATGACTATGCCAAAATATCCAGTGGAGATTACAGGTCGCAGAACCCAGAAGCTCAGAAATAAAGAAATTGAACTAGTAAAAGTCAGATGGGAAAATAGGCAAGGCAGAGAAGATACGTGGGAACTAGCAGATGAGATGATAAAAGCGTATCCATACTTGTTTGAGTAAGCTTTTAATTCTTTTAGGTGATAGTACCCTACGTGTTTAATTAAAAGTTTTTAGTGTTGAGTTTCCGTTTTAAATTTTGAGGATGAAATTTCTTTTAGTGATAGTAATGTAGCGTATTGACCATTCGGATCGTCATATAATAGTTGTGGAGGCCAGTGTGTGGCCAATGTTGTGTGTAGTAGGTGTTCACGCAGGTTTCCGGGGCATTGTGGGCCAACAGGTTGGGCCCAAAGCGCCTACTTGTTCACTATCTGTGAACGCGACAGTGAGGGGCGTCACATTCTGAACGCGACGGCCATGGGTGTCCCGTTCATGGAACAACTATTTTGAGTCGTCGTTTGCATGCGCGTCGCGTGTCGTACGCTGGGCGGCTTGCTGATGTCATGAGTGGAAAGGCGACAGCCTCCTACGTCGCGTTCAGGTCGCGACTGCAGGGTACGTCTCGTTCTCAACCGAGCTGCATTTTTAAGTAAGTTTTGGCCGAACGGAGCTTTTGCAAGCTCTGCTCAGCCAGGGAAGGAGATTTCATCGTGGTGGAGGGCGACCCGACGTTTTGGAGGTGTTTTGGCGTGTTCTCACTATGAGGATGTTGCGTGGAGCGGGGGAAACGTCGTGTGGGTCTCGTTCTTCACGTTTTTCGCGGGAGGTAGGGAGATTCCACCTTGTATTGATGCGTGGATTGTGTATGTGGCGTGTTTAACACGTTATTTGCTTTACAAACCATAGATACCATGCTAGGGCACTCATTAAAGCATGAAAAATGGATGAAAACAGCGGTTTATAGGGTTTCTAGGGTTGATCCAGCGAGGGGTTCCCAGATTAGGGTTCCAGCCTATGAAGGCGATGGACCCTCCTGTCACGTTCAGAACGCGACAGGTAGACCCGTCGCGTTCAAGTTCTTGAACGCGACATATCGGAGTGCCGCGTTTAGAAGGCGACATGGGACCCCATCACGACAACAGGTCCGAGGGGTTTTATTTCTGTGCATGTTAGCTTGGTTATCCGATTATAGTGAATCGTTGTGAATGGCTATGGTAAGTGGTGTGTTGGCACCTGTAGTGCTCGGGGAGCATGTTGTGTGCGTGGTTGGCGTGGTGTTCACGCGATTGAAGTGGGGTTTCACGTGGTTTGTGTGTGCGTGGCGAGTAGTACGATGCCTACCGTGGTTACCTCTTCAGTTGGGAGCCCCAGGTTTTGTGTGAGCCAGTCACGTGAGTGCTCAGGGCTTGTCCTGATGCTTGTGTACCGTTGAGGTCTGTGTCGTCTTCCTGGACACCCTCACTCTTGTGTTGAGTTGTACGTCTGGCTGAGGGAAAGACGACAGTGGAACATTGACTTGTGAGAGTTTGTGTTTTGTCGCTTGTAGCGTGCTCGTGGTTGGGGGTTACAGATGCCAGTAGATGTACTGGGCCCCAACTAGTCCTATTTCTCCAGTGCCTCACTTTAGGGAGCTCGGGCCGGAGTCCCTAAAGATGCCAGGCATGGGCCTACAACAGTGTGGTCTGTAGGAGTAGTGTTGGTTGGACTCCACAGTTTCTTGTCTTATTCTAGTGGAGCAGCAGCTGGACCTTTCGTCCATGGCTGTGAGACTAAGAGGTAGTCCTGTGTGGTTTGTTCGGGTTAGTAGCTGGTGTCGCGAACCAGTCTTCGTGACTCGAGTGTGGCGTTTTCCTACTTTAGCACGTACACCTGGTTGTGATTTGCTGTTTATTTATTAAAGCTACTTTTACTAATAGCATGTGGTAAGTAGAGTTTACAGCTTTAATATCCTGCTTAAATAGTTTTATAAATTGCTAGCGTAGCTTTCTGCTATTGTTACTTATGAGTTTGGTTTGCTCGGTTTCTAGGGGAGTTTCCCTACTGCCAATGAATTGTGAGGCTCACCCCTAGTCCTTTCAGGTGAGGGAGAGCCGGAGGCTTCTCATCCTTCGTCTAGTTCCAAGCCGCACCGTAGCGGAGCAGGGTCTGCACCTTCAATAGTGTAATCTACTTTCTTTGTACACCTCGGGGTATGCCCCAGGTTGTGGTTGTAGTTATGTCTAGCTTCAGAGGAGAAATGGCTATGTAAATTTCTTGTAAATTTTTGTGAGATGACAATCTTATGATATATTTCAGCAGTTTTCTTTATATTTCTACGGACTTGTGAATGGTATCCCTTGCGAAGCTTCGGCTCATTCGCAGGAGGCGGAGTCGGATCAGCCACGTTATTAGGTTAACAGGTTTGAACAACGAGGACCACTACACTTTTTGTATCAGGTCACAGCCTTGAGCTCTCCTCTAAACTCTCACTTACCACTATGAAGAAAATCTGTAACACCACCGGAAACCTATCTTACCATTCCGGTCAATTGATTCTACCCCTGGAAGGAAGAGATCTTAAGAGATAGACAAAAAGATTTGTAGTCAGACAGAGAAATAATAAGATTATCATGTGAAACAACTATAAAGACAATCGATATTTTATGAAGACAATCAATTTATAAAGATAATCGATGTTTTATAAAGACAATCGATGTTTCAATATATAAAAGATAATCAATGTTTTATATAGACAATCAATATATACCGATTGCCCTCACTTGTCTAAGGTACCCTCTTCACAGAACCCCAGGCCTAGGCAAGGACGACTACATGCTATTCAGGGGACGGAATTTGAATCCTAGAATGAAGGTGGACTTATGGAAGGTACAATTATCGTAAACTCAAAAACTGCCTATGTTTTTTTTTATTCTGGCGCAACACATTCTTTTATTAGCCAAATATTTTCTAAATCACTGGAAGTGCATGTAGTTCCACTACCAGAAATACTGGAGGTTGCTACGCCTCTTGGTAAGAGAAAAGAACTTAACTGCTACTGCCCCACTAGTTCAATAATAATTGAAGGATACAACTTTCCTGGAGATTTAATATGTATGGACATGAGGGAGTACGATGTGATCCTTGGGGATGACTGGCTATCCAAACACCAGATTGGAGTGGATTGCCATTCTAGCCAGATAACCTTTGGAAGCAAGGAGATTCCACCAATAAGTTTTAAGAATTCTCGTACACAAAGCATACCACTCATATATGTAGTTAAAGCATATAAATTGGTGAAGAGTGGATGCCAAGGACACTTAGCATCAGTTACAACGATAAACTAGAATGTCACAGGCTTAGAACATGTTTCCATAGTTCGAGATTTTTCGGATGTATTTCCTGAAGAACTGCCTAGTTTACCCCCTATTAGAGAAGTAAACTTCACAATTGAATTAGTTCCTAGAGCTACACCAGTTTCTCGAGCACCATATACAATGTTTGTTGAGGAATTGAAAGAATTAAAGAGGCAACTCATGGAATTGATTGATAAAGGGTTTATCAGACTCAGTACATCTCCCTGGGGTGCTGCAATACTATTTGTCAAGAAGAAGGATGAAACCTTATGGTTATGTATAGATTATTGAAAACTGAATCAACTCACAATCAAGAATAAATATCCACTTCTCCAGAATGATGATTTATTTGATTAGTTGTTACGAGCTCAATATTTTTCAAAAATTGATCTCAAGTCTGGATATTACCAATTGAGAATTCAGGATGAAGATATCCACAAGACGGCTTTCCGTAGCAGGTATAGGCATAATGAATTTGTTGTGATGCCATTTGGGTTGACTAATGTCCCTGCTGCATTCATGCGATTAATGAACGATATATTCAGACTACACTTAGATCAGTTTATTGTTGTATTTATCGATGATATCTTGGTTTATTCAAAAGGTGTAGAAGAGAATGAGGCACACCTGCAGATTGCCTTACAATTATTAAGGGATCATAAGCTATATGCTAAGTTTAGTAAGTGTGAATTTTGGATGAAGCAAGTAACATTCTTGGGGCATGTTATCTCTAAAGATGGATTGGCTGTAGATTCGTCCAAGATTGAGGCCATTCAGCTGTGGAAACAACCTCAGACTCTCACTGAGGTCCGAAGTTTTCTAGGTATGGCTAGTTACTACTGCCGATTTGTCAAAAACTTTTCAAGAACTGCTGCACCACTTACTCAGCTAACTCGGAAGGAAGTACCCTTTGTACGGAGTAATGAATGTGAGTACGCCTTCCAGAGATTGAAAGAATGCCTGACTTCTGCACCAGTCCTAACTTTACCCATAGTGGGAAAAAGTTTCAAGGTTTACACAGATGCTTCGACCATTGGGCTAGGATGTGTTCTAATGTAGGAAGGAAAGGTCATTGCCTATGCATCTAGGCAGTTGAGGAGCCATGAGAACAACTATCCAGTTCATGATTTGAAACTTGCGACAATAATTTTTGCTCTGAAGCTGTGGAGGCATTATCTTTACGACAATCACTTTATTATGTACTCCAATCATCAGAGCTTAAGATACATGTTTTCACAAAAAGAATTGAACATGAGGCAAGGAAGATGGGTAGAATTTGTCAAGGATTATGATTTTAAAATCAAGTACCACCCAAGCAAGGGTAACATTGTTGCAGATGCTCTCAGTAGAAACCCTGTGGTTCAGATGGCAGGTTTGATGGTCAAAGAATGGAGACTTTTGAAAGAATTCTTTGCACTAAATTTAGAAGCCAAACCACAGGAAGATAAGGTCATGATAGTGAACATGAAAGTCCAATCTGACCTTTTGATGCGAATCAGAGTACAACAAGACAATGATCCCATGCTAATTGAGATCAAAGAAAACTTAAATTCCAACCCTAATTTTGGAATTAATTCTTAAGGAAGTCTTCAATTCTGGGAAAGATTATGTATGCCAAGTGATTCAGAAATTAAGAAGCAATACTGGAGGAAGCACACCGCTCTTATTACACGATACACCCAGGAATTGTCAAAATGTACCAAGATCTCAAGAAAATTTTTTGGTGGTGTAATATGAAGAAAGACTACAAATTTCGTAGCAAAATATTTGACCTGCCAGAAGATTAAAGCTGAGCATCAGAAACCGACAGGAAAATTGAAGCCTCTAGACATACCCGAATGGAAATGGGATAGCGTGGGCATGGATTTTATCATCGGATTACCAAAAACTCGTGGTGGATATGATGCCATTTGGGTAAAAATTGATCGGCTCACCAAGTCAGCTCATTTCCTGGCTGTGAAAAGCAAATGGTCGGTCAATGTCCTGGCGGAAATATATTTAAAGGAGATTGTTTGATTGCATGGAATTCCAAAGATATCATCTCCGATCGTGATGCAAGGTTCACTATGCACGTCTGGAAGGAACTACAAGAAGCTTTGGGGTCCAAATTAAAATTTAGTACTGCCTTTCATCCCCAAACGGATGGGCATACCGAAAGATTAAACCAAGTTGTTGAAAACATATGCAGAGCTTGTGCACTAGAGTTCGAACAAGATTGGAATAATCATTTACCAATCATGGAGTTTGCTTATAACAACAGCTACCAGAATGGCACCCTTCGAGGCTTGTATGGTAGGCAATGTAGATCACCCATCTATTGGGTAGAGATGAATAACCCACAAATTCTAGGGCCAGAAATGATACAAGAAACATCAGAAATCATAAAGATAGTTCAAGGAAAAATGAAAACCGCACAAGATCGACAGAAAAGTTATGCCAATCAACGAAGAAGAGAATTGAAATTCCAGCAAGGAGATCATGTTTTAATAAAAGTATCACTTTGAAGAGGAATCCGCAGATTCGGAATCAAAGGCAAGCTCAATCCATGTTACATTGAGCCATTTGAAATATTAAGAAGAGCTGGAGTAGTGACTTATCAGCTTGCTCAACCCCCTCAGTTATCCAACATATATGATATTTTTCATGTATCTATGCTGCGGAAATATGTATATGATCCATCTCACGTCATAGAATATGAAGATTTGAATGTGCAAAGTAACTTGGCATACAAAGAGAAACCAGTTCGAATCCTTGATCGCAAGGTTAAACGACTTCGGAATAAGGAAGTACCATTAGTAAAAGTTCATTGGAGTCGGCGAGGTCAAGAAGAAGCAACATGGGAGGTAGAAGATGCTATCAAAGTCAAATATCCAGAATTATTTACAAGTTAGTATTTGTTAAGAGTTGAATTTGGAGGGCCAAATTCTTTTCTAGTGGGGGAGAGATGTAACACCTCAAGCTTATTTATAAAAATAATTAGTCATGTAAATATTTTTTAATATATTGCATGATAACGTTATCATTAAACGAAGTGCACCTCACACTGCTATTACCAAAATAATCATTGGGAATAAGTACACATAAGTTTACATAAGTTGACAACCTAATTTTTTTTTTCATTAATAGAAAAGGATTAAAAGAAAATGATATTATACATATATGATTGTGACACAGTGATTACGTAATCATTTCACTGTTCACTTA
Source organism: Colocasia esculenta (assembly GCA_014218235.1). Classification (NCBI taxonomy): domain Eukaryota; kingdom Viridiplantae; phylum Streptophyta; class Magnoliopsida; order Alismatales; family Araceae; genus Colocasia; species Colocasia esculenta. The sequence continues at coordinate 33,279,263 of CM024760.1, read as the reverse complement.
CTATTCACCTACATAATCCACATGACGTATTAGCACCCTTACGTGTTAACTTTGGGTTAAATCCCCTGCCGAGCTCATCCCCACAGTCCAGATTTCACGCACGCCTTACAAATGTAATCTCTATGTATACACCCCCCTAGTGATCCTTATCCAAACCTCGCACTACTCTATTGTTTCTGCTGAGGTCTGAGGAAGAAGGAGAGGGAGGAGGCGCTGGGTGTTGGTTGGAAGGAGCTCCGGAAGCTCTGCCTCTTTTAGATTATTCTCATTTTCTTCTAGCTAAGGTAGGTACCTTGTCTTCTATTTTCCCTTCTCGCTTCTGCTACCATATTTTCCTTCTCGCTTGTGCTACCCTATTTTTCCCTTCTCGCTTGTGCTACTCTTCAAGTGTCTTCTGAATACTTGTTCTTGTTAGAGGAGACCATTTTTGTATCAGGTCATAGCCTTGAGCTCTTGTAAGACCCGGCTTCCCGGCGTTCCTTCCGGTGTCTTGGATGACTCGTCTCGTGTCGTGGGTGCCCGATGCGACAGTCATCCGTGTCGCGGCGAGTCTTTGCGTCGCGTTCTTGTCGCGCCCGGGTTGCCCATCGCGTTCTTGTAGCGCCCGGTCAATGGGTCGCGACAGTGTTTTGTTATGTTGCGATGTCCGGTCTTCTGACGCCTGTCAGGGTGGCAGGTGTGTTAGTACGGCTTGTCGCGTTGTCGCGGCGCCCTTGTAGGGTGCGTTCTTGTCGCGGTCCGTTGACCCGTCGCGTTAAGGTCCATAACACGACGGGGTGGTCCGTCGCATTCTGGGTGCCGGGTGCTTAAAGCGCAGACCGGCTATCCCTTCCCCCTCTCTCTTCTTCTTCCCTTCTCCCTCTCCCTTCGGCGACCTCTTCCTCCCCTCTTCTCCCCGTTGTGTGTTTCAGGCGAGGAGGAGGGTCGTGCGTGGTGTCGTGGCGTCGTGGACCTTGCGTGGAGCGAGGAGGTGGTGGCCAACCAACGTGAAGGGCCCCATTGGGGTTTGTTCTTCGTGAAAGGTAGGGATTTCTTGTGCCCTTCCCAATCCGGGTGGATCGGGAGTCCTCGGGGTTTTGTAGTTAGCTTTACAGCTTTCCCCATGCTCCCCTCCCCGTGTGTGCACGCTTGTGTGGTTTTGGGCGGCCCGGGATGGAGCATCCCGTGGTCTGCCTCCCTGCTGGTGTCGCGACGACGCGATGCGTCGTGACATCAGTTGAGGCGTCGCCCCGGTCGGGCGCGACCTTATCGCGGCATACTTAGCGGTCGCGATAAGGATCACTATCGCGACCTGGTTTCCCGTCGCGACAGGCTGGCTGTCGCGACTCGCTGCCCCGTCGCATCAGGGTTCGTGTCGTGGAGCCCTTCCCTGCCGCGATGGATCGCGACGGCCTGTGGGGGCGCGACAGTGCCTGTGAGTGCCTCGGGTGTTTCCGTGGGATCAGTTGTGTGTCGGCGTGTGCCCCAGGGCAGGCTTTGCCCTAGGACCTTCTGGTAGGGAACGCGGCTGGTTGCCTCCCTGCGTTCAGTGACTGAAGGTGACACCTTCGTGGCCGTGTCCTGGCAGCGGTGCTAGGAGGGTCGTGTCTTCCTAATAATCGATTGACCGACGGTCAATCGATTATTAGCAGAGCGACGGGTTTCCGTACTGTCTGGTGGTGTTCCGAGGTTCTAGCCGTTCGTGCGTGCCTTGGTTGGCCGACGACCCCTTTTGAGGTCCGTGCGTGCCTCTCGCTCGCTGGGCTTGTCGTGTGTTACAAGCCAGCAGTTCGGCGTGGTTTTGTTGTGCTGCCCCGCCTGTTCGCCCGGTGCTTGGCACTTGAGGGCTTGTCCCATTCAGAGGTTGTCTCTGTTTCCTAGGACCCCCATCCTCGGGAGCCTGTTGAGGGAGTACTCCAGGCTACGAGCGTGCTCGAGTTGGCAGCCCACGTGAGCGGACTCTGGAGCTGAGGGAAAAACGATGTTTGGACAGCAACGCTGAGTCGTTTGTAGAGCTCTCTTGTCTAGGTCTGGGACGCTGAGGGGTTCAGAGTGCTTTCCTGGTGTAGGCCAGACAGTCCCTTGTCTCACCTGCCTCTCTCTGCGTTGGTTCCGGAGCCATGTAGTGGTGTCAGGCGTGAGGCCGCAGCTTGGCCAGGCTGCGGTGTTGCGTGTGTTTGTGTTTTCTGTGGCGGCTCTGTCTCGCCCTTGTGCGGGGGCGGAGGCAGGAGCTAGGCTAGCGAGCAGAGCGTGCAGACTACGGGTCTCCCTCTTGGCTGCTAGCGGCGGTGGCTTGGTTGCTGTTGTTGTGACGACATTTTCCTCACGATGTTTTCGAGTGTTCCTCATTGCCCTAGCTTGCACGGCAGTTTTAGCCTAGCTGTGCTTAGCTCCCGTGGGCGTCGTTGGTCTGGCCTTGGGTAGACCCGTGCTTCTGGTGGTTCCCGCTTCGGTGTTCTCTCGATTCCATGGTCCCATTCTTGGGTGCCAGCCCGTGATGGCACCGGCGTGTGTAGCTTCCCAACCTGGCGGTGTGTCCGGGGTCCGGGGTGGTTCTGCTTGTGGGCCCTCGACCTTGTAGAGGTCTGAGGTGGAAGTGCTTGTGGTGAGACGTCGTTCTCACTTGGTTGTTCCGTGGTCTCGGCAGTGTGCTGAGCACTGCTTCCGCTTTGTGCCCGACTCCTTGGGTTTCTGTGGGAGTCGTGTGTGTGCCACGACCTTGGTTGGTGGTCGTGGTGTTGTACTGTTCTCTTCTGCTGCTTAATAGTACCATGCTGTAGTTGTTCCTCGCTTTACAGCTTTCTAGTGTAGTTTCCTATTTTCGGAGTTCCTGCTGCTCTGGCCGGTGAGGGACTGGTAATCCCTACTGGGCCTTGTTCGCGAGGCTCACCCCCCCTACTTCTTTCAGCTAGGGGCTCGTCGTCGCGGGAGCTCAGTGTCGGACGGGTTGCAGAGGCGGCTGTGGCACCGTGTGTTGTCAGCAGCAGTGAGAGTGAGCGTTGCGTGCTCTTGTAGCCTGAGTGAGCTGAGAGCTGTGTTTTGCAAGTCCTTGGGGTATGCCCCTTAAGGACCTCACCTTTCTTCTTGTACCTGTGCTTTTTCTTGGGACGTGTTGTACAACCCTTTTGTATAATGTATAAATTATTATAGTTATTTGAACTCAGTACATATGTCACTAGACTTTTTCATATAACCCTTCTGGGTCTTCGGATCCGTGGGTGGCGACGCGACCCTCGGGGTCCCCGGCGAGGGGTCCAAGAGGTCGGGTCATTACAGTTGGTATCAGAGCGAGGGTCTACTAAAATTTGTAAGGAGTTAATAACTATAGCTGTCCCAAAGGAAGGTACTAGTGCGCTGCTGACACCGTCCGACTAGTGTTAGGCTTGTGCTTTCAAATGTTTTACAGGTGTGCGGCTTCCCTGCATGATTCATGCACGTGTTGCAGGTTGCAGTTGTTGCTGTCCAGGTGCGGTGCTCCTGGTTGTCTTCGGCGCATTTGAGCGTGTGTGCGTCGCGAAGGCTGAGAGAGCCTGCGTGTTGTGTGGCCTTACCGGTGCTGGGTTGTTGCCCGTGGTACCTGTGGAAGGTGTCTCTGCCTTGTTGTCTACCCCTTTGTTTTTGGGGTGTGTGCTGTGGTTGTTGTTGTTTGGCCTTGTGTGACTGTGCGCTGTGCTCGGGACGCCGAGCTGAGCAGGTGCTTTGTGTGCGGTGTTGCATCGCCGGTTGAGCGCTGCGACACTTGTCTGCATTTGTTGTCAGCATGGTGCTGACTGGTTGTGAACTCTAGTGAGGTGCTCCTGGAGTTCTTCTCTGTTGGTTCTGGAGGGGGTGAGGTCTCCCCAGGACTGTGTTGTGCCCGTTTCTGGTTGCTGTTGCGCTGCCCTCGAGGCTGAGGTGCATCGCTTGGTTGCCCTGTGTTCTGGTGAGGTTTCCCAGAACCGTTTGCTGTTGTTCTGGTGAGGGTTTCTCTCAGGACTGTTTCGTGCTCGTTTCTGCTATTGCCGTGCTACCTCAGAGTTTGAGGTGTGCTGTTGGTTGGGCTGTGCGTTCTGGAGGGTTTTTCCAGAGCGGTGCCTTGGTGGTTTTGGTGGAGGTTCTCCCAGGACCGGCTTGTGTTGCTTCTGCAATTCTGCTTGCTGCAGTGTTCTCTCTGATGGTCTGTGTTCTTTGGTCGTGGGGGTTGTGCATTCTGGTGAAGGTTCTTCCCAGGATCGCCCTTTGTCGCTTCTGGTGGAGGTTCTTCCCACGAGTGCTTCGTGTTTGTTTCGGGCCACCATTGTGTTGCTCTTATGGTTCGAAGTGTGCCGTTTGGTTGGGCTACGTTCTGGTGAGGTTCTCCCAGAACAGCTCTTGGCGCTTTGGTGGAGGTTTTCCCCAAAGCTGCCCTGTGTTCATTTTGGTTGTCGCTGCTCTCTCTCTCTGTAGAGATGAGCTGTCGCTGTTGCCGGTTGGACTGTCTGTGTTACAGTCTGCTTGGGCGTTGTCGGTCAAGGTATCGTGCCTTGGATGTGCATCTGGCTGTTGCATTGTCCAGCTTGTCTCGTCGTTCGTTTCCAAGTTTTCTCGGCCGTGCTGGCGGACTTTGTGTGTCCTCGTGGCTCGGGTGGTCTGCTTTGTTCTTGCGCCCGACGTGCTCTTGCATATGGTGGTCTGGTGAGTGTCGTGGTGCTCGACTGGCTGTGCTTCGTATGGAAGTGTCAGTCTCGCATTGTGGTTTTGCCTCTCGCGTGTGGAAGATACTCGTGCGTGTCTTCTTCCTCTGCTTTTCGTCGGTTGCTCGGCGTGGTGGTGCTCCACTATGGTGTTGTGTTGCCGGGGTGCGCATCGTTGCAACCTTCTGGTGGAGTCACCTTCCCTGGAGTTGTTTTTGGGTCGATTTGTTTACTCCCCTCGTGCCGTTGTTTCTGTATGGCACCGTTGGTCGGTGGACCTGTTGGTGCCATTTGCCGTTGTAATGGTTTCTCGCTACCCTGCCAGGCTCAATTCGGGGCATTGGGTCCCTGTTGGTTTGGTGCGAGGTAGCATTGTTTTCTTGTTGGGCCGCTCGTGTGAGCATTATTCTGCTGTGCATTGGTTTTTTGTGATTGGCTTTCTCGTGCAAGCATTGTTTCATTGTATGCTAGGTGGTGCCTCGGCTTGTGCCTTGGAGGCTTTTCTTGCCGTCGTTTTAGTGTTTGGCCTCTCTATCAGTCGTGATAGAGGTGGTGCTTCTTGCTCTTGCGCACCAGGGAGTTGCTGCGGTTTTCACTCCTGTGTGGCAGAGTCGATGCTCCGTGTTTTGTGTTCTTCTTGGAGCGTACGTGGTTGTCGCGATCTTGAAGTAGTAGTTGTCGGCTTTCCATGTGCTTCCATTGTGGGTCTCTAGTAGAGAGTCCACTTCGGTGGGGCACATGTCATCTCGGGCCATTGGTGCCGCTGTATGTGCTGCGCCTTGAGCGTTTTCTCCGATGCTTCATGTTTTGTGCCTCAAGGGCTGGGGCCGACGTGGCCTGTTGCGCTCTTTCAGGCTTGCAGTTCTTGGCATGTGGCTTTCGGTAGGCCTCCTGTGGAGAGTCCTTCCTGTTAGCTGTAGTGTTGCTTTGGCCGCTGGTGCACCTGGGTTGCACTTTGTTTACTTTTGGTGTTTGTGCTAGCACCGTGTGCTCATGCTCGAGCGTTTCGGTTTTGTGCCATCTGGAGCGCTGGTGCATTGTGTTGTACCCTGGTTAGCTCCCGATGCTTGTGATAGCACCCTGTGTTGTGCAGTGTGTCTGTTCGTGTGCTTCGTGCGTTGTTTCACGAGTTTGCTCAGTGTTGGAGGCTTCAAGTTTTCTGCCTCTGGGATACGTGTGCTAGCCTGAGTCTTGTGGTCGTACTGTTACCACTGTTAGTGGCTGCTTTGCCTTGTCTAGGTAGCCCTATCAGTGGTACGCCAGGCTTTGGTCGTAGCATGTGTCCGAGTTCCCCCTCGCTTTGGGAGCGAGTGCGTTCGGTTGTGGTACCCTGCTTCGGTCTGGGTCCCTCTGAGGTCGACGTGTTGTCCTCGACCTCTGCAGTTGTTTTGGTTTCCATGTGATTGCGCGTGGTGTTAGTGAGTCTGGAAGCAGATGGCGGAGTCTCCCGTTAGTTCGTCTGGTGACAGTGAGGCCTGTTGGCTTGCTAGTACTCGACCAAGTGATTTGTCGGCGTTGTGAGGTGTCCGGTTGTGGCTTAACCTCAAACGTCTTCCGTGTTTCCATCGCGGTGTGCCACGTTGTGGAGTGTGTGACTCCCAGTTTCTGTGTCTCCGCGTGCGTTTGGTGTCTCTGTTGGACCACGAGGAAGGTCTAGGTGAGACCTAGTGGTGACAGCGGATGTTGTTTTCACGTGTTGAGGGTCCCTCCGCGTGCGTTGCTGTCCCTGTTGGACCGCAGGAAGGTCTGGGTGAGACCTAGCGGTGACAGTGGACGTTGTTCCATGTGTTTCGGATTCTCCGCAAGCGCGATGTAGCTCTGGTGCTCGTCGCTCGCGTGGATTTTCGGTTGGGCTGGTGACCGGTGCTAGCTGCTGCTAGTAGCGCGAGGCCGTTCCCCTGAGACGTATGGTTGGTTCTCAAGTGTTTCTCATGTTGCTGTCAGCAACTGTGTACTCTATCGGTTTTGCTGGCGACAGAGTGGGTTGCTGATTGGTTGGTCCTAACAGCGAGGTCTGCTGGTGGCTGTAGCCATGTAGTTTTCGGCTAACGTTCCCTGCTGTTCGGATTGGTTTTGGTGTCGCTCGACACCTGTGGGGTTGTCATTCCGTCTAGACACCCCACGTGTGGCTGGGGTGAGCCGTTGGTTTCTCAGCTTGGTGCTCCAGGTGTGTTGGAGCGTGTTGTGAGCCGTTCAGTTTTTAGTTGTGTGGTCCCCATGTGTTGGGAGCCCGTTGTGTGAGCCGTTAGTTTTCCGGCTTCGTATGTTCAGCGCGTGTTTGGCCGTGGGGTTGTTGCCACGAGGAAGTCGTGTTGAGACTTAGTGGCTTCTTCCTGCTGGTCTTACGTTTGCCCCCTGTGTTCCGTTTCGTACCTCGGGATCTTTTGGGCTTGCCCCAATTTCCAGGACGAAATTGTCTTAAGGGGGGTGGGATGTAAGACTCGGCTTCCCGGCATTCCTTCTGGTGTCTTGGATGACTCGTGTCGCGTTGTGGGTGCCCGATGCGACAGTCATCTGTGTCGCGGCGAGTCTGTGCGTCACGTTCTTGTCGCACCCAGGTTGCCCGTCGCGTTCTTGTAGCGCCCGGTCAACGGGTCGCAACAGTGTTTTGTCGTGTTGCACTGTCCGATCATCTGACGCCTGTCAGGGTGGAAGGTGTGTCAGTACGGCTTGTCGCGTTGTCGCGGTGCCCTTGTAGGGCGCGTTCTTGTCGCTGTCCGTTGACCAGTCACGTTAAGGTCCGTAACACGACGGGGCGGTCCGTCGCGTTCTGGGTGCCGGGCCCTTAAGGCGTAGGCCGGCTACCCCTTCCCCCTCTCTCTTCTTCTTCCCTTCTCCCTCTCCCTCCGACGACCTCTTCCTCCCCTCTTCTCCCCTTTGTGTGTTTCAGGCGAGGAGGAGGGTCGTGCGTGGTGCTGTGGCGTCGTGGACCTTGCGTGGAGCAGGAGGAGGTGGCCAACCGACGTGAAGGGCCCCATTGGGGTTCGTTCTTCGTGAAAGGTAGGGATTTCTTGTGCGCTTCCCAATCCGGGTGGATCGGGAGTCCTCGGGGTTTTGTAGTTAGCTTTACAACTTTCGCCATGCTCCCCTCCCCGTGTGTGCATGCTTGTGTGGTTTTGGGCGGCTCGGGATGGAGCATCCCGTGGTTTGCCTCCCTGCTGGTGTCGCGACGGCGCAATGCGTCGCGACATCAGTTGAGGCGTTGCCCCGGTCGGGCGCAACCTTATCGCGGCGCACTTCGCGGTCGCGATAAGGATCGCTGTCGCGACCTGGTTTCCCGTCGCGATAGGCTGGCTGTCGCGACTCGCTGCCCCGTCGCATCAGGGTTCGTGTCGCGGCGCCCTTCCCCGTCGCGACGGTATCGCGACGGCCTGTGGGGGCGCGACAGTGCCTGTGAGTGCCTCAGGTGTTTCCGTGGGCCCGGTTGTGTGTCGGCGTGTGCCCCAGGGCAGGCTTTGCCCTTAGGACCTTCTGGTAGGGAAAGCGGCTGGTTGCCTCCCTGCGTTCAGTGACCGAAGGTGACACCTTCGTGGCCGTGTCCTGGCAGCGGTGCCAGGAGGGTCGTGTCGGTCAATCGATTATTAGCAGAGCGGCGGGTTTCCGTACTGTCTAGTGGTGTTCCGAGGTTCTAGCCGTTCATGCATGCCTTGGTTGGCCGACGGCCCTTTTGAGGGTCCGTGCGTGCCTCTCGCTCTCTGGGCTTGTCATGTGTTACAAGCCAGCAGTTCGGCGTGGTTTTGTTGTGCTGCCCCGCCTGTTCACCCGGTGCTTGGCACTTGAGGGCTTGTCCGTTCATAGGTGTCTCTGTTCCTGGGACCCCCATCCTCGGGAGCCTGTTGAGGGAGTACTCCGGGCTACGAGCGTGCTCGAGTTGGCAGCCAACGTGAGCGGACTCTAGAGCTGAGGGGAAAACGATGTTTGGAGAGCGGCACTGAGTCGTTTGTAGAGCTCTCTTGTCTAGGTCTGGACGCTGAGGGGTTCGGAGTGCTTTCCTGGCGCAGACTAGACAGTCCTTGTCTCACCTGCCTCTCTCTACGTTGGTTCTGGAGCCACGTAGTGGTGTCAGGCGTGAGGCCGCAGCTTGGCCAGGCTGCGGTGTTGCGTGTGTTGTGTGTTTCTGTGGCGGCTCTGTCTCGCCCTTGCGCGGGGGCGGAGGCAGGAGCTAGGCTAGCGAGCAGAGCGTGCAGACTACGGGTCCCCCTCTTGGCTGCTAGCGGCGGTGGCTTGGTTGCTGTTGTTGTGACGGCATTTTCCTCACGACGTTTTCGAGTGTTCCTCGTTGCCCTAGCTTGCACGGCAGTTTTAGCCTGGCTGTGCTTAGCTCTCGTGGGCGTCGTTGGTCTGGCCTTGGGTAGACCCGTGCTTCTGGTGGTTCCCGCTTCGGTGTTCTCTCGGTTCCATGGTCCCATTCTTGGGTGCCAGCCCGTGATGGCACCAGCGTGTGTAGCTTCCCGACCTGGCGGTGTGTCTGGGGTCCGGGGTGGTTCTACTTGTGGGCCCTCGACCTTGTAGAGGTCTGAGGTGGCCGTGCTTGCGGTGAGACGTCGTTCTCACTTGGTTGTTCTGTGGTCTCGGCAGGTGTGCTGAGCACCGCTTTCGCTTTGTGCCCGACTCCGTTGGTTTCTGCGGGAGTCGTGTGTGTGCCACGACCTTGGTTGGTGGTCGTGGCGTTGTACTGTTCTCTTCCGCTGCTTAGTAGTACCATGCTGTAGTTATTCCTCGCCTTACAACTTTCTAGTGTAGTTTCTATTTTCGGAGTTCCTGCTGCTCTAGCCGGTGAGGGACTGGTAATCCCTACTGGGCCTTGTTCGCGAGGCTCACCCCCCTACTTCTTTCAGCTAGGGGCTCGTCGTCGCGGGACCTCGGTGTCGGACGGGTTGCAGAGGCAGCTGTGGCACCGTTTGTTGTCAGCAGCAGTGAGAGTGAGCGTTGTGAGCTCTTGTAGCCTGGGTGAGCTGAGAGCTGTGTTTTGCAAGTTCTTGGGGTATGCCCCTTAAGGACCGCACCTTTCTTCTTGTACCTGTGCTTTTGCTTGGACGTGTTGTACAACCTTTTGTATAATGTTCAAATTATTATAGTATTTGAACTCAGTACATATCTCACTAGACTTTTTCATATAACCCTTCGGGTCTTTGAATCCGTGGGTGACGGCACGACCCTCGGGGTCCCCGGCGAGGGGTCCGAGAGGTCGGGTCGTTACAGCTCTCCTCTAAACTCTCACTTACCGCTGTGAAGAGAAATCTGTAACACCACCGAAAACCTATCTCACCATTCCGGTCGACTGATTCTACCCCTGGAAGGATGAGATCTTATGAGACAGATAAAAAGATCTGTAGTCAGACATAGAAATAATAAGATAATCAGGTGAAACAACTATAAAGACAATCGATGTTTTATGAAGATAATCAATATATAAAGATAATCGATGTCAATCGTTGTTTCAATATATAAAAGATAATCGATGTTTTATAAAGACAATAGATGTTTTATGAAGACAATCAATATGACAATTCAGTTAGCCAAGATATAACACAGTCAGTCAAAGTGAAGTGTACTTCGACTGATCAAGATAGAAAGCAGCATGAAGAAATGTAGCTTCAGATATGACGAAGTATAACTTCGGATATGACGAAGTTAACTTCGGATATGACGATATGAGTGATGAAGTGTAACTTCAGATATGATGAGTCAACTTTGGATATGACAAAGTGAGACTTCGACTGATCAAGACAGAAATCAACATGACGAAGTATAGCTTCAGATATAACGAAGTGTAACTTCGGATATGACGAAGTGTAACTTCGGATATAACGAAATTTGCTTTGGATATGATGAAGTGTAACTTCGGATATGACGAAGTAAGACTTTGACTGATTAAGAAAAACAAGCATGACGAACTAACTGAGATCTTCTGAACAGACGATCGATTCTCTTATTTGTTCTAGCTTGTCCTTTTCCTAGATGTATTATATTTTTCTATAGTACTTAACTTGGGCCTACCCAACTTACTGCTCTTAGCTTGTCCTGCTATCCTGATACTCTTGCATTAGACTTGCTGTAATATTAATGTTATTTTGAGATCTGCTGGAACCATACTAAAAGACTGATCAAGTGGAAATGAAGACATTTGGGTCTTCGGACTCTACTAGACCAATGTCTATGCAAATGGGGCCGATCCAGTCCCGGGAGGAGCACCCGAATCGATTACTGAATCGTACTATTCGAATATGTACCAATCGAAATTGATCCACTGAGTGTTTGACATGACACACTATCTACTGCTAAATTAGTCTACATTTCCATAGATTGTATTGTGGCTTAAATTTTATCACTATTTGGTTTTGGGCAAACTCTGTCAGAATATCTTCATCGAACTGTACTCCAATTATTGGGTATCACATGTGTATTCTCTCCTTAGTTGGTATACTTGTTGTCCTTTCCATGCTACTGTCCTATCTTAATTTATTATTGAAGAAGATTTCCTACTGAGCATAGTTGCTCATGAATCTTGCTTCCTTTCAAGCATCTCAGCTGGGACCGACGCCCCAGGGGACTGTGTGTCGAGTGAATCCTAACTTAGAAAACCCTGCTACCTATAGTCTCTGCCACCTAAAGTTATTGCATATATTAAACCTAAAACTATCAGTTCATGTAATGTAATTATTCCGCTGCACTGCCTTGAATTATGAATGGCGATTGCTATTTACTTATCTTGATTCCTCTGTCACCTCCAAAAATATCGATGAGTAGGACGTGACATATGCTTTTCCGATGAATATTTATGACAGTTTGTTTAGCCAGAATTTCCGATCGATTTTTCGACAGATTTTCTATCATTCGAAAATTTCTAACGCATTTTCCCCAATGGAATATTTTCGACGGGTTATCGCCGAAAAGCGGTCGAAAAGTGTCTCCTCCGATGGATTTTTGTCGTTAGAAATTCTTCTTTTTCTTGTAGTGGTATATCTCCATAATTCTTTGATATCGGAGGGTAAATCCTACTGGACACAATTGCTTATACTATTCTTTTCCTCGAAGTGACTAACAGTTTCAGAAGATGGGACATCGGGAACTGTGTGCTGAGTGTTCAACCTCTGCTACGTTAGCTCTTTTAAATTCTAGTTCCTGAAACATATAATATATTAGCGTTGGAATATGACAATTGATTGCTATCACTTAACAGTTTGAGCAAGGTTAAGACTCGGACAATTTTTTCCATTGGTGAATTTAAACTTTTCCTTATTTCCTATTCTTCCGCTTCAACATTTATAAATGTCAGGACGTGACATTGATGTTGAAAGGAGTAGATGCTATGTAAGTGTATTTGTCTTATATAAAGAATTTAATAAAAAGTTTGTAATTAGGGTAGTAGTTTCTTTGGTCAATTAAATGTTATTTTTATGCATGAGAGGATAACCATATGATGACCTAACCTTAAAAGTGATGCACATACCTCTCCCATTCTAGCTGAGGGTACCTTCATAGCTATCATGGGATGAGACAGGCCTGACCATCTTCATTACGTGGGCAGGGCTAAGGATGCTCGACAATTGGTATAGCAGGGGAGAGGGATCGAGCTCCTCAGGTGACTACGACACTCAGGGTGCAGTAATTGCGGTAGCAGGTACATGAGTAGGGTAGATAAATAGAGTAGCTGCATGCATAAAGGAGTAGGGCCCGGTAGTAAGTGGAGCAAATCCATAAGCAAGTGAGCAAATGCATGCCCTCATAGACCGATTTCTAGCCAGCCATCACATACGCACCTTACTTCTGCGGATGAGGGTGCTGATTGGTCTGGAGTTGACTATGATGATGATGATGAGCACGAGTAGACATTATATTGTTATTTTTTTAGATATTTTGTATTATTTTTAGATGATTATGTATGCATAATTATATTTATTTTCTTTAATGGTTAATGTGATATATATCTATGAATTTTGTGATTTGTTGTGCTTATTTTTTTACAAATTTGTATGGAATTAATAGGTTTAATGTGTAAAAACTAAATAAATTTATTTTTAAATAAAATACATGTAGACGACTACTATAGCATCTACAAATGAAATATACGGAAAAGCCATCTACATAAGTTTATGTAGACAGTTAGACAACTGAGCTAACCCTCTACATATGTTTATATAGATAGCCTATGCAACCATCTACATACTTATATAAACGGTTACGAAAATCATCTACATATATTTTGTAGATCATTATTGTAGCTATCTACGTAAAGATATATAGACAATCAATGCAACCAATCTACATTTGTATATTGACCGTCTACTTATCTTTATAGATGGCCTCCACTATCTATATATATTGTTTTTGTAGACAACTTAGCATCTCCGTCTACATAGCTTTTGTCAATGAGCTTCTAGTAGACATCTACCACAATTGTTGAGTTTTTGTGGACGACTTTTAACTATCTATAAATATGTCTTTGTTAGTAGGAAAAAATTTTATTGTACTTGAATATTGTACTTTTTTATATACTGTAGTCTTCTCATTTGCCAATACACCAATGACACATTATACCCATCCATAAAAATTAAGAAGTATATAAAAAGTGTAATTTTTAAGTATACTAAACTGTTCTCTTTCTAGGAGTGAAGTCTCAATCTAGTTCAGGGATCTCTCTTTCTCGTCTTCCTCTTCCAATGAAGAAGCTTGTCCTTAAAACTATTTTCTAATCATGGGACATAAACTGTATGCCTATCATTCCATTCTTTCCTTACAGGGTATCAGCAGTATGCGACAATGTTGAAAATGTCCATTTGCTTATTTCTTTTTTGTTGTGCAAGTAATCTTCAAATACTTAAATATATATCAAATTATGTGCTCGTCACTTTTACCGTCCAATTCAACTGATAGTAAGTTATTATTATTATTATTATATTTATTATTTAACTTAAAATCAGGCAGTGGAGAGAATTGTGTAGAAAAAAAAGAGATGATATGAAGTGTGTAACCATAGTATTTCTCTTCCGATTATGTTTATGTACTGATACCACACAAACACAAGAGTGGCATTTTCGTTTGTACATATTATAAATTTTCACTATAAAGCTACTTATAATAACTTTTAACATAATAGACAAATGGGTTTGATTTAAAAAATCATCTCTGACATTGAGTATAGGAATTATATCCGGACCCTAAAACTCTCGAATCCAATGTCGACCTAGGACCACATTTCACCAACCCTACTAATATGAAGTCGACTGATCCAAGTAAATTCAAAAGATCCCACACTGGGCAAGAAAAAAACAATTGAACAAAAACCCCTCCTCTCAGAAAGTTCCTCCCACCCATCAGCACATATCGGCAACAAACGCTGTGGGCCCCCAAAGAAAGTAGACGCCGATTCGGATCCCTGTACTTTCCGGGCTCGTACCCGGTCCCGTCCGTCGGCCCTGGTTCGGGGACAAACCCGAGAGGGCCCCACGCCAGACTCGCAATGTACGATTCCGATGGGCGAAGGCAGAAAAGATCGGACGGCGGTGATGGACGATCACTGTGCGTCATTCTAACCTTATCCTATCCATTGGCCCAAGGCCCAAGAGGGGAGGGTCTGGGTTTGGATGGTCTGGCTGCCCCACTTCATCTACAGTCTTCTATATAAATGTTTATTATCTTTGTTAAAGTGACAAATAATCAAAATTTTCTTGTCACATTTAAAAAATTTGTCTTAAAGGTGACAAATGATCTTTACAGATGACAAATAAGATGGACGGGTAATGAGAACTACGTGTCCAAATAGATGGTAAATTTTTTCTTAGCCTATTACCATTATGGGGTATGTGGTAGCTATTTCTAGCCACCATCTTGTACTGGGCCCGTCATGGCCCGGCCCAGTCCGACAGACAGACGTGGCCTTATCACAAGGCGCCACGGCGTTTCAAGGACGTCTTCGAAGATCCGTATCCGGTCCCTGCATTCAGATACCAACGGGGCCCAGCGATCGCCTCCGAGCACCACCCAGCCTATTCGGACAAAGGCCCTTCCTTCCGAACAGAGTCTGCTCGGATCGCTCCCTACGTCCCTTCTGCACGGACAACACCTCCTTACATCAGGCACCTAACAGCGAGATAGGCCTCCGGGCACCAGGTGCCGAGCAACGGGTTTGACTACCGAACAACAGGTCTGCCTCACCTGATAGGCTACCTGCTCGATACCTTCCTCCCACGACGAGTTGAGCAGCCTTCATCACCTTATGACAGTTACAACGGCTACGCCACGCGCGCCTCACGATCAAGTGGTGCGTTAACTGCCCAGCTCCTCAACAGGCGCCTCAACGCGTAACCCCCCGTTGTGCGCACCAACCGACGCGCCTTTCCAGGCATGATCCAGAGCCGTTACGGCCATCCACCTCAGCGTCCATGCCTATAAAGACACAAGTATAATGCCATGCGGAGGTACGCTCTCTCTCACGCGAATACACTTTCACACACGAGAATCCCCATCCTCTTCAGTCATCTACTGACTTAGGTATCGGAGGGTTTTCTCCGGTTCTTCAACCGGGCCCCCTTGACATCTTTTCTAGTGATTGCAGGACCTTCGTCCGCCTCCGGCGTTCGTCTTCTTCCCTCTCAAGTGTAGGCCCAGCGGTTCTGGCCCAAACAAGAAAAGCCTCCACACTTTTGGTGCCGTCTGTGGGAAAGACACAGCCATGGCTCGCGGACGATCCTCTTACTAGAACGTTGGGAGTAGGGTGATGAGATCCCGCCAGTCACGAGTGGAATCTCTCCGTCGATCCCCTCCTATTGACGTTAACATCGCCCCCGCTGGTGCAAACAATGATGTCCCTGCACCAGCGGCCGCGCCAGCAACCACCCTGGAGATGGCTGAACTCCGGGGATAGATGCAGCAGTTAACGTGCATCTGCCTAGCCCTACAAGCTCAGTTGGCTGGGCCACCGGCCCGGAGCCTTCCCTGCCGCGGGAGAGGCAGGCAGAGTCGTCCCACCGACGATCTCGTGTCCTTCCGCGCCCTCGGATCAGCAGGCGGACTCTCCGCGCCGATCGCACCGAGCCCCATCCGAGGAGCGGGCACGGAGCACCTAGGCCGTTCGCCCGTCGCTCTGTCGTCGCCCGCTCGTCCCCCGTCGTGCTCGGTTGGTGGGGACCAACTCCCACGGGTCCGGCCGAGAGGGTTCCGTCCATTCGAGCAGGAAACTCGCCAAACGCCTCCGCCGAGTGGTCGACCTGGAGCGTCGCGTGGATGCAATGGTTCAGCGTGCGGAGGGAAAAGCCCCAGCGGAAGATGACCTGGACTTCCTCTCCCCTTTCAGTGGGGAGATCCTGGAAGCTCGGGTCTCTCCCAAACTCCCTCTGCCTACCATCGTACCTACGACGGCAACACCGACCCTGGCCGACCACATCCACGGCTTCGAATCGCACATGGTGTTCTACGGAGCATCAGACGCGGCCAAGTGCTGAACCTTCCCTGCACTCTCAGGAGACCGCTAGAGCCTGGTTCGAGACTCTGCCAACGGGCTCCATTTCATCCTTCCGCAGCTGAAGAAATCCTTCCGGGATAACTTTCTTGGCGGCAAGTCACAGCCACGCACGGCGGCTTCCCTCTTGGCCATAGGGCCAGAAGAAGAGCGAAGCGCTCTGGGACTTTGTCAAAAGGTTACGAACAGAAAGCGCTTCACATTTCGCACCTGGACGTCCCTCTAGCCACCAGTGCCCTCATCCAGGGCACTCGCGACGGCTTCCTACAGAGGACTCTCGGTGTACAGCAGCCCGCAACCCTCGCCGAGCTGCTTTCCATCGCACAATGCCACGTGGCTTGCGAAGAAAGTTTAGCTGCAGGCCGAACAGAGCAGGGGGAATCGTCGGACAAGAAGAGGCCTCCAACAACGGTCCTGACCGTTGATCGGAAAGAAAGGACGGTGCAATGGAGACTCGCCGTGCCGACCACGCTCCTTCACAACTATACCCCGCTCACTGTGGCACCCGAACAGATCCTGGCGGAGATCAGGAATGAACCATTCATTCGGTGGCCACGAGGATGCGCTCCGACCTCGGAGGCGCGATCAAGCCAAGTACTGTCGCTTTCATCGTGACCATGGTCACGACACCTCCGAGTGCCGCCAGCTTAAGGATGAAATTGAAGACCTCATCAAGCGTGGCTACATCTGGTGTATGTGCACCGAATGAAGACCGCAACAGACGTTGAGAGCGAACTCCTGAGCAGCCGATCAACAACGAGCCCAATGGGCAAGAAATCAATGTGATCGCGGGCGGGTCGGCGCAGGCGGAGAGAGCACTCGAAGCCGACGCGACTACGCAAGGCGCGTGCACGTCGTGGACAGGTCCTCGGCGCCTAGGCCAGCTCCATATCCTGCCGGTCCTATACGCACACCGTCCGAGGAGGCTATACCTTCTCGGACAAAGACCTAGGGTCGCTACCCACACACACTGATGCGCTGGTCGTTCGGCCACCATCAACCATTGTAATGTGCGTCGGATTTTGGTAGATATGGAAGCGCCCCCGACATCTTGGCTTACAATGTTTTGTTCTCATGGCCTCAAACCGACCAGCCTCACCCCTGTAAATTCGCCTTGTTCGGTTCGAGGGTTTCGGAGCCCATGGGCAGAGTTCGCCTCCCGATCACCTTAGGGACGGCACCGAAGACCGTGACCAAGGTAGTGAACTTCTTGGTCATCAAGAACATGCCAGGCTACAACGCCATCCTCGGCAGAGGCTTGATTGGAAGAATCAGAGCAGTACCTTCGTCTCTTCATCAGAAGATGAAGTTTCCAACCCCGAGCGGGATCGACGAGGTGCTCGGGTGCCAGCGCGAGTCTCGACGGTGCTATGTCCTCTCTTTAAGAGATAAGCAGCCACTCGCGGCCCCTACCGATCAACCCACTGATCAACCTTCCACTAGCCGAGGAACGCCTGCTGAAGATCTGCTACCTATTCAGGTGGATGATGGACCCCGAGCATGTACTTTACATTGGCGCTCTGCTAACAGATGCCGACACCAATGCTACAAGACTTTTTTGCTAGCCAATTTGGATGTGTTCCGCGTGGTCTAATGATGAGTACCAGGCATTTCTCCTGATGTCATGGTGCATCGCCTCGGTTGGACCCGCGGGTCCCCCCAGTTCAGCAAAGGAGGCAACCTGTCAATCGAGAACGGCAGACTGTCATCTAGGATCACGTCGTCAAAAAAGCCGATCCGTTGGGCTCCTCCGAGAAGCCCAATACCCAGATGGATCTCCAACGTGGTCCTCGTGTGCAAAGCCAACAGCAAATGGCGAGTGTTGCGTGGATACAAAGATCTCAAACAAGGCGCCCAAGGACAACTTCCCTCTGCACGCATCGACCAATTAGTGGACGCCACATCCGGGCACGAGCTTCTTAGCTTCCTGGATGCCTACTCTGGTTATCACTAGATTAGAATGCATCCCCCGGACAAGACGCCACCACGTTCGTCACGGACCTAGGGTTATACTGCTTCACCATGATGCCTTTGGTCTAAAGAACGCTGGCGCAAACGTACCAGCGGCTGGTCAACAGGATGTTGAGCAGCTGATTTGGCGAACATGGAGGTCTATGTCAACGACATGCTGGTCAAGATGCTTCCGAGCACCGACCACCATCTCGACCTCCAAGAACTTTTGCAACCCTGCAGAAGTACAACATGAAGCTCACCCGTCCAAGTGTGCATTTGGAGTGCGTCGGTAAGTTCCTCGGCTTCCTCGTCTCGAATAGAGGGATAGAGGCAAACCTAGAGAGAAGATCCAGGCCATACTTGAGATGGGCAGTCCAAAGACGGTGCGGGACGTCCAGCATCTTACTGGACGCCTCACCGCCCTGAACCGGTCATGTCCCGACAGCGGAAAGAAGTTTTAACTTCTTCAAATTGCTGCGAGGGCTAAAGGCGCCTCACAACAAGGGGGGCATGTACGGTGGACTGCGGAATGCGAAACTGCCTTCACCGAGCTGAAGGTGTACTTAGCAGTCCAACCGATTCTCTCAAAGCCTGTGCTCGGAGAACCACTGTTCTTATACCTTTCGGTACCGAACACTCCATCAGTGCGGTTTTGATCAGAGAAGAGGGAGCGGCGCAGCATCCGGTTTACTACATCAGCAGGGTTCTCCAGGAAGCCAAAAGGAGATACCCCCGAGCAGAAAAACTTGCCCTTGCTCTGGTCACGACTGCTCGGAAACTCAGGCCCTATTTTTAGGCCCATTTAGTAACGGTCCTCACCGACCAACCACTGAAGTCTATCCTTCAGCGCCAGAGGCTTCCGGTAGGCTCATCAAGTGGGCCATAGAGCTGGGTGAGTTTGACATCAGCTTCCGACCAAGGATAGCAATCAAGGCGCAAGCATTGACGGATTTTGTCGCAGAATGCACACTCCCTACTGAGCAGGACCCTCCATTAACCGACGAGCCCCATGGGAGCTCTACGTGGATGGGTCCTCGTGTGGTACTGGAGCGGAGCAGGCTTGCTTCTCACCTCTCCGGAAGGGCTAGAGTTCCAATACGTCCTCCGTTTTTGCTTTGCGGGCTCCAACAACGTCGCCGAGTACGACGCACTACTGTCTGGAATTCGCAGGCTCAGCACCTCGGGGCCCTTTGGCTTAGAGTCTTCAGTGACTCCCAGTTGGTCGCCAGCCAAGTGAACGGACAGTTTGAAGCCAGAGAGCCTTGCAGGCCCAATACCTTCAATAGGTCAAGAACCGAGCAGAGGGTCTCCTCTACTTTGAGGTCATACATGTCCCTCGAGAGCAGAATGCGCGAGCTGATGCACTTGCCAAATTGGCATCCTCAGGTGACATCAACCTTCTCGCTCAGTTTTCATCGAGTGCTCACCTCACCGAGCACCGAAGTGGATGTTGCAAGCCGTTGAGGTCGAGCAGCCAGCCCCGGACTGAACTGACCCTCTCCTGGACTGACCCTCTCCTGGGCCTATCTGCTTCGAGGCTAGCTTCCGCCCGAACAGGGCGAAGCACGCAAGATCAGGCTGTGCTCCCAGCGCTTCACCCTCATTGAAGGCAAGATGTACTGGCGGTCCCTCTCAAGACCCCTTCTGTGGTGCCTCAGCCCTGACGAGGCTCTCACGGCCACGAAGAGGTTCACGAAGGCTGTGCGGAAGCCATTTGGGGGGCAGGACACTGGTGCGCAGCGTTGTTCGGGCAAGATTCTGGTGGCCTTCACTACAAAAGGATTGCATGTCCTTTGTCCGGAAGTGCCGGAGTGTCATAAGTTTGGCAACTCATCAAGCAGCCAGCTGAACACTCCATAGCCTGTTCGAACCTCGCCCTTTCGCCAGATGGGGCATTGACATCTTGGGCCCTTTCCCAGAGCCCAAGGCAGGAAGAAGTTCCTCCGTTTCGGGCCATAGACTACTTCACCAAGTGGATCGAAGCCGAACCTGTTGCCGTGATCAACGAACAAGCTGCGTGGAAGTTCGTCTGGAAGACCTCCTCTGCCGATTTGGCGTCCCAAAGGTGATCACCTCCGACAACGGGAAGCAGTTCGACAACACCTTCTCAAGCAAAAGTGCGCCAAGCTCGGATCTAAAACACTTCACCTCCGTAGCGCATCCCCAAGCAAATGGTTTGGTAGAAAATGCCAACCGAACACTGCTGCACGGGATCCGCACAAGAGTGGAGGATGCAAGGGGTTCATGGATTGACGAACTCCCCAACGTGCTTTGGTGTCACCGAACAACAGCTTTGGTAGCAACAGGAGAAAACACCCTTCCACTTGGCTTACAGCTCAGAAGCCGTTGTGCCTCTGGAAGTAGCTCTCCCCACCCTCCGAACAACCCACTTCGATGAAGCCCCAACAACCATGCTCTTCGGGAAAACCTTGGACATGCTTGATGAACGATAGAACGACGCCATCATTCGTCTCGTTTCCTACCATCAACGACTCGCGCAATATTATAATGCACGAGTTCGGGAAAGGCGCTTCAACGTGGGAGATTTAGTTCTGCCACCACTGCTCGGTTCGGATCCCCGAAGAGTGGTCGGAAAGCTCGCCCCAAATGGGAAGGACCTTATCAGTCACACAAGTCTTTGGGAAAGGCTCATACAAGCTAACTACCCCTAGTGGCGAGGCCATACCCAGAACCTGGCATGTATCCAATTGAAGGCTTATTATTTATAAAGGCCCTTCTGTTCGGCATCCTACTTCTCTCTACCGTTCTTTGGTCGGCTAGAGACGAAGTCCAAAACATCCTTATCTCAATGCTTTTTAGTCCACAAGGATGTAACGACATCTCCTAGTGTGAAGATGGTCCGCAGGCACCCCAGGTCCACACCTGCAGTTCATAGAACATGTGCGGTAATTGCGAACACTTCTAAATGACCAACGCATTACGGTTCAGACAGAACACTCACGAGGTGAGTGAGATAGAAAAAGCGAAGCCACTTTTCTTAAAAAAAAAAAAGAGAGAAGATCTATTCAGAATTTCTACAAGAGCTCGTTTTGGCCGAGCTGCCAAACAAAAAGGAAGAGGATATTCAAGGGGCCTGCCTAGAGTGCCGACGCCATCATCTGCAGGAGGCATCCGCCCTGAATGGAATTGGGCAAAGTGCACTCCATCCAAGCCGTGCGTCCTGGGTACGACGCCGACAATCTCTTACAGCAACCTCGAAAGCTTCCCGGGGCATGTCTGTCCAGGCAAGCTTCTCCCCGAGCTCCTTTCCCTCTTCAAGGCCCACCGTATAGCAACGGGCCCAAACTGCTCTAGGTCCTTTTTGAGTCAGGACCTTCTTTGTACTCGGCCACTGCCTGAGCCCTAGCTTCGGCTAACACCTTCGCGATGGCCTCCGTTTTGGCTCGAGCAATGGTAGGTTTAGCTCAGAAGTATGGAGGGTATCTTGGAGGCTTTTCACCTCCTTTAGAAGGTCAGCCTCGCGAGCCTGGTGATTCGTGACCAGATCCTCACAGAAGGCCGTTTCCGCCTCCTATATCTGCTTCTGGTTCTGGCCACGCAAGGCAAGCTTCTTCAAGAGTCCATCGAGGCTCGTGATGCCATTCCACCCGCGCTCCCACGCCGACATTTTCGTCTCCATCATGTTCCGAGAGGTGCCCTGGGCGTAAGCCGCACTGGAATGCCAGGAGTCTTCTCCGGGCTCAGTCTTGACACCGCGCCCATCCTATCTAGATAGGATGCAGACGGCACGGAGGCAGAACCCTCAAGGGATCGCTCCCAAGCCTTCCCAGCGTGGCCTCCAGCATCGACTGCCAGGGGAGCTCGGACGACTTCCCCTCAATACTGCGAGAGAGAGGCCTCCGGTCCTCCCCAAACTGACGGCCTCCTCAGCAGTGACTGTTTGCTCGGCCAAAATTTTTGCTCTCCTAGCAGTCTCAGCAGAAGCAGCAGCAACAACAACTTCCTTGTGACCCTCTGTCACCAGGGCTACCTCCTCGACCCCTTGCGCGGCTTCTCCAACTTCCCTGGAGACCAAAGTGGCTGACGGTCCTTCTTCTATCGCAGCAATTTTTATGAAGGGCAGGGGGGCCGTGGCACCACAACGATTTCCTTCTGAGGGGCTGTTGCCTCCTCAGTTGGAGTGGCCCCCACAACTGAAGCAGCCGCCTCCTCAGAAACATCCCTTCTGGCACCTCGCGGTGCAGAGAGATCCCTTCCCTAGCAGTAGAGGTCCCTTTATTACCTTCGCCCCTTCGAGCAGAGGTCTCCGCAGCATCATCTCCGGCGCCTCTAGTGCTCGAGGCCGCTGTTCGAGCAACTTCTTCTTCACGGCCCTCACTGGGTCCCCCGCAGAGCGGACACTTCTCTCTACTCTTCAGTAGAGCTCTTTCTGACCCGTTGCTCACCATGACGAGCCCCAGCTCGGTCGCCATCCTCTGCGCGACCTCCTGACAGGACCATGGGGGGCATCCGCGTGCTCCTGTTCGGCCGACCCGGCAGCCTTACGCTTCTTGCGCAGCAGCAACGGCGCCTCATCAACCTCCTCTTCGGTCCCCTCCTCGCTGTGTTGAGGGGCAGCACAGGACCACCTCTTCTTTTTCTGAGCGCGGAGCTGGTCTGCGTCCTCCGCGCCGCCATCAAGCAGCATCGGCCTCTTCTTCATAGAGGCAGAAGGTCGAGTCGTCCCGTCGCCCTCCTCAAGCGAGGCCGAGCTCCTGCTGAAACCACCTTCATGGTGGCCTTCTTCTTCAAGCGAATCTTTTTGGGCCCCTTCTCAGTGACCCGTGTGCTTTGGACGCTTCTTAGTGGGTGAAGGCGCCACCAACACCGTTGTAACTGGGCACCAACTCACAGCAGAGGGAACCCGAAAACGGCAGCAACGTCATCACTCTCATACACCATATGAGCCAGAACAGGGTTTGTTCGGGCGAAATTCTCGTTCGCCTCCAGATCTCCTGCCTCCAACTCCGCAGCAGCTTCAAAAAAAGAGAAAGAGCAGGGTCACCAAACCGGCAAGTAAACAGACAAAGTTTGAACACTTACTCCATGGTTTGCTCTGACCATGTTTAACACAGCGAAAATTCGGTCACATAGCCTTTCTCCATTCCTAACACCTGCTCGGAGAAGACTATCTAAGGCCCTCGCCTCATCTCTCACTTACCGCTGTGAAGAAAATCTGTAACACCACCGAAAACCTATCTCACCATTCCGGTCGACTGATTCTACCCCTGGAAGGATGAGATCTAATGAGACGGACAAAAAGATCTGTAGTCAGACATAGAAATAATAAGATAATCATGTGAAACAACTATAAAGACAATCGATGTTTTATGAAGATACTCAATATATAAAGATAATCGATGTTTTATAAAGACAATTGATGTTTCAATATATAAAAGATAATCGATGTTTTATAAAGACAATAGATGTTTTATGAAGACAATCAATATGACAATTCAGTTAGCCAAGATATAACACAGTCAGTCAAAGTGAAGTGTAACTTCGACTGATCAAGATAGAAAGCAGCATGAAGAAGTGTAGCTTTGGATATGACGAAGTTAACTTCGGATATGACGAAGTGTAGCTTCAAATATGAGTGATGAAGTGTAACTTCAGATATGATGAAGTCAATTTTGGATATGACAAAGTGAGACTTCGACTGTTCAAGACAGAAAGCAACATGACGAAGTGTAGCTTCAGATATAACGAAGTGTAACTTCGGATATGACGAAGTGTAACTTCGGATATGACGAAATTAGCTTCGGATATGATGAAGTGTAACTTCGGATATGACGAAGTAAGACTTCGACTGATTAAGACAAAAACAAGCATGACGAACTAACTGAGATCTTCTGAACAGTCGATCGATTCTCTTGTTTGTTCTAGCTTGTCCTTTTCCTAGATGTATTATATTTTTCTATAGTACTTAAACTTGGGCCTACCCAACTTACTGGTCTTAGCTTGTCCTGCTATCCTGATACTCTTGCATTAGACTTGCTGTAATATTAATGTTATTTTGAGATCTACTGGAACCATACTAAAAGACTGATCAAGTGGAAATGAAGACATTTTGGGTCTTCGGACTCTACTAGACCAATGTCTGTGCAAATGGGGCCGATCCAGTCCCAGGAGGAGCACCCGAATCGATTACTGAATCGTACTATTCGAATATGTACCAATCGAAATTGATCCACTGAGTGTTTGACATGACACTATCTACTGCTAAATTTAGTCTACATTTCCATAGATTGTATTGTGGCTTAAATTTTATCACTGTTTGGTTTTGGGCAAACTCTGTCAGAATATCTTCATCGAACTGTACTCCAGTATTATTGGGTATCGCATGTGTATTCTCTCCTTAGTTGGTATACTTGTTGTCTTTTCCATGCTACCGTCCTATCTTACTTTATTATTGAAGAAGATTTCCTACTGAGCACAGTTGCTCATGAATCTTGCTTTCCTTTCAAGCATCTCAGCTGGGACCGACGCCCCAGGGGACTGTGCACCGAGTGAATCCTAACTTAGAAAACCCTGCTACCTTTAGTCTTTGCCACCTAAAGTTATTGCATATATTAAACCTAAAACTATCAGTTCATGTAATGTAATTATTCCGCTGCACTGCCTTGAATTTATGAATGGCAATTGCTATTTACT
Organism: Colocasia esculenta; assembly: GCA_014218235.1. NCBI lineage: Eukaryota > Viridiplantae > Streptophyta > Magnoliopsida > Alismatales > Araceae > Colocasia > Colocasia esculenta. The sequence continues at coordinate 33,254,564 of CM024760.1, read as the reverse complement.
TTATCTTGATTCCTCTGTCACCTCCAAAAATATCGATGAGTAGGACGTGACATATGCTTTTCCGAAGAATATTTATGACAGTTTGTTTAGCCAGAATTGTCGATGGATTTTTCGATAGATTTTCTATCAGTCGAAAATTTCTAACGCATTTTCCCCAATGGAATATTTTCGACGGGTTGTCGCCGAAAAGCGGTCGAAAAGCGTCTCCTCCAATGGATTTTTGTTGTTAGAAATTCTGCTTTTTCTTGTAGTGGTATATCTCCATAATTCTTTGATATCGGAGGGTAAATTCTACTGGGCACAATTGCTCATACTATTCTTTTCCTCGAAGTGATTAACAATTTCAGAAGATGGGACATCGGGAACTGTGTGCTGAGTGTTCAACCCCTGCTATGTTAGCTCTTTTAAATTCTAGTTCCTATGAAACATATAAATATATTAGCGTTGGAATATGACAATTGATTGCTATCACTTAACAATTGAGCAAGGTTAAGACTTGGGCAATTTTTCCATTGGTGAATTTAAACTTTTCCTTATTTCCTATTCCTTCACGCTTCAACATTTATAAATGTCGGGACGTGACATTGACGTTGAAAGCAGTAGATGCTATGTAAGTGTATTTGTCTTATATAAAGAATTTAATAAAAAAGTTTGTAATTAAAGGTTATTTCTTTTGTCAATTAAATGTTATTTTTATGCATGAGAGGATAACCATATGATGACCCCTAACCTTAAAAGTGATGCACATACCTCTCCCATTCTAGCTGAGGGTACCTTCATAGCTATCATGGAATGAGACAGGTCTGACCATCTTCATTGCGTGGGCAGGGCTAAGATGCTCGACAGTTGGTACAGTAGGGGAGAGGGATTGAGCTCCTCAGGTGACTACGACACTCAGGTGTAGTAATTGCGGTAGCAGGTACATGAGCAGGGTAGACAAATAGAGTAGCTGCATGCATAAAGGAGTAGGGACTGGTAGTAAGTTGAGCAAATCCATAAGCAAGTGAAGCAAACACTACAAGAAAAAACGGTAATAGAGACCGAAATAGAGACCGAAATATTTCGGTCCCTATTCGGTCCCTAACTAGTGACCAAATTGTCACTGCAATAAATCAGTCTCTAAATAAATGCTTTAGAGACCGATTCAAAATCGGTCCCTATTCGGTCCCTAAATAGGGACCGAATTATTTCGGTCTCTATATTTGGGACCGTTTTAATTCAGTCCCTATTCGGTCCCTATTTTAGGGACTGAATAGAGACTGAATTATTTCGGTCTCTATATTTGGGACCGAAATAATTCGGTCCCTATTCAGTCCCTAAATAGGGACTGAATAGAGACCGAATTAAATCGGTCTCTATATTTGGGACCGAAATAATTCAGTCCCTATTTAGTCTCTATATTTTTGACCGACAAATTCGGTCACTATTCGGTCCCTATTCGGTCTCTGAGCTGTTTAGGGACCGAATAGAGACCGAATATTTCGGTCTCTATTTTCGATTTTTCTTGTAGTGAAATGCACGCCCTCATAGACCGATTTTCTAGCCAGCCATCACATACGCACCTTTCTTCTGCGGATGAGGGTGCTGATTGGTCTGGAGTTGACTATGATGATGATGATGAGCACGAGTAAACATTATATTGTTATATTTTAGATATTTTGTATTTATTTTTAGATGATTATGTATGGATAATTTATATTTATTTTTCTTTAATGGTTAATGTGATATATATCTATGAATTTTGTGATTTGTTGTGCTTATTTTTTTTACAAATTTGTATGGAATTAATAGGTTTAATGTGTAAAAACTAAATAAATTTATTTTTAAATAAAATACATGTAGACGGCTACTATAGCCATCTACAAATGAAATATACGACTAAAAAGCCATCTACATAAGTTTATGTAGACAGTTAGACAACTGAGCTAACCCTCTACATATGTTTATATAGATAGCCTATGCAACCATCTACATAAACTTATATAAACGGTTACGAAAATCATCTACATATATTTTTGTAGATCGCTATTGTAGCTATCTACGTAAAGATATATAGACAATCAATGCAACCAATCTACATTTGTATATTGACCGTCTACTTATCTTTATAGATGGCTTCCAACTATCTATATATATTGTTTTTGTAGACAACTTAGCATCTCCGTCTACATAGCTTTTGTCAATGAGCTTCTAGTAGACATCTACCACAATTGTTGAGTTTTTGTGGACGACTTTTAACTATCTACAAATATGTCTTTGTTAGTAGGAAAAAATTTTATTGCACTTGAATATTGTACTTTTTCATGCACTTTAGTCTTCTCATTTGTCAATACACTAAGGACACATTATATCCATCTAATAAAAATAAGAAGTATATAAAAAGGTGTAATTTTTAAGTATACTAAACTTTTCTCTTTCTAGGAGTGAAGTCTCAATCTAGTTCAGGGGATCTCTCTTTCTCGTTTTCCTCTTCCAATGAAGAAGCGTGTCCTTAAACTATTTTCTAATCATGGGACATAAACTGTATGCCTATCATTCCATTCTTTCCTTACAGGGTATCAGCAGTATGCGACAATGTTGAAAATGTCCATTTGCTTATTTCTTTTTTGTTGTGCAAGTAATCTTCAAATACTTAAATATATATCAAATTAGTGCTCGTCACTTTTACCGTCCAATTCAACTGATAGTAAGTTATTATTATTTTGTTATTTAACTTAAAATCAGGCAGTGGAGAGAATTGTGTAGAAAAAAAAAGAGATGATATATATTGAAGTGTGTAACCATAGTATTTCTCTTTCCGATTATGTTTATGTAATGATACCACACAAATACAAGAGTGGCATTTTCGTTTGTACATATTATAAAATTTCACTATAAAGCTACTTATAATAACTTTTAACATAATAGACACATGGGTTTGATTTAAACTAATCATCTCTGACATTGAGTATAGGAATTATATCCGGACCCTAAAACTCTCGAATCCAATGTCGACCTAGACCACATTTCACCAACCCTACTAATATAAAGTCGACTGATCCAAGTAAATTCAAAAGATTCCACACTGGCCAAGAAAAAAACAATTGCACAAAAACCCTCCTCTCAGAAAGTTCCTCCCACCCATCAGCACGTATCTCCGGCAACAAACGCTGTGGGCCCCCAAAGAAAGTATACGCCGATTCGGATCCCTGTACTTTCCGGGCTCGTACCCGGTCCCGTCCATCGGCCCTGGTTCGGGGACAAACCCGAGAGGGCCCCACGCCAGACCCGCAATGTACGATTCCGATGGGCGAAGGCAGAAAGATCGGACGGCGGTGATGGACGATCACTGTGCGTCATTCTAACCTTATCCTATCCATTGGCCCAAGGCCCAAGAGGGGAGGGTCTGGGCTTTGGATGGTCTTGGCTGGCCCCACTTCATCTACAATCCTTCTATATAAATGTTTATTATCTTTGTTAAAGTGACAAATAAATCAAATTTTTTTTGTCACATTTAAAGTAATTTGTCTTAAAGGTGAGAAATGATCTTTACAGATGACAAATAAGATGGACGGGTAATGAGAACTACGTGTCCAAATAGATGGTAAATTTTTTCTTAGCCTATTACCATTATGGGGTAGTAATCAGTAATGGTGATTGTGGTAACTTGCATTGAAAAATGAGAAGATGTGGTACAGAATAACTCTTTATAGCATGATTTTTTGTGTTATTTGTGTCTCAATTGTCTAATCATAAGATTAGATGGCAAAATTTAAATTGAGTTAATAAGTAGTTTAAGTTTGGTAATCCGAAAACTCGAGAGCATCAAATCTGGGTTATACTTTTTCTGTCCTCAAATTTAAAAACCAGATGACAAGAAAGGGAACGATGATGAGAAACAATAATATAAGAGAATGACACACAAGAAATATTACTTGAAACAAAGAAGATTGTGCAGAGGTGTGTGCCTTTGATTCTTGGTTGAAGGTGTGTTCGGAAAAGCTTGTCTATGTCTATGGGAGAAGCACTTTCGACAAGTAATAAATGACTATTTATCTATTAGTCTGGCTTCATGTGGAACTGTTAAGTCGGAACAAAGTTACTAATCCTTAGTGTTTCCACATTTAAAATAAAAGTTCCAAGTTAGAACTTCATAAAATATAGGTGTAGCAGTTAAAAAGTGGTTAGGAGTGATTCACTCTCTGCTACACTTTGTGATAGAGAGAGAACTCAGTCAAAAACTGCGAACGAACAGATCTGTAAGAAAGGAACAACATCAAAGGGACCCGGTTCAGAGAACCAGGGAAAAATCTTCTGATGCTTAAGTTAGTCAAAGACTAGATAGATTGTCTTAGGGAGTTTTAGGCAGAGCACTTGTGTACCTTTGCCATTAGAGTTTTGATCCCTTCATATAGTCGAAGCCTAGGTAGTTAATACATCGACATGCTATGGTGGACCGCATAATCTTAAGGAGAAGGCACCAATCAGATTATGGCATGAGAACCGTTAGGATCATGGGGAGTTATGCTGTTGTCCTTCCGTTACGAGAAATTATGTCTTCGGGGGGGGGGGGGTGCAAGTAATGACATAAGAGGAGCAGTTATGGTAGGCAACGAAAGCTCCTCGGGGTTGCTCTGTTGGTGGAGTTTGGATATCTGAGGACAGCTAGCAAGGCCAGGGGTAATTGCATCCGAGCAGGGGTATGCTCGAACCTCCTCCAAGGTGTCCGGAGATACGCAAAGAGCTAACATAGCCAAATTGGGTCCATGGGCCTAATAAGTGGGAAACCACCTCCTCAATAAGCAATGGAGGAGAAATGGGAAGAGGGTGGAGAAAGTAGAGTTGTGAAAGAAGGACCGACTAATGTGACTATCTAAAATTACTTTAGCCTACTTCGGAGTGTGGTTGTGAATAATTCGATCCAAACCGAAGAAGCCAAACTAAATATGCATGTGAATACTCACTCCCTGTTATTTTATTTTTGTTAATATATATATAGGGAGAATTAATAATTGCTCCCTAGCAGAGAACTGACATTATTTTTCAGTCTCTGTCAAATTTTTCACTAATGCATGGTCTCTATTTTTTATAAGACTTATTTTTAGGTCCCTCTCTATATAACTATGTAAGTATGTAAGTTATGTAAGTATGTAAGTTATATAATTATGTAAGTATTTAAGTATGTAACTTGTACTTCACTAACTACATACTTACATGGTTACATAACTTATATAATTACATAACTTACATAGTTATATACTTATGTACTAACATAGTTACATAGTTACATAATTATGTAACTCACACATAGTTACATAGTTACATAATTATGTAACTCACATAGTTAGTGAACTACATATTACATACTTAAATACTTACATAATTACATAACTTACATACTTATATAATTTAAGTAGTTACATACTTACACACTTACATAATTACATATTTACATAGTTATATAGGGAGGGACCTAAAAATAAATCTTGTAAAAAATATGGACCATACAATGATGAAAAATCTGACAGAGATTGATCAGTCTTCTATAAGGGAGTAATTATTAATTCTCCCATATATATATATATCATAATGTAATATAAAATTTCAATTCAAAGTGGACCCCATCTATTATCTGTTCAACATATAGTTAGATGCAGATTCGAGTATCAATATACTACGCTTTTCGTTATTAAAAAGAAAAAAAAATCCTCTAACCCGATCAAACCGGACCCAGTCCAGAGTAATAATTTTCTTGTTGCATGTGAGCGTCATCAGAAGATGACTCCCCCATAAACATCGCCAAGATAGTAGTAGAAAGAAGACACTGCTCCCACAGGATGGCTTCCGAAACATATGTCTCCACCGGACACGGCTTAACGGCCATAAACCCTACTAACTTGCTCAATAAACATAGTCCCCCAAGCCAACTAATCAAACCTAAGAGTGCCCCTGGTTTCCTAGTAAAAAAAAAAAAAAACCTAAGAGTGCCTAGGGTTCTAGAATTGGCGGTGGATTTAGATGGAAAGGGCAGCACCAAACTCCAAATCGATCCGAATTAGAATGGTGTTAATGATGTGGATAGTGATCCCCCCACCCCATGCTGCCAATTGTTGAAAAAATTTGGGTGCTCCTTGGCAGCATGCACCAAATCATCACCCTTAAATGCGTTTGGATTCGTACCTGTCAAACCACGTCTCTAATATCAAATGTTTTGGGCTGAGAAAGAAAACAAAAGGGAGGGGATCTCCGGACACAGGCATTTAGCCAGCCCCCCCAATCTCACCTTTTGGAGTTGTCTTCCTTCCCAGTCCCACAAAAAAGAGATTGGTTTTTATCCATGGAGGGCCGCCCCCCTGCTGATGGGGTTGCTCCACACACATTTCCTTTTAACTAGTGTTGATCTCTGTGTTGCCCAACCCACTGACTTATTATATCCCCGCAGGGGCACGCAGTAAAATCACACGTCTTCAACTTGGGGGGAGGGGGGGTTTGTAAAGAATCATAATGGTTTTTTTTTCTCCGGAAAAAAACAGCAACAGGGCATCAAGCAGATGTTACCCCAAGGGCGATGGAAAGAAAAGCAGTTGAGATTATGCGAATTTGCAGACATGGGCATGGTATATATATGTCTGACCAATGGAATTTTGATGATAAAAGGGAGAACAGAGAGGCTGTGTCGATGAACTCCCAGTTGGAAGACAGAGTCTGGAGAGAGAGTGGGAAGAGCAGGTAGAAAGTAGAAGCTACGAAAGTACATCAGATGAGCTGAAAAATGGAAAAAAGATTGGAACTTTGCAAGTGGGTTATCCTATTCACCTCCAGGATGGAAACCCATGAAAATTTTCCCCTATGAGAGAGAGAGACAAAGAGAGATGAAGCGTTGCTAGAAATGTAAGGATAGGAGGGGAGTACGCAGGTGGATGCTTGCTGGGCGCTTCTCCAACAAGGGAGGGGGTTGCTATTTAAGCAGACAAAAGGGGTGTCGGAAGGGGAGGGGGATGGAGATTCGAAGCGAAAGGTGTCGGCTTCTTTCCTCCTCCTGTTAGAAGGTTTTGGAATCAGTCATTGGTTTCTCTGGATTTGCCCCTCCTCCCCCGCCCCACCCACCCATTCCCTTCTCTTCTTCTGCCCCCGGTGTTTGGTAGTGTTGTTGCTGCTGCTGTCACTTGTGCTTCCCGGGTTTCTTCTTCGACGCATGGAAGGGGGTGAAGAGAAGGCCGTGGCTCCCGCCGAGGGCCGCAGGTTCAAGAGGATCTGCGTCTTCTGCGGAAGCAGGTCGGGGAACAGGCCTTCCTTCAGTAATGCGGCCCTTGAGGTGGGAAAGCAACTGGTAAGAACTCCAAAACAGTAGAAAAGGTGGGAAAGAGATGGATGGGTTTGCCCCCACGCATCTCTGTATGCCATTCCAATTTTTTTTAACGATCTCATGTTCCCACAGGTGGACAGGAAAATAGATTTGGTTTATGGCGGGGGAAGTGTTGGGCTGATGGGGTTGGTGTCTCAGACAGTCTTCGCTGGCGGCTGCCATGTTCTTGGGTACTCCACAACTCTATGTTCCATCGTTTTGCCATTTTACGTGTGGATGTATAGTACCTCACTATTAATATCAACTGTTCTTATGCGTTCTTTCCTTGGAATTTTGATTGCTGATATGAGCTTTCTGCCTGTTCCTCCCCTTTCCCCTTCATGAGCAGTATCATTCCTAAAGCTCTTGTCCCTCGTGAGGTAAAGTCTGATCAGTACCCATGGATCTCCAATTCTTTTGCACAGTAAGGACCTTTTCCTTGGAAGTTTATAGAGCTTGGCGTGCAGATATCAGGGGAGGGCATAGGGGAAGTAAAGGAAGTTGCAGACATGCATGAGAGGAAGTCAGAAATGGCCAAGCATGCTGATGCTTTTATTGCCCTTCCAGGTGAGCCAAAACACCTTCCCTTCATCATTCTTGAGCATCTCTGTCTGTCACTATCTGGCCCAAGTTTTAGCAGAGTTCTAATGTTCGCAAAGTTTTCCGTCCATTAATCTCATGTTTCAGGTGGCTATGGAACCATGGAAGAACTGCTAGAGATGATAACATGGTCTCAGCTGGGAATCCATGAGAAACCAGTGGGTCCACTGATCTTTTATTTTGTTTTTCCTTTCTCCTTCTCCATCATGTTATCCTTCCTAATGCAGGTGGGATTGCTGAACGTGGATGGGTACTACAACAGTCTGCTCGCACTGTTTGACAAGGGAGTGGAGGAAGGATTCATCGAGGACTCTGCAAGGGACATTGTGGTCACAGCGGAGACTGCAGAGGAGCTATTCAGAAAAATGGAGATAGAGGAAGGAAGTGCGGAGGAAAGAACAAGCAGTAAGAGGAAAAGAAGCTGCTAGGTTGTGATCTCTGTTTCAGCAGCTTTCCTCTCTCTCTCTCTCTCTCTCTCTCCCTTCCCTTTCTTTTCTGGTTGGTTGGTGAATTATTGAGGTTGACGACAAAACAAAAGTTGCTGGGAAAGTGGGGAATGATATGTTGTTTTTTTGCTTGTCATTTGCAGGTATATGCACCAAACCATGACAGGGCTGCACATAACTGGGGAAGTGGACCAATTATGGGTGTCTACTCCATCTCCATGTGGGCATGCCCTCCATTAATCTGGAACGATACGACTTACCCTCCATTGTGTGCAAAGTTGTAACATACTGTTATACTTCCTTCAATAAAGAACAAGTGTTTATTAGCGATCCCCCATCACCACTCCATGCCGCCCACCATGTAACCCCAACGTATTTCTATGAGGATACACCAACATGTTAATATCTCATCTCCCGTGACATGTGAGGTGTGCACAAGGAAGCTTCCCCCTTTCCCATCTGAAAATGTCAAAGTTAGCTTACGCTTTCTGAGTTCATGCAGTTAGCACTTGTATTATGTATTTATGCCAAGTATGCCCTAAGCCCTCCCTTATCTTAATCTTCACACCAATGTCTTCGTCGTCATCATAATCCTTATATATCAACGTGGGGCCGATTAGTCACAAGGGAAGATCTTTAGATTTGAATCTTCCACAAATAATGGCCTCTGTCAACTACATGCAAGGTGGTCCTAATTTCTTAAGGTAAGACAAACTTAGAAATGACATGCCTTTTCACAACGGCCATGGGACCGTTCGGTTAATGCAAACTTATCAACAGAGTGGGAGGGACGGCTTCAGAAACCAAATGCTGACTGTTTAACGACTATTAAATGAGTAGGTAAGGAGAAATATTTGCTCTTTGTTTAGGTGAAAGAACGACACTTTACACTATCTCTCATCCCATCTAATTATATGATAATTATATAGATATGATGTGATTTGGCCCTTGCCATTATCTGTTATCGTCTATTGTCAGCCGTTGTCATCAATCATTACTGTGGCCACCACCTTCTACTTCCCTTTGCTATCACCATCATGTTGTGATAACCAAGGTTCGTCGTATCGTAATACTACATCGAATTGAACTTTTTGTAGGTGGGTACTGTATGGTACGTACCAAACTAGTCCCCCCTGCCCTCCCCCTCTTTGCATCTCTCACCTCCTTCACCCTCCGATGTAAACCCCCTTCCTACACCCTGCCCTCTCTCTACATCTCTCTCTCCAAGCAAACCTACGATAAAGTATATCCTTTCCACTAGAATTGCCTCCTCTTTTAGGTTTAAACCTATCATGATGGCAAATAGAACATGATACTTTATCTACATCCTCTTTATGATACAACATACAATGATTAAGACATATATTTATTTTCACATATCTAAATCCTAATTCATTGACCATCTTCTTGGCACGATAAAAATTTGGAGGCAGTTTCTCATCTTGAGGTAACATACTCTTGATGATGAGGAGAAGACGATCAAAATAACTCTCACTTATATAAGTGGGATCAACAACATCTACAACTATATGCACGTATGTTCTTGTGCCTTCCACATTACTAGGCTCGTGCGACCAGAGCTCCTCATCATGAAATGTCCAATTCATATAACCTTCAACAAATCCTTTTCTGTATAAATGACGTTGAACCTCCTATGGTGAAATCTACTTCAAATTTTTACAAATCATACAAGAACATTGGATGCAACCTTCGCTGTCTACTTCTACACGTGGATTCTCCAATGCAAACTAAATAAAAGTTTCAACTCCGGCCCTAAACTCCACAGACACCACATGATCAACTATTCTATGATACATCCATAAATGGTCTAAAGCCATTTTTTTTCCTGTGCTCAACCAATATTAACACACAAATAACTTTAAAATTCAAACTCCAATTCAATAAATTTGACCATTTTCACACATCGTTCAACGCAACCAAAATGAATAGGAATGATAAATTATTTAGATTATCACTTTTTACCCATCTGTGAATATTTGATCGCACTCAGATGGCCATTTATTATGTGTTTGTATAATTTTCTAAAAATTTCAGTAGCATCTCCCCACACCTCTCCGATATACCAAAAATATTTATTGATTAAGATATTTTCTTAAACATTTACTAATAAGTGGTTCAGAAAATATTCTAAATCAGTAAAGGTACATCAGAGATGAGTGAGTAGACACAACTAAAATTTTTAACAAATAGTACAAACACATAGTAAATGACCACCTAATTGTGATCAAATATTCACAAACTGTCCAAAACGAGACAATTCAAGACTTTAAGTTAGATATACATGTTCTCATCATTTAAAATCAGAATGTGCACATCAATCTCAAAGTCTTGAATAGGAAGGTTCATTGACACGGGCTTAACACGCTCTCGTGAGGTGTGTTAATGTTAAATTACTATGCATGCATATATCAAATTTAAATGTCACATAAATATGAAAAGAAAATGAAAACAAAGTCTTACATATGAACAAGTGCAATACTAAACCAAATTCACACATACATGTAAATGAATTGCATTAAAATAAGAAGGAACACTATCAACCTCATAAATTACCCAGCCAACCGAGTAGGTAGTTGTGCTCAGGCAGAACTGGGTTGGATTGGTTCCCGTGAAGGAACGCTGTCAACCTCATAAATTAGAAGTCTTTTCTTTTTCCGATATGTAATTAAACGCCATATAAATGAAAGATAAGTTAGAAGTCTTTTTTCGGATAGGTAATTAAACGTCATATAAATGAAAGAAGGGATTGATAGGCCAGTTTCATATCTGTTCTGCCTAGTTCACCATGTGCTCCATTTTCCTTTTCGCTGTTTTATTAATATTTTTTGAAATTTTTTAACTAGTCTGGCTCAGAAACTAGGTGAACGAAATTAGGTCTGCCCAGTTCACCACCCGCCGTGCTCCCCCTCCCCCACCCTCAGATTGCACCCCCCCTTCTCCCACCCCTACACTACCCCCCTCACCCTCACACTGCCAGCCACCCCCTCCCATCCCCACACTCCCACCCCCACAATGCTAGCCCCCCCTCCCCCCCATACTGCCCCCCTCCCCCACACCGCCGAACCCCCCCCCTCCCACACCCCTACACTACCCCCCTCCCCCAGACAAACACTGTAATATCTGGTACATCCGGATCGAGGTTTACTGGGTTTGGGGGCCAATGTATGGCTCATTGTGTGATTTTGGAAGTCTGTGTGATTTTTACAGGTTTTCTGGCCCAGGAAGGAGGCTGAGAGGCTTGGGCATTCCAGCCTAAAATAGCCTTTGGCGGGTTCACTGAGAACGCGTCCAACACAAAGGACGTGACTCTCATCAGTAAACACATCTGCCATGGTCGACGTGTTTTGGAATAGTGTCGCGTCCCGTGTTGTTGACGCGACTTCGCACTGCCTTCACATAAGCGGCGCTGCATGCGCGCCGCGTGGCGCATGCAGAGGTGTCATCTTTTACATGCGTCGAATGGGTCGGACGCGTTATTAAACGTGGCGGGAAGACCCGACGCGATTCTGTTTATGTTGAGAATGGCCTTCCATCCCTGGCCGAGTAGAGTATTTGCACTGCTCAGCTGAAGGGGGATTGCTGTGAGGGTTTGGAGGCGATTCCGAGGTAAATTCGCCCGTTTGGAGTCCGTTCGGCGTACTTCCAGTGTGAGGACGAGCATCGAAGCGCGGAGGACGTGAGGTTATTGTTGGAGTTATGTTTCTTGCTTCGATATGGGAATTCTACCCTTGTGTCTGTTGTGTTCTCCGATGTTTGTCATGTGTGTGATGTGTGTGGTGGTTTTCGATGGGAAGAATGCATGGGCATGATAGTGAACATGTGTAGAAGTACGTTTACAACTTTTAATCCTACTTTGCATGTGTATGGGGTAGTTTGGTGTGTGATTTCCAAAAGGATTTCTGGGTATAGTTCTGAGTTCTAAAAGGTGTCCAGAACAGGGGACGCGTTCTTGTGAACGCAGCGCTTGTGGCCGACGCGACTCAGGGTGGAATGGCGGCAGGTAAGTCCGACGCGTTTATACTTCATGAAGACTTCTACTGTGTTGGACGCAGTTTAGAAAGTGGCCACCTGAGCTCTAGGAGTTTTTGGCCAGTCTGTCCGGTTTCTGACCCACGTTGCTTGGGAAGTGTTCCCAAGGCAATGTAGGGTCTGTGTGGGTCATGGCGACTCTTGTGATGATAGTTAACGAGGTGTTTTGCATGGATTTATGTGCATAGAAAGTTGGGTGTCACACCTTCTGTGGTTGTCTCTCCAGTCGGTTACCCTAGCACCGGGTGCTCAGGGCTTGTCTGGTACAAGAGTACCATCAGGGTTTGTGTCGTCTTCCTCGACACCCTCACTCCTGTGTGGAGTTGTACGTCTGGCTGAGGGAAAGACGGCAAGGGACAACAGCTCTTGTTTGTGGGTGTGCGGCCGTTTGTAGCGCGCTCTTGGTTGGGGGACAGACACCGGTAGACGTACTGGTCCCCAGCTAGTCCGATTTCCAGCGCCTCACTTTAGGGTTCTCGGCCGGAGCCCCTAAAGGTGTCAGGCTTGGGCCTGCGACAGTGTAGTCTGTAGGTGTGGTGGTTGGTTGTCTCCACATTTTTTGACCTGTTGACGTGAAGCGGCAACTGGACCTTCCGTCTGTGGCTGCGAGGCTGAGAGGTGTACTTGTGTGCTTTGTCCGAGTCTGTAGCTGGTGTCACGAACCAGTGCTCGTGACCCATGTGCGGCGTACCCTTCTGTGGCTTGTGCACTCGTATGTGGTTGGTTGTTTATTTACTTTCAGCTGTAGCATCATGTATAGGTGTTTTTCTTAAAATGCTTTACAGCTTTGATATAAATTGTGTTTTACGGCTTTGGGGGAGTTACCCTACTGAGCCAATGACTTGTGAGGCTCACCCCTTCTTCTTCCAGGTGAAGGAGAGCAGGAGGACTCGCGTCCCTCCTCTAGTTCGGGTCAGCGTCATAGTGGAGTCGGGCCCTCGCCACCAGCAGAGTAATGTACTTACTTGTGGAGCCCTGGGGGTTGTCCCGGGCTGTTGTACTTTATTATGACTAAGTATGGAACTGAATATGTACATTTCATGTGAATATATGTGAGAAATGAAAGCTTTTATGTGTTCAACATGTTCTTTGGTATTTTCACGGACATGAGTAGTTGATATCCCTTGCGAGGCTTTGGCCTAATCGCGGGAGGCGGTGTCGCGTCAGGCACGTTATTGGGTTAACAGGTCTGAACGGCGTGGACCGTCACAATTGGTATCAGAGCAAAAGTTCGTGTAAATATGAAGGAATGGGAAATGTACATAGCGTGTTCCTTATTATGGTCTTCTGCTGGTAGTTGGCCTTATTTTTGTAATGATATACCTGTATGTGTGTGTATGGAATTTTGTGTGTGCAGGGCTATAAATGGCTGACCGAAGGGATTGGGGAGGTGGAGGTGATGGTGATGAGCTGGGGGAGACCACGCAGCAAATGATAGAAAGGTTGTGGGACAGCATCACACAGATTCGGACTCGGTTGGATCACCAGCCGTCAGTTCAGCCAGCTGCGCCCATGGCAAGGGAGGTAGTACCGGCACCACCAGTACCACCCTACGGAGTAGAGGTACCTCCTGTAGTACCTTTACTACCTCCTGTGGTACTAGTGAGGCCAGCCACAGTGGAGGAGTCTACACTGCTAGTAGAAAGGTTTTTGCATTTGTAGCCACCCTCGTATTCAGGAGGTCCGAATCCCGACACGGCGGAGCATTGGATACCTGAGATAGAGCGGGTATTTACTACAATGAGGTGTCTTCCAACAGATAGTGATATTGGCTACATATCAGTTAAGATCATTTGCACAAGAATGGTGGAGGCTTAAGATGCATACGGTATTCTTGGGCAGAGTGGAAGACACTATCACTTGGGCCGAGTTCTTGGAAGTCTTCAACAACACCTTCTTTCCCGAACAAATTCAGCAAGAAAAGAGAGAGCAATTCAGAACACTTCAGCAAGGAAACTTGTCCGTGTTGGAATATCAAATGCGGTTCATGGCTTTGAGTCGATATGCGCCATATGTGGTGACCAACAATGCGATGATGGTTGAATACTTCATCCGGGGTTTGAGGCTGGAGTTGCAAGATGCAGTCATACCTTTGATGTGTGGTTCAGTGGAAGAGGTAACCCAAAGAGCAGCAATCCTTGAGAGGACCATGCAAGCCCGGCAATCTAGCGGGTCAAGTTCGGGTGGTGGCAATTTTCGGCTTCCACAACAATCGGCGGGTGTTAGTAAGGGCAAGGCGCCTTTGGGAGGAGCTTCCTCATCAGGTTTTAGCAAATGGAGCAACAAGATAAAGAAGGTATTCAAAGGTCGAGGAGGTGGCAAACAACAAGGATTTCAGCAAGGGCGAGGCTACAAGCTGGAAGCAGAGGAATCTCAGCAAAGTACAACAAGGTCACTTGTAGAAACTTGGTGTTATAATTGCAATCAGCTGGGACATTTGGCAAGGACTTGCCCATATCCAAGGAGAGGAGGAGCACCACAACAACAACATCAGCAGTAGCAGCAACCTCCAGCAGAGCGGGGTAGAGGTACACCCTACTAAAGGGGAGGAGGACGAGGTCGGGTGATGGCAATTACAAGGGCTCAAGCAGAGGCTTCAAATCTGATTGAAGGTATTGTTCCGTTATTTGAATTTTCAGCTAGAACATTGATAGATCCGGGTGCATCTCATTCCTTCATTTCCGAAGATTTCTTTGACAACATGGTGCATCCATTTGAGGAAAGGCAGTGTGAGCTTGTGGTGGAGGTACCATCTGGGGATTTCATACTCACCACATGTTATTTGGATGAAGTTCCCATTTTGGTACAAGGTAATCAATTGCCGGCCAAATTATATGCATTACAGTTAAAGAATATGACATGATACTTGGCATGGATTGGTTAGAGGCATATGGGGTAGTAGTGGATTGCAGAAAGAAGAAAGTGAGGTTCAGCCATCCAGGAGGGGATGTGTTCAAATTTCAAGGTATGCCATTTTACACTCCTAAGTTTATCATTTCTGCCCTTAAGGCTAGGAAATTGATTAATGCAGGGTGTGTAGCCTATTTGGCATCTGTCAATCTGGTTGAGGCAGGTAAGACAATGGATATGGTACCGGTGGTTAGAGAATTTGTGGATGTGTTCCCGGAAGAGCTTCCAGGTTTGGCACCGTACCGAGAGGTGGACTTCACCGTAGAGTTGCAACCAGGAAGTTTACCTATTTCCAAAACACCATATAGGATGGCACCTGCAGAGTTAAAGGAGCTAAAGAAGCAACTACAGGAATTACTTGAAAAGGGATTTATTCGGCCAAGCCATTCACCGTGGGGAGCACCGGTTTTATTTGTAAGAAAGAAGTATGGCAGCATGAGGATGTGTATAGACTATCGTCAATTGAACTAGGTCACCATAATGAACAGGTATCCGCCCCCACGCATTGATGATTTGTTTGATCAACTGCAAACAACAAGGGTGTTCTCCAAGATAGATTTGAGATCCGGGTATCATCAATTGAGAATTCGGGAGGAAGACATTGACAAGTCGGCATTCAGAAGAAGGTATGAACATTATGAGTTTGTGGTTATGCCATTTGGGCTAACCAATGCACCGGTGGCATTTATGAACTTAATGAATCAGATCTTTCATCCTTATTTAGATCGGTTCATTGTGGTGTTCATAGATGATATTTTAGTATATTCAGCTTCAGAAGAAGATCATGCAGCTCATTTGAGGGTGACATTACAGACATTGAGGGAGCATCAACTCTATGCAAAATTTAGTAAATGTGACTTCTAGTTGAAAGAAATACAGTTTTTGGGGCATGTTATTTCAGGTAAGGGTGTTGCAGTGGATCCGGCAAAGGTAGAAGCAGTTATGAAATGGGAGGAGCCGAAGATAGTACCAGAAATTCGAAGTTTCTTGGTATGGCAGGGTACTACAGGTGGTTTATTCAGGACTTCTCCAAGATTGCAGCATCATTGACGAGGCTTACCAGAAAAGGAGTACCATTTGTATGGTCATCTGATTGCAGACGAAGCTTCATGGAGTTGAAGAAACGGCTCACTTCAGCACCAATTCTTGTGTTACCATCAGGCCAAGGTGGGTTTGTGAATTACACAGATGCATCCAAGAGAGGACTTGGAGCGGTACTTATGCAACATGGGAAGGTAGTGGCATATGCGTCCTGGCAGTTGAAGCGGCATGAGGAGAATTATCCCACTCATGATCTAGAATTGGCAGCGGTTGTGTTTGCATTGAAGATATGGCGGCATTACTTATATGGAGAGCGGTTTGAGATATTCATAGACCACAAAAGCTTGAAGTATATCTTCTCACAGAAGGAATTGAATTTGAGGCAGCAGAGGTGGATGGAATATCTCAAGGATTATGACTTTAGCTTGGCATATCACCCAGGAAAGGCAAATGTGGTAGCAGATGCTTTAAGCAGGAAGGTTGTTATGAGTTGCTTGATGATGAGGGAGTGGAAGTTGCATGAGAATGTGGCAGAAAGTTCCTTAGTTGTTCCAAGTAGCCATCGGAGAGCCGTGTTAGCCAGTAGTACAATAGAACCATCCTTGTATTGGCAGGTTATAGAGGCAGATAAAATAGATGAGAGCTTGGCTGATATCGTGAAAACAGAAGATGTTACTATAGATGATGATTATGTGGTTCGGTTCAGGCACCGGTTATATGTTCCAAATGAAGCAGGTGTAAAGCAAAAAGTGTTGGAAGAAGCACATCGGTCTAGGTACACTATACATCCAAGAAGCACCAAAATGTACCAAGACCTGAAGAAGTATTTCTGGTGGCCGAGTATGAAAAGAGAAATAGCAGAGTTTGTAGCAAGGTGTGTTGTATGTCAGCAAATCAAAGCGGAGCATCAAAGGCCAGGAGGTTTGTTGCAGCCTTTGCCGATATCGCAATGGAAATGGAATGACATTTCCATGGATTTTGTTGCAGGATTGCCCAGGACAGCCTCAGGTCACAACGACATTTGGGTTTTTGTTGACAGGTTGACAAAGGTGTGCAGGTTATTAGAAGTTAATATGTCATGGGCAGTGGACCATTTGGCAAGGTTGTATGTTGATAGGATTGTACCTTTACATGGCATACAGGTTACAATTGTTTCTGACAGGGATCCTCGGTTCACATCTGGTTTTTGGAGGAGTTTGCAGTGGGTTGTGGGCACCCAATTGAAGTATAGTTCAGCATATCATCCCCAAACCGACGAGCAAACGGAAAGGACAATTCAAACTATTGAGGATATGCTACGGGTGTGTTGTTTGGTTTGGGGAGGCAGATGGGAGCAACATCTTGGCATGGTTGAGTTTGCCTACAACAATAGCTACCACACAAGCATCGGCATGGCACCGTATGAGGCACTTTATGGAAGACCCTGCAGGACTCCATTAAATTGGCATGAAGAGGGTGAAAGGCAGGTAATGGGACTAGAATTAGTGCAACAATGTGCAGAAATGATGAAGTTCATCAAGAAGAAACTATAGACGGCACAAAACAGGCAGAAGAGTTATGGGGATACTCGACGTAGGCCCCTACAGTTTGAGGTAGGAGACAACATGTTTTTGAGGGTTTCTCCAACAAAAGGTGTTCAAAGATTTAGTAAAAAAGGTAAGTTGAGTCTCAGGTTTGTGGGTCTGTTTCAGATCTTGGAAAGAATCGGGGAAACAGCTTATAGGTTGGAGCTTCCGACCGACTTTACGGATGCTCATGACGTGTTCCACGTCTCAATGTTGAGGAGGTACATCCGAGATTCTTCCCAGATTGTGAGTTACACCCGAGATGATTTGATGCCAGACATCTCCATGCCAGAGTATCCAGTCATGATTACAGGCAGACGGACACAGAAACTGAGAAATAAAGACATTGATTTGGTAAAGATTCGGTGGCAGAACAGGTAGGGTGGCGAAGACGCTTGGGAATTGGCCGATGAGATGTTCAAGATGTATCCTTACTTGTTTGAGTAAGCATTGTTCTTTTTAGGTGTTAGTTGCATATGTTTACACCTATTATATTCTTATCGTTACTTCTTTAATTTCGAGGACGGAATTTTTTTTTAGGTGTTACTAATGTAATATCCGATACGTCCAGATCGAGGTTTACCGGGTTTGGTGGCCAGTGTATGGCTCATTGTGTGATTTTGGAAGTCTGTGTGATTTTTACAGGTTTTCTGGCCCAGGAAGGTGGTGAGAGGCTTGGGCATTCTAGCCTAAAATAGCCTCTGGCGGGTTCACTGAGAACGCGTCCAACACAGAGGACGTGACTCTCATCAGTGAACGCGTCCACCATGGTCGTCGTGTTTTGGAATAGTGTCGTGTCTCGTGTTGTCGACGCGACTCATCTCCGCCTTCACGTAAGCGGCGCTGCATGCGCGCCGCGTGGCGCATGCAGGGGTGTCGTCTTTTAAATGCGTCGAATGGGTCAGACGCGTTATGAAACGCGGCGGGAAGACCCTACGCGATTCTGTTTATGTTGAGAATGGCCTTTCACCCCTGGCCGAGTAGAGCATTTGCACTGCTCAGCTGAAGGGGGAATGCTGTGAGGGTTTGGAGGCGATTCCGGGGTGAATTCGCCCGTTTGGAGTTCGTTCGGCGTACTTCCGGCGTGAGGACGAGCTTCATAGCGCGGAGGACGCGGGGTTATTGTCGGAGTTGCATTTCTTGCTTCGGTAGGGGAATTCTACCCTTATGTCTATTGTGTTCTCTGATGTTTGTCATGTGTGTGATGTGTGTGGTGGTTTTCGATGGGAAGAATGCATGGACATGATAGTGAACATGTGTAGAAGTACGTTTACAGCTTTTAATCCTACTTTGCATGTGTATGGGGTAGTTTGGTGTGTGATTTCCGGAAGGATTCCTGTGTATACTTCTGAGTTCTGAAAGGCGTCCAGAACAGGGGACGCGTTCTTGTGAACATGGCGCTTGTGGCCGACGTGACTCAGGGTGGAATGGCGGCAGGTAAGTTCGACGCGTTTATACTTTATGAAGACGTCCACTGTGTTGGACGCAGTTTAGAAACTAGCCACCCGAGCTCTGAGAGTTCTTGGCCAGTCTGTCTAGTTTCTGACCCACGTTGCTTGGGCAGTGTTCCCAAGGCAATGTAGGGTCTGTGTGGGTCATGGCGACTCTCGTGATGATCGTTAATGAGGTGTTTTGCATGGATTTATGTGCATAGCAAGTTGGGTGTCACGCCTTCCATACGTGGTTGCCTCTCTAGTCGGTTACCCTAGCACCGGGTGCTCAGGGCTTGTCCCAATATAGGAGTACCATCAGGGTTTGTGTCGTCTTCCTGGACACCCTCACTCCTATGTGGTGTTGTACGTCCGACTGAGGGAAAGACGACAAGGGACAGGGGCTCGTGTTTGTGGGTGTGTGGCCATTTCTAGCGCGCTCTTGGTTGGGGGACAGACACCGGTAGATGTACTGGTCCCCAGCTAGTTCGATTTCCAATGCCTCACTTTAGGGTTCTCGGCCGGAGCCCCTAAAGGTGTCAGGCTTGGGCCTGCGGTAGTCTAGTCCGCAGGTGTGGTGGTTGGTTGTCTCCACATTTTTTGACCTGTTGAGGTGAAGCGGCAACTGGACCTTCCGTCCTTGGCTGCAAGGCTGAGAGGTGTACTTGTGTCCTTTGTCTGGGTCTGTGGTTGGTGTCACGAACCAGTGCTCGTGACCCGTGTGCGGCGTACCCTTCTGTGGCTTGTGCACTCGTATGTGGTTGGTTGTTTATTTACTTTCAGTTGTAGCATCATGTATAGGTGTTTATCTTCTTAAAATGCTTTACAACTTTGATATAAATTGTGTTTTATGGCTTTGGGGGAGTTACCCTACTGAGCCAATGACTTGTGAGGCTCACCCCTTCTTCTTCCAGGTGAAGGAGAGCAGGAGGACTCGCATCCCTCCTCTAGTTCGGGTCAGCGTCATAGTGGAGTCCGGCCCTCGCCACCAGTAGAGTAATGTACTTACTTGTGGAGCCCTGGGGGTTGTCCCGGGCTGTTGTACTTTATTATGACTAAGTATGAAACTGAATATGTACACTTCATGTGAATATATGTGAGCAATGAAAGCTTTTATGTGTTCAACACGTTCTTTTGTATTTTCATGGACACGAGTAGTTGATATCCCTTGCGAGGCTTCGGCCCGATCGCGGGAGGCGGTGCCACGTCAGGCACGTTATTTGGTTAACGGGTCTGAATAGCATGGACCGTCACCACACTGCCACCCCTCTCCCCTACCCCCACATTGCCCCGCACCATCGAGACCCCCCTCTCCCACCCCCACACTACCCCACCCCCACACCGCCAGCCCCCGCTCCCACCCCCACACCTGCCAAGCCCCCCTCCCCCATTGCCGGGAACACCCCCCACACTGTCAGCCGCCGCACAGACACAGACAGAGAGAGAGAGAGAGAGAGAGAGATGAGAGGAGAGAGAGAGAGAGAGAGAGAGAGTGTCACGCCCCTCCAATTTAGCAGTGGAATAAATCGGAGGGAGACGCGAACAACGAGTATGGTAACGACAATTGCGCATACTTTCGCAAACATCAGAGCATCTAATGAACAATAGTTGAAATAACTCTTCATTTCATTATAAAATCACTAAGACTATTACAACCACTAATTCGGAGCCAATACATAGGGCTCAATGACATCATTACATTGAAAAGAAATCTAAAGCAACAACTACTAGACTCCAATTGTGCTAGGGTAACTTCGTTATTTGACTCCGGGTCACTCATCACTCTGGTCTTGTCCCATTGGTACGTATAACGTCATTGTCCGACTTACCTGAGACACAATAACAAATAACGAAGGGTGAGCGATAACGCCCAGTAGGACTTAAATCTCAGGCTCAAGCAGGCTTTAAATAATTAATGCATTAAATGGCAGAGTAACTAATGATAGAGAGAGTCGTGTAAAGTCGAGAAAGTAATAGCACAAGTACATGGTTCAAATAGCAGATGAATCAAGTATAGCACGATGACCTAAAGTCAAGTCACGATAGAAAACGATAACAACAATAGCAAATAATGATATTGTCAAGAATAGCAAGCGACATGTATAGCAAGAAGAGATGATAGTAGACGGTCATGTAAAGAGTAAATTGCACATTGAATGTGATCATGTCGCGATAGCACACAGTAACTCAAGATAGCGAGTATCAAGTAGAGTAAGTTATAGAGCGTATGACAAGATAGCATGTAACGAGATAGCGTGTATCGAAATAGCATGTATGGTTGCACAACGGTGCACTTGTAGAGTACGACAATAGTCACTTCTAGGACAGTAGCCGTTTCACGATAGTACATTACGTCTGAACTCCTCAGACTAATGTATAACAGTTTGTGATAGCACAGTAATATCACAGTACGTCTGAACTCCTTAGACAAAAAAGGATAGTAGTCAGATGTCTAGTCAAGATAGTATAGTCAGAACCGGTGCAATGCAAAACACCGTCAATAGCCCCTGCAGGTATTTTCGGGTGGCTCTCTGCCCCCAGGACTAGATTGGAGCCCTCGGACACTCTCCGTGCCCTGCACAGTATGCATTTGATACAGTAGAGTCATAAGACCCATATTATAGCGCTAGACAATCACGAAATAGCACAAACGATAGGAACCACACAGCTCAAAGGGTAACAAGAGAGTGCTAGATGGATAGACGAGAGAGACGGGATAGTAGAGTGAACGTGAATATGAGTAGACGAGTGAGTATAGCATAGATGAGACCTTATGGTCATTGCACATGAAACGTCGAGTAACGAGTGATGGTAACAGTTGCACAACACGCGCATAAGGTATTGGCAGTCAGGTGGAACTCACGATCTTTCCGCTGGCCTCGTTAAGCACAGGTCCAGAGGTCCGGCGTGATTCAAGATATGAGCGAGAGAACAATCTAAGGCCGTGTGGATCTTACTGATCCCTAGAGTGTATCATAGGTATTAGGGTACAACCGGCTCGTCGACCATGTGGGAATCCATGATCAGAGGAGACTTACGGAGGCCTTGCACAAGGATTCACTAGTCCGGCGGAAGGAGTATCCGATGGAGAGTTTGTCCAAGTCAAGAAAGTGTGTAAATATAGAAACAGGTGCTCGACGTTCTAGAGGAATTCTAGAACAGTGGAGCGTCGAGATCGGTGTTCTAAAACATCGCACGAATCGTAAACAAGTACTTGTTAAAGTAAGGTAATTAATTACAATAATTACCAGATATGTTATGTGTCATATTCATACAATTTAAGCCATGTTTGGATGGTTCAACGTGTGTGTATGTGTCATGAAATCAAGGATATGAAAGATCAAGTGATTGACTTTTATTAGATTAAAATACAATCAATACTTACAACTTTGTTTTTATGTAGTTAAGATCGTCAACATGATATGGGAATTATGGTGGTACAACAAGACTTGCAAAAGACTGATTTTCAGGCCCAAACTGAGATCGCGACGTGGTCTTGCAAGGATCGCGACGGGGTCGTCAGATCAGGCAGGCAGAACGCGACAGGGGTACTGTCGCGACCATAACGCGACAGAGGTACTGTCGCGACCCGACCTCAGAACGCGACATATCGGGCCGTCGCGTTCACAAGGTCTGCGCCTGAGTCCGACCGGGATCTGACATGCTCTTGGTTCAGACTTACCATGTTTTGACACAGGGGCGATATTCATGAAACGCCTATATCTCTCTATATGCTGACCTTTAGACAAAACACTCAACATAGAAAATGTCGAAGACATCTATTGGAAGAACTTTTGTGTTGTGGTCTGGGTCTGAATCCATCTCTAATTTCATGCAATACAGGAAGAACGTAAAAAATCCCTAAACATGCATGACTTCATTGCGACTTACATGTTAGGCTTGTAACATGAGATCTACTGATATTTGGACAAAACGTT
This sequence comes from Colocasia esculenta, assembly GCA_014218235.1. NCBI lineage: Eukaryota > Viridiplantae > Streptophyta > Magnoliopsida > Alismatales > Araceae > Colocasia > Colocasia esculenta. Next base: position 33,231,260 of record CM024760.1, on the reverse strand, counting down.
TAACATAAACGATGACCAAGACAACTAGTGGAAGAACTTTGATGTTGTGGTTTTTACCTAATTCGGTCTTTGTCCTTGTGAAAAACATGAAGAACGTAAAGTTAAATGCAACCTGAAAACGCAGTATCCTGCATGACTCTATTATAAAGTTTATAACTCTCTAACTAATGATATTTAAACAAAATACTTAACATGAAAGATGACCATGACAATTAGTTAAAGAACTTTTATGTTGGAGGCTTGACCTACTTCGGCCTTTAATCTTGTGCAAAGCAGGAAGAACTTAAGGCTATCTGCAAACCCGAAAACACAGTATTATGCATGAATCTCTTACGGGGTTCATAACTCTCTAACTAAAGAATTTTAGACAAAACGTTCAACATGAACGATGATCGTGACTACAAGTAGAAGAACGTTTATGTTGATGATTTAGTCTAGTTCGGTCTCAAATTGTATGCATAATAAGAAGAACGGGAAAAGCCCTAACTGTGCGCGACTTAGGGAGAACGACTAATACACAAAGGATACTCCATGAAAATTAGTAAAATCAGAAGCAAATGAATCTAGACTCGAATCTCTACAAGATGATATTATTTTTCTTTAATCTTGACCCAAGAATGCCTACCTTTGAACGCTAAGAACTCCCTGCAGATTCCTGGGTTGATGCAGTGGCTTGGGGAAGATGTTCTTCATGACTCCAAGCCCTAGGGTCGTCCTCCTTGCTCCTGGGAGTTGTTCCCATGTCCAGCAACGAAAGGAGCATGCTAAGGTTGGTCATAGAGGGTCTTAAGATGGTTTTATAAGGCTAGGTTCTCTTAATTCCGAGTTTTGGAGTTTCTAAATCTTGTAGTAGGAATCCTACCATGACTAGAACTACCATAGGAGCTATTGCCATCCTAAAGCAACCCCAATGAGTAAGTAGTAGGGAGCAAATTCGTGCTCTCATGTTGGGCTTAGATTTGGGTCATGATTAATGGCCCAACTAACTCATGGTTAAGCTTAAATGACCCATTTTACTAATAGGTATTGGGTTAATACGAATTTTCAATATTATTTCCTTTTTATTTGGCCACCTATTGGCCCAATAATTGTGATTTGGCCTCGAACATATATTTTACTTTAGTTTGCTATATTAAATAGCCAGTTTCCGACTTAGTTTCCTAATTCGGGTAACTGGGTCACGTGTAACGTACATTCAACCAATACGATTTTTCGTTGCACGAATTCCTTCATGAAATGCTTAGGGATAATATTTGAGGATGGTTTATAATTTTTACGGAATTTTCTAATGTGTTTTCTCACGTACGATAGTGGTACGTAAGTTCTATCATTATGATAATACGGAAATTATTTATCTACTATTTCCATACTTGCATTTGTTCATAGGTCATAAGTTGTCCATTGGTCCAATTTCTTTTATGGACTATCCCCACATATTATTTGGAGTCTACTCATAATTTTTATTTCAATTGTTAATCTACTTGGCTCATGTAATAATGGATATTTCAATTTATTCTTATTTACCATGATAAGTCACATAAATTCTAAATCATGGCCCGGATTATTTTTCTATGCCCAAATTTCTTAATGTGTCATTAGAGAATAATTTTTAAGGTACAACTATTATTTTTATAGAATTTTTACATGAGTTTCTACTCATGTAATAATGACGTGTATCTTTTAGCTAGTTTGGTTTTATTAATGGGCAAAATTTTCATTTATCTATAATATATTTTTTTAATTAATAAAATTTCTGGGGTATTACAGAGAGAGAGAGAGAGAGAGAGAGAGAGAGAGAGAGAGAGAGAGAGAGAGAGAGAGAGAGAGAGAGAGAGAGAGAGAGAGAGAGAGAGAGAGAGAGAGAGAGAGAGGGCTTACCGGAGGAGAAGACGACTGCGGCTCCGGCGAGGTCTGAAGGCGGATTTGACAGGGTCTGATAGCAACTTCGGTGGCGGTGATGATGGCGTCTGACGGCGGTGACGACATCGTCTGACGGTGGTGACGATAGTGCACGACGTCCCACGACGGCGAATGAGAGAGAGAGAGAGAGAGAGAGAGCAGAAACAGATGAAGAAGAAGGGAAGAATAGTGACCGATAAATTTTGATCGCTATTCAGTTTCTAAATTCGTTGGCTATAGCGACCGATTATTGTCGGTCGCTAATCGGTCCCGAATCTGTGACTGAAAATAATCGGTCGTAAAATTTTCTTCCATACTCGGGAAAACGTGAAAATATGTGACTGAAATAAAATTAGTCACTAATCGGTCACCAATTTGTGACTGATTAGTGACTGAAAATATTCGGCCACAAATGTTTGCTCCATTTCCAAAAATGGTAAAATTTAGTGACGGATATGAACCAGTCACTATTCGGTCACCAATTAGTGACTGATTTTAGTTCGGTCACTATAATATTTGTTTAGCGACTGAATTGTTTTAGTCACTAATTGGTCACCAATTAGTGACCGAATAGTGACTGAAAATATCAGTTACAATATAGGTCGCTAAAACTGCTTTTTCTTGTAGTGGTCGTGCTCCGTATCAGTCAAGGCTGAGCCGGGTAATCCAGGACCTTGGCCGAGCTAAGGCGGTCGGCCCAAGGGGTGTGAATATGTCGTCCTAGCCGATCTGACTCATTGAACTAGATGATAAGAGAATCTGGTTCCAACCACGTCAGAACGTCAACTGTGATACTTCGGGAGATCGGCCTAGCCGAGGTGTCGTTTGACCCGTGAGGACCTCCATATCATTGGCCCCCAGGTTCATGATGGACCACTCTGGTGGGCTGAGGTGAAGCTGTTGTCGAAATTCCTTAGTAAAAAACACGTGGCTTGCTTGTGGCTCTATCAGCCCACGTGGTCTACTACACGTCCCATCGTCGTACAATCTATGCCAACATCATGATGGTAGAGCTTCCTCGGTTGTTGTGCATGACATCAACTGTTGTGTCATCACCTCAACTCTCGCAGGCCATCATTGCATTCCTCGCAAGCCGCACAAATCAAAATTCGAGGCAAAACTTGGTAACCAATCCAAGGCCGCCACGTGGTTTGATTTCGACAGTCGTCTAACACGACGTAACCTAGCCATTGGATATGATCGGCCCCCCGACACTATAAATAGTGGGGTCTGCTATCGAAAATCCAACCTTGCTTTCATGTGTGAGCTTTCATCAGACGACCAGCTGACAAGCCGAGGTTCTTCGATCTGACCTTCGAACTTCTGTCATTGATCTTCATTCTTTGCTTGCTTCCTTCAGAGGTAAGCAATGAGATACATCTCATCTATTTCCTCTACGTCTTCTACCTCTGATCCTCACCTTCGAGAGGGTTTCTCATCTAGAGGTTCTCCTTTCGAGAACTCCTCCGCTTCGACGTCGTTCGAAGCGGCCTTGCCTCCTCGTCCTTCCGGACGAGGACGTCCCTTCCGGAGGCATCTCAACCCGACGCTCATGTGTCGGAGCTCGCTGAGGAGTCTTATTGTCTAGAGGTTAGTCCTGGGTCTTATATACCCAGAAAGTCTTCTTCTTACACCTTAGGGTCGCATCGGCAAGTAGACACGCGGTGCGACACTGACAACGAGACCTTCCACTGGATGAAAACCCTTCCTGGTCTCGACTTTCCTGAGGGCTTCACTCTATATTATTCCAAGCGACTTTGAGCCCACTACACCATGGAGGGTGGAGTTTGCAACTACTGCGAGGCCATCCGAGCAGGCCTTCGGTTTCCTCTACATCCCTTCATCATCTTTCTTCTTCTAAAGCTGCGAGCCACTACTTCGCAGCTGACCCCCAACTCCTGGAGGTATGTTGTTGGCTTCTTGGTAGTCTATGCTCTAGGTAAGGTCTTGCCAACCACTTGCCTCTTCTTCTACTGCTTCTCCATAAAAGCCTTCAGAGAGTGGTTGTATTTCGTAGCTCGGATAGGTCGACAAATCTTTGGCCGAATACCCTCCTCTGTCCACAATTGGAAGAGGAACTTCATCTTCATTCACTACCCGACCAGATAGCCCTTCCTGACCACATGGTTGGTAGTGAACATCCTTGACAAAGCCTTCTGACCTCCAACCCTCTTTGCATCTGAGCTTGTAGAATTTGATTCTCTACAAGCGATAGAGCCCCCTGACCTATAACCACCATCCAACGAGCTATTCGAGTTGATTGCCAAGGCCGACCGAGGTCTGAATTCCTCGCTGACACTTCCCTTTGGCCACTGTTGATGACTTTCGAGAACTAACTGACTTTCTTCTCTTGCAGAGATGGTGACCAGGCAAGTCGTCGGCAGCTCCGAACACTACCAAGCGAAAGGAAGCTTCCATCTCTGAGGTGGCCACTTAGAGGTTCTTGTCTCATGAGGACAAGAAAAGTGCCACAAGGCCACCGAAGTGACTGAGGAGAGAGTGGGCTGACGACGACACCGTTCCTCCAGCACCACACAGAAACATCGTGTGTTGGAAACCCCATTGACGAAGTCTCTCGAGCGACCACGTGAACATCCGATCATGCCTCGGTCCATCGACCTCCATGAAGCACCGATCTAGGGCTCCTCCTAATCACCGTGATTAGCACAGCCGATGAAGGAGCTCACCGCAACCGAATGGGGTCGTCGGACGATCCTAGCTGGTGCAAAGGCCCCTCCTTGGGCTGGAAGGCCAGTAAGGTCATTGGAGACCTCTATCGGACCATGTAGGATCAACTGGTGCTGGTCGGGACCTTGCTCCTCGAGGTCGAGACGACTCGGACCAACATTGGCAAAAAAGTGACCGAGGTTGAGAAGAAGGCGAAGGCCAAGGAGAAGAGGGCCGAGGAAGCCAAAAAGCTCCTTGCCGAGGTGAAACTGCGAGCGAAGAACGCCGAGGGGAACATCACACGGTTGAAGCTGTCAGCCAAGGAGCTGCCAAGTTCTTCTGTGTCGAGAGAGAGGTGCATGCAGCGACGAAGTCTCAGAACTAGAAGCTGGCGGAAGAGAAGCACTCCAAGGCCATTACTAAGTACCACAAACCCGAGGTGCTCAATGAAGAGATCGACAAACTCTTCCAGGTAGGATACGACTTCTACCTCGGGTGCCTCCGAGACCTCCAGCTCGAATATGACCTGTCAGTATTGGTGGATGATGTCGAGGATGAGGATGTCACTGATGCTGACACCGAGGACAAGGACATCGCGGAGGCTTTCGATGATGCGCTGGCTACCGCCATCAAAGAGGGCCTCGAGGTCACTACTGAAGCCATCATCGCCGACACGCATGTCACACACGACACCTCGGAGACTCAGGTCGGCACAGATGATGTCGTCGTGGCTTAGGTGCCCGAGCCAACGGTCATCAAATGTACCCTTCTTCATTCCTTGGCACTTTGCTAAGGCCTTTTGTACCTTTTTGTTTATCAATACAACTTTATTTCTTCTCTAATTGCAAACTTTCTTGAAATTGCAATGATTCTCATGTGTTTGGGTCATCAATGCTCTCCGAGAACTCGTCCTTGATGAGATTTAGTTCTAGCCAGCTGAGACCTGGCACAACACCATTGCTATCTTGTTTTGACGTGGCCAAACCCATACGATGGCTAGCCCAATGTCTAAGATTATCTGCCGATGTGAAATAGGAAGTCCACAGGTCAAGTGTTGTAGTGACCTCGGTGACAAACTTCCTGAAGAGGTGACCTGGTTATTCTTCGCCGACCAGGGTGGTCAGGACGAGACAACCTAACCACTCATTTTTTAACTCGTATTGTTAGAATCTGTCAAGCCTCAGGGAATTGAGCTGACGACTTTATGACATTAACTGTGTCGGGTGGTGACTCTCATCTAAGGGACGATGCTATAAAGTGACTCATTGCCTTCAGACGTCGGCAATCATGCCTCACATGACCATCACGTCGGCCATAAGGCTTACCACTGATCAACTGACCACTTTACGAGTGCCGAAGTGACTTTGTCTTCTTCACACTCACTACACGCTGGATGCCGTATCTATCCTTGACGAGTGCCGAAGCAATCTCATCCAGCAAACTGACATCCACATTCCTCACGGGTGCCGAAGTGACATCGTGCATGCTCGATGAGTTGAGCGTCTGTCTGCTCACATGGTTAGAGCAGCCGAGAGTGCCGAAGCGACCACCTCGCATTGCCTCAGTCGATGTTTCATACAGTGTGCCGAGGCAACTTCGTGGCAGAACACCGATGCCTATACGATATTATTAGACAACGATGCTGTAAAGCAACTCGTCTGTTCTCAACACTCTGTCACAATGTAAATAGCCTAGAAATGATAAATGTGGCGGACCACGTCATTCAAACCCGTTAACCTGATAACGAGCCTAGACCCGACTCCGCCTCCCGCGAACAAGCCGAAGCCTCGCCAGGGATATCACACACATGTCTGTGAAAACATAAAGGAACACACTGATATATATATATATATATATATATATATATATATAAGATTCAACATCCCATACATATTTACAATGGATTTACATAGCCAAATTTCAACAAAAGTCAAACTCAAGTACAAAAGCCTGGGGCATACCCCGGGGCATAACAAAGGAAAATTACACTGCTGGAGGTGTGAACCCAACACCGCTATGATGTGGCTCCGGACTAGAAGACGTGAGAGAAACCTCGTGCTCTCCCTCACCTGAAAGCAATAAGGGGTGAGCCTCACAAGTCACTGGCTCAGTAGGGAATTCCCTCAAAAGCCGCAAACCACAAAACACAAGAACAACAGGAGTAAAGCATAGCTATTTATAACGAACAACACAACTGAGCATGGAATTATAACTAAAATGCTTAAATAAAATTAAGCTAATAACATGTTTCAACTTCCATAAATAAATGGCAAACCATGCTCAGAAGTATGAGCTAAAGAAGGGTAATGCCAAATACGAGTTACGAAGACTGGTTCGCGACACCAGCTACAGACCCAGACAAACAACACAAGTCTACGTCTCAGCCTCGTAGCCAAGGACGAAAGGTCCAGCTACCGCTCCACCACAACAGAACCAACAAACTATGGAGGCCAACTCACACCACAACTGCAGCTCACACGACTACAGCTCCATGCATGACACCTTTAAGGTCTCTGGCCCGAGCACCCTAAAGTGAGGCACTGGAAACAAGGACTAGCTGGGGACCAATATGTTTACCGGTGTCCGTCCCCCAACCAAGAGCGCTACAAGTGACTAAGTACAACCACAACACACAATCCGCTGTCCCATTGTCGTCTTTCCCTCAGTCGGACGTACTACTCAAACTACGGAGTGAGGGTGTCCAGAAAGACGTCACAAACCCTATTAGTACACAAGTACCAGGACAAGACCCCAAGCACAACGTGCCTGGCTCACAGAGAACCTGGGGTACCCGACTCGAGAGGTAACCACTGGTGGCGTCGTATACCCGACTTGCCTCGCACGCACAACCACGCAAACTCGGGAAATGCCACTTACCATAAGTGCCAATACACCACTTAACAACCACTGCATGCAAACTAACATTCATATGGACCCATATGTGTAAACAGTTCATAATACCATGAAGGCAAACCAGGGCTCGAGTAGCAGTAATTTGAATCGCATCAGACACAAATGTCGCAATTCAATGACTGAAACGCGACGGACCAAACGGTCACGTTACAGGCTGAAACGCAACATCTAGATCCGTCGTGGTTCAACTGTGAAAGCCCTACCCAAAAACTCCTCTGGAAGAAGCTCAAACCACCCTATACAGCCCATTTGCATGCTAATTTACAGTATAATAAGATCCTACACATGCTTTCTACCTTCCTTACCCCATTAAACCCATTTAAATCCTTACACATGGATCTTTTAATCAAAAAGGAGAAGAATTCCCCTACCACACGAAGAGCACGATGAATGCATAAAATGGCGCTGTCCTGGCGTTTCTCGTGCTCCACACGTCGTCCTCGTGCCGGAAACCCTCCAACCCGCACGCCAGAATCTCCAAAACACCGGAAAGATCTTAATGCACACCTCCCCCATGGCCAAGCAGTGTGTTCCTGCACTGCTTGGCCTGGGTCGGCCAGCCACGATACATAGATAGATTCGTGACGGGTCGCGACGTCGCGATTTAATCGCGACGGGTAAAGCCGCCACAATTAAATGCAACGCCTCTGCATGCGCCATGCGGCGTGCATGTAGACGCGCACCCTGGGGAAACGGCAATCGAAACACGACGATCAGGGTAGTCGCGATTCTCAAAATCGCGACGCCTGGTTTGGTCGCATTTCAAATAGCCGCACCAGAGGCTGGTTGGGCCTGGGTTCCATGCCTCCAACCCACACAACCTGCCAAATACATTTCATACATACCATTTTGGGCCACACACAAGCCACCAAACCCACCAAGTAAGGATCCGAAAAATCGCGACGTTACATTACTATCATCTAAAAAGAAATTTCGATCTCGAAATCTAAGAAGAAATTTAAACATGCATGCATTAATCACATCATCATCTACTATCATTTAAAAAGAATTAGAAACTTACTCAAGCAGGTAAGGATATGCTTTAAACATTTCCTCTGCCAACTCCCATGTATCTTCTCCTCCTTGCCTGTTCTCCCACCTGACCTTCACCAATTCAATTTCTTTATTTCTCAATTTCTGTGTTCTTCGGCCTGTGATTTGCACTAGATATTCTGGCATAGACATGTCGGGCTTCAAATCATCTCGTTCATAGCTGACTACCTATGTTGGATCTTTAATGTACTTCCTCAACATAGAGACATGAAAGACATCATGTGTATTTGTGAAATCTGCTGGAAGATCTATTCTATATGCTGTCTCTCCAATTTTCTCTAAAACTTGGAAAGAGCCCACATACCTCAGACTTAACTTACCTTTCTTACTGAACCTCAAAACACCCTTAGTAAGTGGCCTGCATCGGGTGTCTTCATAACTCTTCTATCGACTTTGGGCTGTTTGCAATTTCTCTTTGATAAATCTGACCATCTCTGTAGTCTGTTGAATCAATTCAGGACCCATTACCTGCCTCTCCCCAACTTCATGCCAATTCAACGGTGTTCTGCATGGCCTGTCATATAAGGCCTCATAAAGTGCCATCCCTATACTGGTATGATAACTGTTATTATAAAAAAATTCTACCATTCCCAGATGGTGCTCCCAACTTCCTCTCCACACTAAACAGCAAGCTCGTAGCATGTCTTCGATTGTTTGAATAGTTCTTTCTGTCTGACCATCAGTTTGTGGGTGATAGGCTGAACTATACCTCAATTCTATGCCAACAACTCTCTGTAAACTCCTCCAAAAACTAGAAGTAAATCTTAGATCCCTGTCAGAAACAATTGTCTTCGGAATACCATGCAACGGTACAATTCTGTCAACATAAATCCTTGCTAATCTATCCACAGTCCAAGACATACTCACTGCTAGCAACCTACATACCTTGGTCAATCTGTCAACAAACACCCATATACCATTGTGCCCTGTAGCTATCCTCGGTAGTCCTGCCACAAAATCCATAGCAATATCATCCCACTTCCATTGTGGAATTGGTAACGGTTGTAGTAGTCCTCCGGGTTTCTGATGCTCTGCCTTTATCTGTAGACAAACTGAACATCTTGTAATGAATTCTGCTATTTCTTTCTTCATGTGTGGCCACCAAAAATGCTTTCTCAAATATTGATACATTTTAGTACTACCTGGGTGAATAGTATACCTGGATTTATGTGCTTCCTCTAGAACTTTCTGCTTTACTTCTACTTCTATTGGTACATACAATCTCCCTCTGAGCCTGACTACATAGTTATCATCAATTGTGATACCTTCCATTTTGACAGTCTAAGCTAAATTTCCATCAGTCTTTTGGGCTTCAACAATCTGCCAATACAAGGATGGCTCAATAGCACTACTGGCTAGCACTGCTCGCCGTTGACTACTTGGGACATACAATGAATTTTCTGCTATTTCTTCATACAATTTCCACTCTTTAATCATCATGTAACTCAAATATGTTTTTCTGCTTAATGCATCTGCTACAACATTTGCTTTACCTGGGTGGTAAGCCAAACTGAAATCATAATCTTTCAAATATTCCACCCACCTGCGCTGATGGAGATTCAAATCTTTCTGAGAGAAGATATATTTCAAACTTTTGTGATCTGTGAAAATTTCAAACCTCTCACCATAAAGATAATGCCTCCATATCTTCAAAGCAAAAACAACTGCTGCTAGCTCTAGATCATGTATTGGGTAATTCTCTTCTGCTAGCTTCAACTGCCTAGATGCATAAGCTATAACCTTACCATGTTTCATTAATACTGCTCCAAGCCCTCTTCTGGATGCATCTGTGTATACCACAAAACCTCCACTGCCTGCTGGTAATGTCAATATTGGTGCTGCTGTAAGCCTTCTTTTCAACTCCATAAAACTCTTCTAGCAATCACTTGACCATACAAAAGGTACATCTTTCCTGGTTAATCTGGTCATTGGTGCCGCGATCTTAGAAAAATTATGTATGAAACGCCTGTAATAACCTGCTAAACACAGAAAACTTCTAATTTCTATAATTGTCTTTGGCGTTTCCCATCTCATGACTGCCTCAACCTTGGCTGGATCAACTGCAACTCTCTTTACTGAGATGACATGACCCAGAAACTAAATCTCTTTCAACCAAAACTCACATTTACTAAACTTAGCATACAACCGATTCTCCCGCAATGTTTGCAAAGTAATTCTCAAGTGCGTTGCATGCTCCTCTTCTGCTGCTGAGTATACCAGTATATCATCAATAAAAACCACAATGAACTGATCTAGATATGGATGAAAAAGTATGTTCATTAAATTCATGAATGCTGTTGGTGCATTGGTTAGCCCAAATGGCATAACCACAAACTCGTAGTGCCCATACCTAGTTCTAAATGTTGTTTTGTCGATGTCTTCCTCTCTAATCCTTAGCTGATGATACCCAGACCTTAAATCAATCTTGAAAAACACTTTATCTAATTGAAGCTGATCAAACAAATCATCAATTCTTGGCAATGGATACTCATTCTTTATAATCACTTCGTTCAACTTCCGATAATCAATGCACATTCTTAAACTTCCATCTTTCTTTCTTACAAATAACACTAGAGCTCCCCATGGCGAATGACTCGGTCTAATAAAACCTTTTTCTAGAAATTCCTGCAACTGATTCTTCAATTCTTTGAGCTCTGCTGGTGCCATTCTGTACGGTGCTTTGGAAATTGGCATAGATCATGGCTGCAATTCCACTGTAAAATCCACTTCCCTGTGTGGAGCTAAATCTGACAAATCATCTGGAAATACATCTGCAAATTCCCTGACCACTGGAACTACTTCAACTGACTTACCAGACTCTACCAAACTCACCGAAGCTAGGTAAGCTACACAAACCGCATTCAACAACTTCCTAGCTCTAAGTGCTGAAATTATAAACTTGGGAGTGTAAAACGACATACCTTGGAATTCAAATATTGCTCCATTGGGGTGACAAAATCTGACCCTCTTCTTTTTGCAATCAACCATTGCTCCATAGGCTTCCATCCAATCCATACCCAATATGATATCATAATCTCTTAACTGTAAAGCATATAATCTAGTAGGCAACTGATTTCCTTGAATCACAATAGGAACCTCATCTATATAGCAAGAAGTAAGCATAAATTCACCCGAAGGAGCCTCTACAACTAACTCGCACAACCTTTCTTCTAATGGGTGCACCATACCATCTATAAATTCCTCGAAAATAAAAAAAATGAGAAGCACCTAGATCAATTAAAACTCTTTCTAAAAATTCATAAATGGGCAATATACCTTCTATTAAATTCGAAGCCTCTGCCTGTGCCCGGGTGATAGCCATAACCCAGCCTCGACCACGCTGATGTGGTGCTCCTCTACCTCATCCTGTTGGTGGCTGCTGGGGCTGCTGCTATTGCTGAACTCCTCTTCCATATCCATACTCCCTTGAATAGGGACAATTCCGAATCAAATGTCCCGGCTAATCATAATTATAACACCTGTAGCCCAGTAGAATTATAGGCTGCCTCGCTGTACTCTGCTGCGACTCTTCTACCTCTAGCTTATAACCTCGCCCCTGTTGAAAAATCTGCTGGTGACCTCCTCCTCGTCCTCTAAATATCTTCTTCAATTTCGAACCCCACTTGCTAAAACTCGAGGAAGATGACCCCGCTAGTGCCTTTCCTTTACTGATCCCCGAAGATTTCTGTGGTAGCCAAAAACTACCAGATTCTTCCGACTGACGAGTCCGAACAGACCTCTCTAAAGTAGCTTCCCTCTGCGCCACCTCCTCCACAGTCCTACACATAAGTGGTATCACCGCATTCTACAACTCTACCCTCAATCCACGAATGAAATATTCAACCATCATTGCATTACTTGTTACAACATACGGTGCATATCTACTAAGTGCCATAAATCTCATCTGATATTCTAAAATAGAAGAATTTTCTTGTTGCAAAGTCTGGAATTACTCCCTCTTGGCTTTCTGAACTTGTACTGAGAAAAATGTATCATTAAACGTTTCTAGAAACTCTGGCCATGAAATGGTGTCTTCTGCTCTACCTGCAATGGTAGTTTGCATCTTCAACCTCCACCATTCCTGCGCAAAGTCCCATAACTGGTAGGTAGCCAGAACTACTCTATCTACTAGTGGACACCTCATAATCACAAAGACCCTTTCTATTTCATGGACCCAATGCTCAGCTGTGTCTGGATTGGATCCCCCTATATAAGTAGGTGGCTGCAATCTCAGAAATCTTTCAATCTGCATAGTTGGTTCTTTCGCTGCCCTAACTAGTGGTGCTAGTGGCGCAAGTACCACAAGAGGTACTTCCACTCCTGGTGGTGGTGGGGTGGTATAATGGGTACTGGTCCCGCCTCCTCAATAACTGAAGGCCCTGCAACTGCTGGCTGTACTGGACCCTGCTGGTCCAACCTTGTTCTTATCTGGGTTATACTCTCTCATAGCCGCTCAATCAATTGATGTGTGGTTTCCTCCGGATCATCTCCCCCACCTCCCCAATCTCTCCTGTCAGCTATCTCAAATTCTTGCACAAACAACATTCCAACCACATACGTGCTAACAAATCAATACGAAACCTGGGTCAACTACCAGCAGTGGACTAATGTAGAAATCAAGCTATGTAATCTCCCAGTTCCTTCATATTTACACGGACATTGCTTTGATACCAACTGTGACGGACCACGTCGTTCAAACCCATTAACCCGATAACGAGCTTGACCCGACTCCGCCTCCCCCGAACAAGCCGAAGCCTCGCCAGGGATATCGCACACATGTCCGTGAAAACATAAAGGAACACACTGATATATATATAAGATTCAACATCCCACACATATTTACAATAGATTTACATAGCCAAATTTCAACAAAAGTCAAACTCAAGTACAAAAGCCTGGGGCATACCCCGGGGCATAACAAAAGAAAATTACACTGCTGGAGGTGTAAACCCAACACCGCTACGATGCGGCTCCGGACTAGAAGATAGGCAAGAAGCCTCCTGCTCTCCCTCACCTGAAAGCAATAAGGGGTGAGCCTCACAAGTCACTGGCTCAGTAGGGAAATTCTCTCGAAAGCCGCAAACCACAAAACACAAGAACAACAGAAGTAAAGCACAACTATTTATAACTAACAACACAACCTGAGCATGGAACTATAACCAAAATGCTTAAATAAAATTAAGCTAATAGCAGGTTCCAACTTCCATAAATAAACGACAAACCATGCTCAGAAGTATGAGCTAAAGAAGGGTGTAACGACCCGACCTCCCGGACCCTCGCCAGGGGTCCTGAGGGTTGCGTCGCCACCCACGGATCCGAAGATCCGGAAGGGTTAGAAGAAATAGTCTAGTGAGATATGTACTGAATTTAAATAACTATAACAATATGTACAATATACAAAGGTCTGTACAACGTGTCCCAAGCAAAAGCACAGGTACAAAAAGAAAGGTGCAGTCCTTGAGGGGCATACCCCGAGGACTTACAAAGCACAACTCTCAGCTCACTCGGCTACAAGAGCTCACAACGCTCGCTCTCACTGCTGCTGACAACACATGGCGCCATAGCCGCCTCCGCAACCCGTCCGACACCGAGCTCTCGCGACGACGAGCCCCTAGCTGAAGGAAGTATGGGGGGTGAGCCTCGCGAACAAGGCCCAGTAGGGATTACCAGTCCCTCACCGGCCAGAGCAGCAAGAACTCCGAAAATAGGAAAACTACACTAGAAAGCTGTAAAGCGAGTAACACCTATAGCTGGGTACTACTAAGCAGCGGAAGAGAACGCGCAATGCCACGACCACCAACCAAGGTCGGGCCACATACACGACTCCCGCAGAAACCGATGGAGTCGGGCACACACAACAGAAGCAACCCTCGGCACACCTACCGAGACCACGGAACAACCAAGTGAGAACGCCGTCTCACCTCAAGCATGGCCACCTCAGACCTCCACAGGGTCGAGGGCCCACAAGCAGAACCACCCCAGACCGTGGACATGCCACAAGGTCGGGAGCCACACATGCCGGTGCCATCACGGGCTGGCACCCAAGAACGGGACTACGGAACTGAGAGGACACTGAGCGAAAACCACCAGAAGCACGGGTCTGCACAAGGCCAGACCAACTACGCCCACAGAAACTAGGCACAGCCAGGCTATAACCGCCGTGCAAGCTAGGGCAACGGATAACACTTGGAAACGTCGTGAGGAAATGCCATCACAACAACAGCAACCAAGCCACTACTGCTAGCAGCCAAGAGGGGGACCCGTAGTCCGCACGCTCTGCTCGCTAGCCTAGCTCCTGTCTCCGCCCCCGCAGAAGGGTGAGACAGAGCCACCACGGAAACACATAACATACGCAACACCGCAGCCTGGCCAAGTTGCGGCCCCACGCCTAGCACCACTACGTGGCTCCAGAACCAACGCAGAGAGAGGCAGTGAGACAAAGGACTATTTGGGCCGCGCCGGGAAGAAAACACCTCAATGACCTCGGTGTCTCGCCCCAGACATAAGAGCTCTACAAATGACTCAGCGCTGCTGTCCAGACCACCATTTTCCCCTCATCTCTAGAGTCCGCCTCAAGTCGGCTGCCAACTTGAGCACGCTCGTAGCCCGGAGCACTCCCTCAACAGGCTCCCGAGGATGGGGGGTCCCAGGTAATGGTAACAACCTCTCAGATCGGGGACAAGCCCTCAAGTGCCAAGCACCGGGCAAACAGGTGGGGCAGCACAATAGAATCATGTCGAACTGCTGTCACGCCCCGATATTTAGCAGCAGAATAAATATCGGGAGACGTGAACGATACAAATAGACGTATCACAGTGTAGTAACGCAGAGTAACAATTACATATAACCACACATTTCAGATCATAATAACGTCATCAAAGGTACTCTTTATTCCATTTTAATCCACTAGTTAAAACCTTACATAGAAAGAACTCACTGAAAAGGGTTCATTATTCAAATAACAATGTTTCTCTAATACATCGACTACTCAAATGTCTATTTCTAAACTGTCAACTCCTCATATAGCGGGTGCTCATCACTCTTGCCCGGCCCCATCGGACTCCACTGGTTCCTCATCACTACCTGAAAAGGGCAGGATGATAGGGTGAGCGAACTAGCTCAGTAGGATTTAAATCTCAATATCGTGCGGGCACTAATATACGTGATTAACATTTTAATTAGGCAAGATATGAACATGTATATGATGACAATGCATGCAATACTAACAGATTGAATAGCAGAGTAGAACAGATATCATTTCAGATCAAATGTCGAGTTGCATATACAAGGGACATATATTTCAAGAGTAGAATCGTATCAAAAGAGATTGGTCATATTCAAACAGATATCATGCGTTCACATGATCAGACGTATCATATCATATCAGATCAAACTTATCATATCAAACAAAGACACAATTTTCACAACTCTTGCATATAGGATCAGTGCCATGCCACTCACCACAAGTCCATACTCCCGCAGTTAATAAGTACGTTGGGGCGCTCCTCCCCAGGACCAGACAGGGCCCCTATTGCACAGGCATTGGTCAAATGGACCGAAGTCCCACATTGTGCCGAACAAACATATTCATATTATGGCCACAGAGTTTCAATGACAAGCTCATAGTAAAAGGAACATGATCATTCATAGAGTCAAGGTATGACAAATAGCTCAAGAGAACAAAAGGCAGTATAACGACGTATCATGTTTCATAATCCATTAATGTCTTGACATGAGGATGTTTCTAAAGACAGATCGTATGCAGGACATGTGCTTTCTATCTCCAGGGTACTTCATGGTACAGCCAGCTCGACATCTATGTGGAAATCCATAGAGAGCGGAGACTTACGGAGGTCTTAAGCAAAAGGTCGCTAGTCTACCAATTCAGAATAACCGGCAGAGAGCTCCCAATTCCCCAAGAAGGGTGTGCCTACTCGTGCAAATGTGTAAGTGACGAGTCACGGATCTTTCTTAGCATGTATGCATATGGACAAATAATTAATGGAACACCGGAAAGCATGTAACTATTGAAACTCATATGCAAATCATGATATTAACTTCACTAACAAGTCCATACTAACATGTATTCATCCCCATATTCACAAAAAATTCTTATCATTTCAATTGACAACAGGTAAGATCACAAGATAATCTAATGAACATAAGGATAATCACATTTACACATTAGAATCGTATTCGTATCATTACCATTTTCCAATGGGTTGATTTCTTTTAGGTCCATGCATACTATATAACATCATGCTCATGCTAGTAGACATCATGTAATGATCAGACCCAAGATATGCAAATTTTTGCAAGGGTAGTGTCGACACACCCCTTACTGGTGTCGACACAATGCTTCAAACACAAGGCAAAATATGAAGAAATGGTCAAGTAGTGTCGACACTAGATCAGGTAGTGTCGACACTAGAGACCTTCCCATAAAACATTTTGTGCCAATCTGGGACAGTGTGTCGACACTAGATCAAGTAGTGTCGACACTAGAGGCCTTCCCAGAACACCTTTTGGGCTAATTTGGGACAGTGTGTCGACACTAGATCAGGTAGTGTCGACACTAGAGGCCTTCCCAGAAAACCTATAGGCCAAGGGTAACCCGAAAACACATCTCATGCAGTGATTTACTTACCCCTCTTATAACTCTCTAACGAATGACATTTAGACAAAACATTCAACACGAAATATGATGAGGACAACTAGTAGAAGAACTTTGATGTTGGGGGTTTGATCTAACTCGGTCTCAAATCTCAAGAAATATATGAAGAACATAAAGCTAAGTGCAGCCCGAAATCGTTGTATCATGCAGTGACTCTCTTACCATGCCTATAACTCTCTAACAAAAGACTTTTGGATAAAACATCCAACATAAAAGATGATCGTGACTATTAGTAGAAGAACTTTTATGAAGTAAGTTTAGTCTAATTCAGCATCAAATCACATACATAATAAGAAGAATGGGAAAAGCCCTAACTATGCGAGACTTAGGGACAACTACGAATACACAATGTATACTCCATGAAAATTAGTCAAACCAAGTGCAAATGAACCTAGACTCGAAGAACTACATGATGGTGTTGGTTTTCTTTAATTTTGGCCCGAGAACACCTACCTTTGAATGCTAATAACTCTCTGTAGATTTCTGGGTTGATGCAGAGCGAGGTTGAGGAAGACCACGTTTTCCCCAGCCGTTCTCCACACCTCCAGAGCTCCAACCTTGCTGCTCACGACCCCAACTTGTTGCTAACCCTTCCCTAAACATTTTGTGAGGAGTCCTTATAGTTTTAGAGTTCTAATTCATGTCCCAATGGGACTAGGAAAGGGGCTACGAATTCTGCTTCCTACTTTCCAAAAATCTGGAATTCTCTCACCCAAAGGAGGTAGCAATGGTTTAGGAAACCTCCTCTTAGGGTTGGGTCCGGTTTTGGCTTACCTTACATGACTAATCACCCTAATTTTAACCCTAAATTGCCCTCCCTAATCACTGCATAATTACATACACGAATTTCTGGTATTTTCTTGTCCCAATTTTTATCCTTGGGCCAAATGTGCTCCATTGGCCCAATCTTGTTAATGGGTTATTAATACATAATGTTGTAAGCCTCTCCAACATGTTTATTTAATTTATGGTTGGGTTATTTTTCCGTGTTAACAATTTTCCGACTTAGTTTTCTAATCAGCAACCCACTCTATCGCCAGCAAACTCGACAGAGTACACAGTTGCCGATAGCAACGCGAGAAACACCTGAGAATCAACCACACGTCTTAAAGGATTGGCCTCACGCTACTAGCAGCAGCTAGCACCGGTCACCAGCCCAACCGAGAAGCCACGCGAGTGATGAGAACCAGAGCAACAACACGCTCACAGGGGATCTGCAACACACAGAATGACGTCCACTGTCACCATTAGGTCTCAACCAGACCTTCCTCGCAGTCCAACAGGGACAGCAAACACACGTGGAGAAACCTCAACATGCAAAAATGACGTCTACTGTCACCACTAGGTCTCACTCAGGCCTTCCTCGTGGTCCGACAAGGACACCAAATGCACGCAGAGCCACAAAAATTGGGAGTTACATGCTCCACAAACTGGCACACTGCGACGGAAACACGGAAGACGTTTGAGGTCAAGCCAGAGCCGGACACCTCCCAACGTCGACGAACCACGTGGTCGAGTACTAGCAAGCCAATAGGCCTCACTGTCACCGGATGAACGGACAGGAGACTCCGCCATTGGCTTCCAGACTCACCAATGCCATGCACAACGGAGAATCAA
Organism: Colocasia esculenta; assembly: GCA_014218235.1. Classification (NCBI taxonomy): domain Eukaryota; kingdom Viridiplantae; phylum Streptophyta; class Magnoliopsida; order Alismatales; family Araceae; genus Colocasia; species Colocasia esculenta. Next base: position 33,212,437 of record CM024760.1, on the reverse strand, counting down.
TGAGGAGTTGGCAGCACACCTGCCACGCGCACACAGGGCTCAGCGCGGGTACTGATAATTACTAAATTTTTAGTGCTAAATTTCATACATGCAGTTAATTTTAAACGTCTTTTGTCTATAGATAATGCACATTTTGAGTTTAATTTTTATTTCATCCTTAAATAAGTTGTTGAACATAATAGTGTTGGTAGAACACATAGTTGAATTTTCATTTAAAGACAATGCCTTTTAAATAGTTTAGCTAATAAAAGTAGGTACAATGTAAATAAATAAAAATTTTTTGGTCTTATAATTCTTATAGAAATTAGTTTATAAATAAATCAAATTTAAATAAATTTTAGTTAAGTAAATCTTTCTTTCACTATCAAGCCAAATACCCCCTCATAAATCCATTGTGCCATTACATCAATCTCTCAACTTAAATAAAAACCATCATACCATTTATCCCATCAATCCTATTAAAATAATAAATTGTTTTTAATACTCCACTTAAACCTTTCTTATATTTCTCACAGGAACCCACTAGAAGGCCAGGGCGGCTGGGGAGTGTTGGGCTTAGGCGGCCAGCAGAGCAAGCAGGTGCAGAGGTGATCTGCTGCTGAGGAGAGCAGCTGCGGCCGTGCGTGGAGCGATGGAGGAACTCTGCTGAGCTCCAGATGTGGGGCATGAGGTGAAGCGGCAGACCAGGGGCTGGGGCGACTTTGGGCTGTGCAGATGGCGGGAAGAAACCAGGTGATCCAGTAGAGGCGCGATGGCGATTTGGAGCTCCCTGTGCGCGGCTGGGCATGAGGCTGCTGTGTACGGCGCTGCGCAGCTGGCGCTGGAGGAGGCCCTGGTGCGCTGCAGGAGGCGAGCTCGTACCAGGGCTGGTGCGGACCTGTGAGCTGGGGCTTGGGCGACCAGCGCCCAGGCGTGCCAAGCTGGCGGATGGCCGTGTGAAGCAGCAGCAGTGCGATGGATGAGCTCTGGCGTGCGCATCTGGAGCAGGGGCGTTTCGTGCTGAGCTGGAGGCCGTGCGACGTTGGCGATCCGGGCGTGTAGAGCTGGCGATCCTGGTGCAGACGGGAGAGGAAGCAGGATGCCCGGGTGCCTATATAAGGACCTCAGGTCCTCTTCTCCGGGGTTGGACTTTTGGGAGTTTTTAGGATTTTAGTTCTAGCCTTTAGTTCTTCTGTAGCTTTCCTTTCAGCAGAGCAGGGGAGGGAGACGGGTTGGGGTTTGTTTGTTTTTGTTTTTTAGTTTTATGTTTTCCATTTCCATCTGTAAGGGAGTTTGGGGGATTTCATTTCTTCCGTCTGTGGGTGATTTGAGGGATTGGGAGAGATGGATCCAGAGGGCTCCTGCAATTTTATTTGAGCTTTGTCTTCTCTTCTGCTGTTGTTTGTTGTCGGGAGAGCGATTGAGATTTTCTTGAGTTTTTATTTCCTTCTGCTATTCTTTGCTGTTGGGAGACGGATCAGATCCAGAATTGTTGTTGGGGTTGCCAGGATCGACTGTTCGTTCCTTATAGTTCTTTAGTTTGTTATTGCAATTTTCTGAGTTCAATAATTCTGTCTTTCTTCTGTGCAATGTGTTGAGAGATTGATCCAGAGGGGGAGATGTTTCTGTTGAGTTGAGTGATCGGATGTGCTTCCTTTGTGTTCATCCGGAGGGCTTAGCTAGCTCAAATTTCTTGGAGATTTTATTTTTTTCTTTCTGCGAATTCTACTGCTGTGTGAGAGGAGATCGAGTTCTACTGCTTACATTTGTTCTTCCTTCCTTCTGTGCTAATTTCATCTATTATGTGCTGCTGTGAGTTGATAGTTTAGCTTATTCTCTTCTGTAAGAGCTGTGGAGATAAATCGAGGTATTTCTTCTTTTCTTTTCTGCTGGGAAGGGGGTTTTAGCATCCGAGGATTTCTTGTGTTCTTTCGGAGTTCAGAGTTCCAAGGGATTTGAGTGGGAAGGGTTTTAAGGCTGCTGTGAGAGTTGTGAGGTTGGTGTAGAGGATCCAGATATTTTAATTTCTTATTTCTGCAATTAGTTGTTCATTCAGGTTTTGTTAGATAGTTCGGTCCAGTGATGTTGTTTGCATTTAATTTTCATTTTATCTATATTTAGAATAGATAGATCCAATGTGTTGCATTTACTTTTCAATTCTGTTGTGCTTAGAGTTTGATCCATTGCATTAGTTTAATTCTTCTGTTCTTGCTCTAATGGTTGAGCATTGATAGATAATTCGACATTTATAAGGGGATCAGATCCGGATTTCTGGCGTTACAGTTTAATGTCTTTTATCGTTTCTTAATCTAGAGTTTATTACATCGTGTTCTCATTTTGTTCTTCATCTTATAGTTCGTAGTGTTGTTAGATTGGTGTTGTTCATAGAAGTGACTCTATTACAATGTTATTTTGGTGAAAATGTGCCCGTTAGAATGGTTTCAATTCAAAGAAGTTTAATTCAAATTCCATTCAGCCTCTCTGTGGATATGACCTATTCTCACCACCATGCTAGTTCATCTTTGTTGTTTTAAATTTTGTGAGACAGTTTAGAGGAAGTGCACATATTGACTTGTGCGAGGAACTCTGGACAACGAAAATGCACAGTAAGGAATGTCGCACGTTCATCTTGGCACCGTTGTCGGGGAGGCATTAGAGTTTGATTTAATTCTGTTTTGATTTGATTTCATTTGCTTTGGGCTTTACATTGACTTGTTATTGGGCTTTCATTTAAGATTTGCACACTTGGAGATTGGGCTTGGAGATTTGAAGCCCATTGGAGGAGAGCTTGCTGATTTCTTTTCCCAAATTGCATTTAATTCAGCATTGTAGATAGAAGAGTGTGAGTGGAGCTTGTAGTGAGGATTTCTTGTACTCTCTGTGCATGTACAGAGATTTCTCTTCAGTTGGCATGTAATAATTGGACTTTTTGTGGTTTGTGTGGTTTGGAATTAGCTTATAGTACCACTTTATATTTTCTTACCTTCATTTCATTTAGTTCAAAAACTAAATAAAAATTAAAAAAAATCTAAAATTTAATTTTTTTTTAAATCGCTCTTTCATGTTAGCCGTTTGTTTGTAAATAAAATTTCCATCCTCTCAAGATTAGAAACACATGTTTTAGGACATTCATCATTTTAATTGTCATTTTTTTTTCTTGCATTGAAGAAAGCGGGGGAAAGGTAAGACTTCCACCACTTGTTTCATGCATTAGACTTAGCATTAGAAAACTCTTGTTTCAAACTTGATATGTTGCATTTCATAATTGTAATTGGGACTGCTTAAGGGCTTAACCCATTAGATAAAAAGATAAGGTGAGGGATTTCATCACCCTTTCCTTTGCCCAAAAATTACAAAAATTTTCACATCTTTGCATTTGCCCAAACTTTTAATAAAAACCAGTAGACTTAGCCCTAGGGTTCATAATTAGATTTATTCTTTCTTAATTCTAAGACTTCTCTTTGAGTCTGGTGTCTAGGATTAGAGGTTAAAAAGCTTACGCTTAAGTGAGTTAGAGGTTATTTAATTGGGTCCTTGCAAAAGCAAGGGGGGCCTCCCTCTACTCCACCTCTTACCTGGCCAGTACAAGAAGAGTTAGGATTGGACTTAAGCAAGCATAAATCTGATTTTGAGAAAAATAACATAAGTCCAAGGAACACTTAGTGTCTAGGTTAATTTGTTTTGAAAGTGTTTGTTTGTTTGTGTTTGTTTAAAAATTCATCAAAAAATCAATAAAAATCTTAAAAATTCAAAAATCATAAATAGAGGGTTTTTCCACTGTGTATGCTTGGTAGACGATCTTTAAACTTAGATTTGGCTCAACCTATAGACGAGATTGAAAGATTCTTTCATAGGATGGCCAACCAAAACCAGAACCAAGTTGTTAGAAATGTAGAAGAGGCTGCACCCAGACAAATGAAGGAATACTTCATTCCTTCTGACTATCAACCTGCCACTTGCATTAGGCCAAAAATTCTGGCAAATCATTTTGAGATCAAACCTGGAACCATTCAAATGTTACCATCCTTTTATGGCAATCCCAATGAAGATCCTTATAGGCATATAGATGAGTTTATAGAGATCTGTTCCACTGTAAGGATCCAAAACTTCACTGAAAATGCCTTAAGGTTGACCATATTTCCATTCTCCTTAAAAGACAAGGCTAAACATTGGTTGGAAACCATAGGGAGAACTATCACAACATGGCCAGAAATGCAGCAGGAATTTTTAAAGAAATTTTACCCGATTGGCCGAACAAATACAATGAGGAGAGCAATAACTGGATTCTCCCAACACCCGGGAGAATTAATGCACGAATCATGGGAGAGATTGAAGGAGTTGCTTAGAAAATGCCCCCATCATGGTCTGTCGAGGTGGCAAATTGTTCATGCTTTTTATGAAGGACTGACTGAATCAAATAGGCAAATGGTTGATGCTTCGTGTGGAGGAGCATTCATAACTAAGAGCGAGGATGAGGCATATAATTTGTTTGAGACATTGAGTGAGAACTCTATCAATCATGCCTCACTCTACTCTTATGAGAGAGCGTTAGGACCTGTAAAGAAGGCAGGGATGTATGAAGTAAGAGGAAGAGGGGAACCAGACTCTAGGGTAGAAGATCTGATAGCTAAACTTGACCAAAGATTGCAGCAGAAGTTGGAACAAAAATTCGATCAATTATTATCTTTGACGGGGCAAACCACACCCAAAATTTCTCAACAACCCGAAACTTGTGCTATGTGTGCTAGCCCAACTCATCCAACCAGTGCTTGTCCCACTACTGGCCAATTGCCTCCTTTCATTCAAGAACAAGTTCAAGCTGCCCAAGGTTTCTACAAACCCTCCTATGATCCATACTCTAACACATACAACCCTGGTTGGTGGAACCATCCGAACTTTTCTTGGAAAAATCAATCTGAACAAGTTTCCCAACCTACCTTCAAGCAATCCATGTACGGTCAATCCTATCCCAATCAAAATTCGGGATTTGGCCAATCTTCTAACTCAAAACCTCCACAATTCCAAGGAAGTCAAAATTCCAATCAATTTGCTCATACAAATTTTCAACAACCTTCATATCAACCACCACCTCCTCAACCTAATTGGGATGATAAAATGAACCAACTCCAAAACATGATGGCGACTCAATGCCAAACTGTGCAAGAACAACAAAATCAATATCAAACTCAAAACCAGAATTTTCAAAAAAAATTGGCAAGGATAGAGTCTCAAATTGCTGATGTATGTCAAAGGAGGGAAGTAGGGCAATTGCCAAGTCAAGCTGTAGCAAACCCAAGAAACAACCCTCCTGGATTTTACCAAAACCAGCAATACCATCAGGCCCAGGGGTACAGACCACCACCTGCTAGACAAAATGCCCCTCCACCACAAAACCAACAACAAGCTTTTGTCCAGAACATTCCAGCACCACAAATTCAGAATCAACATTTACAACAGGATCATCCTCTTGCCCAAGCTAGGGGCCCCCAAGTGGAAGGTGTCAAAACTGTGTCAACTTTAAGAAGTGGAAAAATCTTGATAAATCCTCACCCACACATGCCACCATTGAATGAGGATAAAGAAAATGAAATTGAAGAGGAAATTGAAGGGAATGTTGAAAAAGAAAAATCCAAGGGAAAAGAGAAAATTACAGAAGAATCCCTAGACAAAGTCAAAATGAATGAAGACCCAAACTGTTACATTCCAAGAGTACATTTTCCTGAAGCTTTAAAGCCAAAACCAAAAAACAAACAAACTGATAATGAAGAACTCTTGGAACTCTTTAAGCAAGTTCATGTCAACATTCCTCTCCTTGATGCCATTAAGCATGTGCCTGCTTATGCCAAATTCTTAAAAGAAATGTGCACTCCAAAACGTGAAATGAGAAATAAAACTGAAACAATCATTCTTCCAGAAACTGTGAGTGCCATTATCTTAAATCAACTCCCTAAAACACTCAAAGATCCAGGCACTCCACTAATTCCTTGCACCATCGATGGAGTCACTTTTGAAAGCAGTCTTTTGGATTTGGGAGCCAGTGTCAATCTCCTACCTTCTGCCATTTTTGAGAAATTCAAGTTAGGAGAGTTGAAACCCACTTCTGTTGTCCTTCAACTAGCTGATCGTTCTGTCACCACTCCTAAGGGCTTAGTTGAGGACGTGATTGTAAAAATCAATGATTGTTACTTCCCTGCCGATTTTATCATTCTGGACATGAACACTCCCCAAGATTTAACTCAGTCCACCATTATCCTTGGTAGACCCTTTTTGGCCATAGCTAGAGCCAATATTGATTGTGCCACCGAAATGATGGATATATCATTTGGGGATGAGCGGGTTAGTATCAATATTTTTAAGGCATCTAGGCATCATAATCAAGGAGAGAGTTGTCTAGTGGTAGACTCCTTGGAAGAATCTTGTGAGGAAAAAGCAGTAGACCAACCCTGTGCTCTAGGGTTTAAGGGAGAGAATAATCTAAAGCCAAAGCCAAAAATCTATAAAGCCAACGACAAAGCATTCCATGACAAACACATTCATAGAAATTTTTTTCAAGTGCATGATAAGGTCTGGCTATTCAATTCTAGGTTTCGTGGAAAATTGAAGTCCCGATGGGATGGTCCTTACACTGTTGTCAAAGCTTGTGACAATGGTGTTGTCATTATTCTTGACCCTAAAACTGGACAATCATTCAATGTTAATGGGCAGAGGTTAAAACATTTCTTTGAAAACCCATCTTCTTTGAAAACGGATTCTACCAAGCTAGCTGAGCCAAACGAAGCCTAATGGCGTCCGGCTGAAGACGGTAAACTTAGCGCTTCTTGGGAGGCAACCCAAGTGTACAGATTTTCTTTACCAGGTAATTCTCTGTCTTACTTTCTTTTCCTGTGAATAAGTAGGGGGCAGAGGTAGAATAAGCATGCATTCATAGTTCTCATCCCAACCATTGCTTCATTTCTTTTTCTTGAGCTTATACATATACAAATAAAAATTTCACAATGTTTCATCTTTGAATAAAAATGTGTGGCATTGCGCTACCCAGACTATGTGTCTGATCTTTAACCATTAAAATTTTGTAGTTGTCACATTCCCTTGCAAAAATCCATGTTAGATAGCCTTTAGTAAAGGATTACATGTACTTCTTGTCTACCTTATGTAAGGATTTATGGCAATAAATTTTCATACACACACTACACAGCCACTAAGACTAGCTAAACCCGAATGTAGCAAGTTTGTCAATGCTAGTAGGAGAGAGGTGATTGGTTTTATCCCTTCCCCTTAAGTGAATTGTGAAGGAAGTGAAGGTATGTGATCAAGGAACCTGACTGTCTATCCTTCCTTTAAGAGGAAAAGAAAAGAAAAGAAAAAGAAAAGCAAAAGCAAAAAGAAAAAAATCATCCATGAAAAATGCCCCAGATCTGAGTAAAGTTGGACTCGCTACTCTTGAAAAGTGATGGGTTGTGCAGTATTGTGGATGAAAAAGAAAAAAACTCTGAGTGCATAAAGTGCAAATAAAGAGGCAAAGTCCTCAACTCAGACACAAAATAATCCTCAAGGAAGATGGGTAGAATGGAACTAAGAGAAACAACCCAATCTGACTAAGCAAGAATCTTACTCCACAATCCCTTTCTTCTCCATCGAATCAATCTAATCTCAAAATACTAGCCGAGATAGAGGAGCTTCAGAAGGGCTGATGTGAACTCTTTAGTGTGCTATCATTCGTGCACTAATTTCTTGCCATAAGCCCTTACAATTAGAGAAGACATATCTCTACATTAATATTTTACATGATGACTGTTTAGCATGAGACATTACATCTTCTAGTCCTACATTTGGAATAATTTTTATTGCTAAGGGACTAGCAATATTCAAGTAGGGGGGAGTGATAATTACTAAATTTTTAGTGCTAAATTTCATACATGCAGTTAATTTTAAACGTCTTTTGTCTATAGATAATGCACATTTTGAGTTTAATTTTCATTTCATCCTTAAATAAGTTGTTGAACATAATAGTGTTGGTAGAACACATAGTTGAATTTTCATTTAAAGACAATGCCTTTTAAATAGTTTAGCTAATAAAAGTAGGTACAATGTAAATAAATAAAAATTTTTTGGTCTTATAATTCTTATAGAAATTAGTTTATAAATAAATCAAATTTAAATAAATTTTAGTTAAGTAAATCTTTCTTTCACTATCAAGCCAAATACCCCCTCATAAATCCATTGTGCCATTACATCAATCTCTCAACTTAAATAAAAACCATCATACCATTTATCCCATCAATCCTATTAAAATAAATAAATTGTTTTTAATACTCCACTTAAACCTTTCTTATATTTCTCACAGGAACCCACTAGAAGGCCAGGGCGGCTGGGGAGTGTTGGGCTTAGGCGGCCAGCAGAGCAAGCAGGTGCAGAGGTGATCTGCTGCTGAGGAGAGCAGCTGCGGCCGTGAGTGGAGCGATGGAGGAGCTCTGTTGAGCTCCAGATGTGGGGCATGAGGTGAAGCGGCGGACCAGGGGCTGGGGCGGCTTTGGGCTGTGCAGATGGCGGGAAGAAACCAGGTGATCCAGCAGAGGCGCGATGGCGATTTGGAGCTCCCTGTGCGTGGCTGGGCATGAGGCTGCTGTGTACGGCGCTGCGCAGCTGGCGCTGGAGGAGGCCCTGGTGCGCTGCAGGAGGCGAGCTCGTACCAGGGCTGGTGCGGACCTGTGAGCTGGGGCTTGGGCGACCAGCGCCTAGGCGTGCGAAGCTGGCGGATGGCCGTGTGAAGCAGCAGCAGTGCGATGGATGAGCTCTGGCGTGCGCATCCGGAGCAGGGGCGATTCGTGCTGAGCTGGAGGCCGTGCGACGCTGGCGATCCGGGCGTGCAGAGCTGGCGATCCTGGTGCAGACGGGAGAGGAAGCAGGATGCCCGGGTGCCTATATAAGGACCTCAGGTCCTCTTCTCCGGGGTTGGACTGTTGGGAGTTTTTAGGATTTTAGTTCTAGCCTTTAGTTCTTCTGTAGCTTTCCTTTCAGTAGAGCAGGGAAGGGAGACGGGTTGGGGTTTGTTTGTTTGTTTTTTTAGTTTTATGTTTTCCATTTCCATTTGTAAGGGAGTTTGGGGGATTTCATTTCTTCCGTCTGTGGGTGATTTGAGGGATTGGGAGAGATGGATCCAGAGGGCTCCTGCAATTTTATTTGAGCTTTGTCTTCTCTTCTGCTGTTGTTTGTTGTTGGGAGAGCGATTGAGATTTTCTTGAGTTTTTATTTCCTTCTGCTGTTCTTTGCTGTTGGGAGACGGATCAGATCCAGAATTGTTGTTGGGGTTGCCAGGATCGACTGTTCGTTCCTTATAGTTCTTTAGTTTGTTATTGCAATTTTCTGAGTTCGATAATTCTGTCTTTCTTCTGTGCAATGTGTTGAGAGATTGATCCAGAGGGGGAGATGTTTCTGTTGTTCTTTGCTGTTGAGTTGAGTGATCGGATGTGCTTCCTCTGTGTTCATCCGGAGGGCTTAGCTAGCTCAAATTTCTTGGAGATTTTATTTTTTCTTTCTGCGAATTCTACTGCTGTGTGAGAGGAGATCGAGTTCTACTGCTTACATTTGTTCTTCCTTCCTTCTGTGCTAATTTCATCTATTGTGCTGCTGTGAGTTGATAGTTTAGCTTCTTCTCTTCTGTAAGAGCTGTGGAGATAAATCGAGGTATTTCTTCTTTTCTTTTCTGCTGGGAAGGGGGTTTTAGCATCAGAGGATTTCTTGTGTTCTTTCGGAGTTCAGAGTTCCAAGGGATTTGAGTGGGAAGGGTTTTAAGGCTGCTGTGAGAGTTGTGAGGTTGGTGTAGAGGATCCAGATATTTTAATTTCTTATTTGCAATTAGTTGTTCATTCAGGTTTTGTTAGATAGTTCGGTCCAGTGATGTTGTTTGCATTTAATTTTCATTTTCTCTATATTTAGAATAGATAGATCCAATGTGTTGCATTTACTTTTCAATTCTGTTGTGCTTAGAGTTTGATCCATTGCATTTGTTTAATTCTTCTGTTCTTGCTCTAATGGTTGAGCATTGATAGATAATTCGACATTTATAAGGGGATCAGATCCGGATTTCTGGCATTACAGTTTAATGTCTTTTATCGTTTCTTAATCTAGAGTTTATTACATCGTGTTCTCATTTTGTTCTTCATCTTATAGTTCGTAGTGTTGTTAGATTGGTGTTGTTCATAGAAGTGACTCTATTACAATGTTATTTTGGTGAAAATGTGCCCGTTAGAATGGTTTCAATTCAAAGAAGTTTAATTCAAATTCCATTCAGCCTCTCTGTGGATATGACCTATTCTCACCACCATGCTAGTTCATCTTTGTTGTTTTAGATTTTGTGAGACAGTTTAGAGGAAGTGCGCATATTGACTTGTGCGAGGAACTCTGGACAACGAAAATGCACAGTCAAGAATGTCGCGCGTTCATCTTGGCAAGATGAACGCCGACATAGTTGACTGTGTATTTTCGTTGTATCGAGTTCATTGCACACGTCAAAATGCTCGCGCGTTCATCTTGGCGCCGTTGCCGGGGAGGCATTAGAGTTTGATTTAATTCTGTTTTGATTTGATTTCATTTGCTTTGGGCTTTACATTGACTTGTTATTGGGCTTTCATTTCAGATTTGCACACTTGGAGATTGGGCTTGGAGATTTGAAGCCCATTGGAGGAGAGTTTTGGTTTGTATTCTTACTGTTGGTAGTTGTTAGGAGGAGAATTCATGTTCCCATTTCTTCTGTATTCAGAGTTCGTCCCAATTAATTTCTCATTTCTTCTGTGCTGCTTGTGCTATTTCTTCTGGGTGGAATTTCCATTTTTCTGCTGCAATTTCTTTTCAGCATCTGTTCTTGGTTCGATTGGAGGAGTTCTATATTTTCTGGAGTTTTTAGTTCAGTATTTTTGAGACTTTCTTCTTGCTGTGAGCAGAGGTAGGAATTTGAATCTTTTCTTTCTTCTGTGATGGCTACTGTGAATTGGACTCCGCAGCTCAGAGGCTTCACCAATTAGCATTTCTGAGGATTTGTAGTCTCATCTTTTCTTCTGTATTTTCCGTTTTAGCAGATCGGTGAGATGTTGAGGGAGTTTTACATTTTTTATCCTGTTCTTTCAGTTCTTATGGGAGGAGTTGGCCAGTTCAAGTTTTAGGGAGATTTTGTTTGAAATTTTATCTTCTGCAATTTCCTTCTTGTACTCCTTCTTTCAGCAGAGCATGGAGTTGTCTGGGTCGATTTATGTAAATTCATGTTGTTCTTGATGTTGCTAGTTCAGGTTTTTACTATTTTCTGCCATTCATTTTGGTAATTTCTCTTTGAGCAGAGCAGTGAGGGAGAGGAGTTGAGATGTTTGGGAGTTCGCTGGTTTGGAATTATGAAGATGTCTAGTTTCCATTTTTTTTGTATTTTCTGTGTTATCAGTGCAGAGGCTTGGCAGTTCGATTCCTGTTCGAGTTCTTTAGGAATTTCCAGTTTTCTTCTTGTTCTTCCACTGTTCTTGGAGTTCGACTGTTAGAATTTTTCTTAATTCTTTCTGCTTATCCAGGAGTTCTGCAGATAAGGGAGTTTTTGTTGCTTTTATTCTTCTGTTCTGGGAGTTCGGTTACTGTGAGAGTTGTGAGGTTGGTGTGGAGAGATCGATCCAGAGATTTAAATTTCTTATTTCTGCAATTAGTTGTTCATCCATGCTTTGTTAGATAGTTCGGTTCAGTGATGTTGTTTGCATTTAATTTTCAGTTTCTCTATATTTAGAATAGATAGATCCAATGTGTTGCATTTACTTTTCAATTCTGTTGTGCTTAGAGTTCGATCCATTGCATTTGTTTAATTCTTCTGTTCTTGCTCTAATGGTTGAGCATTGATAGATAATTCGACATTTGTAAGGGGATCAGATCCGGATTTTTGGCGTTACAGTTTAATGTCTTTTATCGTTTCTTAATCTAGAGTTTATTACATCGTGTTCTCTTTTTGTTCTTCATCTTATAGTTTGTAGTGTTGTTAGATTGGTGTTGTTCATAGAAGTGACTCTATTACAATGTTATTTTGGTGAAAATGTGTCCATTAGAATGATTTCAAGTCTAAGTAGTTTAATTCAAGCTTTATTCTGCCTCTCCGTGGATATGACCTGTTCTCACCATTGTGCTAGTTCTTCTTTATGATTTTATGTTTGTGAGACAGTTTAGAGGAAGTGCGCATTTTGACATGTGCGAAGAACTCTGGACAACGAAGATGCACAATCAACAATGTCGCGCGGTACCAGCATGCCAACCACCAGAAAGACGCACAACCACACGCGAACCGAAACAACCGCAGAGGTCAAGGACAGCACGTCGACCTCAGAGGGACCCAGACCGAAGTAGGGTACCACAGCCAAACACACTCGCTCCCGAGCGAGAGGGAAAACCGAGACCTGGCCATGACCAAAGTCTGGCGTACCACCGATAGGGCTACCTAGACAAGGCAAAGCAGCTACCCCATAGTGGTAATGGTATGACCACGAGGCATAGGCCAGCACAAAGCGTCCTAGGGGCGGAAAGCTCAACACCTCCAACACCGAGCGAAGTCGTGAGACGACACACAAATCTTACGGACAGGCACTCGGCACAACACATGGTGCTATCACCAGCACCGAGAGCCACCTAAGGTACAACGCAATGCACCCAGGCTCCAGACGGCATGAAACCGAAACACTCGAGCATGAGCACACGGTGCTACCACAAGCACCCAAAACTAAACAAGTGCAACACAGGTGCACCAGCGGCCGAAACAACACGGGCTAACGGGAAGGACTCTCCACAAGAGACCTTCCCAAAAGCCACACGCAAAAACCACAAGCTTGAGAGGGCACAACAGGCCACGCCGACCCCAGCCCTTAAGGCACAAAAACAAGAAGCATCGACTCTACCGCATGGGGAGCAAAAGAACACAGCGACTCCCTAGCGCATAAGAGCAACAGGCACCACCTCTATCGTGACCGATAGAGAGGCCAAACACCAAGATGACGACACAAAAAGCCTCCAAGGCACAAGCCGAGGCACAATTGAGCACACACCGGAGAAATGCTCGCACGAGCAAGCCAAGCAAGAAGACCGGTGCACAGCAGAGCAACGCTCACGCCTGCAGCCCAACAGGAAAATGGTACTACCTCACACCAAACCAACAGGGACCCAATGCCCCAAATTGTTCAGACATGTAGCAAGAAATCATCACAACGGCAACGGCACGAACAGGTCCACTGACCCAAGGTGCCACAAGGAAACGTCGGTACAAGGGGAGAAACCAACTCAACCCAAAAACAATTCAAGGGAAGATGACTCCACCAGAAGGTCGCAACGATGTGCACCCCGGCAACACAATACCATAGTGGAGCATTGCCACCTCGAGCAACAAACGGAAAGCAAAGGAAGGAGACACACACAATGAGTCTCTTCCACATGCGAGAGGGAAAACCACAATGAGAGACTAACACTTCCACAAGAAGCACAACCAGCCAAACACCCACTGCACTCACTAGACAACTATCTGAGAGAGCACGCAGGGCGCAAGAAACGAAGCAACCCATCCGGCCACGGGGACACGCAGTCCCACTAGCGCAACTGAGAAACTTGGAAACGACTAGCGAGATAAGCTGGCCAACAGCAGCTAGACGCACGGCCAAGCGCACCACACCTTGACCGACAACGCCCAGGCAGACTGTAACATAGACAGTCCAACCAGCAACAATGACAGCTCATCTCTACAGAGAGAGAGAGAGAGCAGCGACAACCAAAACAACACAAGCAGCTTTGGGGAGAACCTCCACCAAAAGCGCCAAGAGCTGTCCTAGGAGAACCTCGCCAGAATGTAGCCCAACCAAACGACACACTTCGAACCACAGGGGCAACACAATGGTGGCCCAAAACAAACACATAGCACTCCCAGGAAGAACCTCTGCCAGAATCGACAAAGGGCGATCCTGGGAAGAACCTTCACCAGAATGCACAACCCAACGACCAAACAACACAGACCATTAAAGAGAACACTGCAGCAAGCAGAACTGCAGAAGCAACGCAAGCTGGTCCTAGGAGAACCTCCACCAGAACCACCAAGGCACCGCTCTGGGAAAACTCACGAGAACGCACCAGCCAATCCAACAGCACACCTCAGACTTTGAGGTAGCACGACAACAGCAAAAATGAGTGCGAAACAGTCTTGAGAGAAACCCTCACCAGGACAACAGCAAACGGTTCTGGGAAACCTCACCAGAAGACAAGGCAACCAAGCGATGCACCTCAGCCTAGAGGGCGACGCCACAGCAACCAGAAACGAGCAAAACACAGTTATGGGGAAACCTCACTTCTGCCAGAACCAACAGAGAAAGACTTTGGGAGCACCTCACCAGAGCTCACAACCAGCCAACACCAGGCCGACAACAACCACATGCAAGTGTCACAGTGCTCAACTAGCGGTGCAACACGGCACACAGAACACCTGCTTACTCCAAGCAACAATGCCGATCAAGCGGAGCACAGCGCACAATAGCGCACATACAAGAGGCCACACAAACAACAACCGCAGCACACACCCCAACAACAGAGGGGCAGCCAACAAGGCAGGGACACCTTCCACCGGTTCCATAGACAACAACCCTGCACCGGTGAAGGCCATGCCACACGCAGGCTCTCTCAGCCACAGCGGCACACGTGTCAAATGCGCCGAAGATGACCAGGAGCACCGCACCTGGACTTGCCTGCAACTGTCCTCCATACGAAAACACCACTGCCAGCGAGTCCACCGCCAACCGCACCACCACAGCATGAACACGCCGAGCGATCACACTCGCCACGTACGCGACGCAGCAACAACTGCAACACACTGCAGTGCACACATGAAACTTACAGAGAAGCCACACACCTGCAAACCAATCAGAGGCACAAGCCTAACACTAGTCAGACGGTGTCAGCAGCGCACAAGTACCTTTCTTTGGGACAGCTATAGTTATTAATTCTTCACAAATCTTAGTAGACTCCCGCTCTGATACCAACTGTAACGACCCGACCTCCCGGACCATCGCGAGGGGTCCCGAGGGTCGCGTCGCCACCCACGGATCCGAAGATCCAGAAGGGTTAGAAGAAATAGTCTAGTGAGATATGTACTGAATTTAAATAACTATAACAATATGTATAATATACAAAGGTCTGTACAATGTGTCCTAAGCAAAAGCACAGGTACAAGAAGAAAGGTGCAGTCCTTAAGGGGCATACCCCGAGGACTTGCAAAGCACAACTCTCAGCTCACTCGGCTACAAGATCTCACAAAGCTCGCTCTCACTGCTGCTGACAACACACGGCGCGCACAGCCGCCTCCGCAACCTGTCCGACACCGAGCTCCCATGATGACGAGCCCCTAGCTGAAGGAAGTAGGGGGGTGAGCCTCGCGAACAAGGCCTAGTAGGGATTACTAGTCCCTCACCGGCCAGAGCAATAGGAACTCCAAAAACAGGAAAACTACACTAGAAAGCTGTAAAGTGAGTAACACCTACAGCAGGGTACTACTAAGCAGTGGAAGAGAACAGCACAACGCCATGACCACCAACCGAGGTCGGGCCACACACACGACTCCCGCAGAAATCGACGGAGTCAGCCACACACAGCGGAAGCAACCCTCGGCACACCTGCCGAGAACATGGGACAACCAAGTGAGAACGACGTCTCACCTCATGCACGACCACCTCAGACCTCCAAAGGGTCGAGGGCCCACAAGCAGAACCAACCCGGACCGTGGACATGCCACAAGGTCAGGAAGCCACACACGCCGGTGCCATCACAGACTAGCACCCAAGAACGGGACTACGGAACCGATAGGACACCTAGTGGAAACCACCAGAAGCACGGTCTGCACAAGGCTAGACCAACTACGCCCACGGAAACTAGGCACAGCCAGGCTATAACCGCCGTGCAAGCTAGGGCAATGGATAACACTTGGAAACATCGTGAGAAAACGCCGTCACAACAACAGCAACCAAGCCACCACCACTAGCAGCCAAGAGGGTGACCCGTAGTCCGCACGCTCTGCTCGCTAGCCTAGCTCCTGTCTCCGCCCCCGCGGAAGGGTGAGATAGAGCCGCCACCGAAACACACAACACATGCAACACCGCAGCCTGGGCAAGCTGCGGCCCCATGCCTAGCACCACTACGTGGCTCCGGAACCAACGCAAAGAGAGGCAGTGAGACAAAGGACTATCTGGGCCGCATCGAGAAGAAAACACTTCAACGACCTCGGCATCTCGCCCCAGACAAGAGAGCTCTACAAACGACCCAGCGCCGCTGTCCAAACCACCGTTTTCCCCTCAGCTCTAGAGTCTGCCTCAAGTCGGCTGCCAACTCGAGCACGCTCGTAGCCTGGAGCACTCCCTCAACAGGATCCTGAGGATGGGTGTCCCAGGTAATGGTAACAACCTCTCAGATCGGGGACAAGCCCTCAAGTGCCAAGCACCCGGCGAACAGGCGGGGCAGCACTACTGGCTTGTAGCATATGACAAGCCCAGCGAGTGTGAGGCACGCACAGATCCCCAAGAGGGCCGTCGGCCAACCAAACACGCACGTTAAAGCCGAAGCCTCAGAACACTACTAGCAACACGGAAACTCGTCGCTCTGCTAATAATCGATTGACCGCCGGTCAATCGATTATTACACAGACGCGACCCTCCTGGCACCGCTGCCAGGACACGGCCACGAAGGTGTAACCTTCGGTCATAGACCGCAGGGAGGCAACATGCCGCGTTCCCTACCAGAAGGTCCTAAGGGCAAAGCCTACTCTGGGGCACACGCCGACACACAACCCGGCCCATGGAAGCGCCCGAGGAAACACGGGTAATGTCGCGCCCCCACAGGCCGTCGCGATATCATCGTGACGGGGAAGGGCGTCGCAACACCAACCTTATCGCGACGGGGAGATGCGTCATGACAGAGAACCCTGTCGTGACCGAAAAGCACGCCGCGACAGCGACCCTTATCGCGACAGCCAACCGCGTCGCGATAAGGTCGCGCCCGACCGGGCCGATGCCTCTACTGGTGTCGCGATGCGCACCGCGGTCGTGACATCAGTTGAGAGGCAGACCGCCGGGATCCTCAATCCCAGGGCTGCCCACGAGCTACAAACATGCACACACGGGGGAGGGAGCATGGTGAAAGCTGAAAAGCTATTCTACAAACCACGAGGGCTCCAATCCACCCGGAATAGAGAGGGCACAAGAAATCCCTACCTCTCACGAAGAACCAAACCCACGAAGGGCCTTCACGACGCATGGCCACCTCCATCTCGCTCCACGACGTCGCTCCGCCACTCCGCATGAGCTCGCCAGTCGCTCCACACACGGATCGCCGGAGGGGAGACTCCCCCCATCGCCGGAGAAGAGGGGAAAGGGAAGAAGAGGAGAGAGAGGGGGAAGGCGCATCGACAAAGGCTTTTAGCCTTCGACACCCAGAACGCGACGGCTCACCCCGTCGCGTTAAGAACCTTAACGCGACGGGTCGTCAGACTGCGACAAGAACGCGCCCCCCACAGGCGCCTCGACAGGCCGTACTGACACACCTGCCACTCTGACAGGCGTTACATGACCGCACAGCGGAACACGACAACACTGTCGCGACCCGTTGACCGGTCGCAACAAGAACACGACAGGCAACCCGGGTGCGATAAGAACACAGCGCACACCTACGTTGCAACAAGGATAACTATCTCGTCGGGCACCCCCGACGCGACACTAACGCGTCGCCCAGCCTGGACGCGTTAGTGGCCAGTCATCCCAGACACTGCACGGAAACCGGGAAACTGGGTCTTACAAAGGGTAACGCCAAACACGAGTCACAGAGACTGGTTCGCGACACCAGCTATAGACCCAGACAAACAACACAGGTCTACCTCTCAGCCTCATAGCCAAGGACGAAAGGTCTAGCTACTGCTCCACCACAATAGAACCAACAAACCGTGGAGGCCAACTCACACCACAACTGCAACTCACACGGCTACAGCTCCATGCCTGGCACCTTTAAGGTCTCTGGACCGAGCACCCTAAAGTGAGGTACTGGAAACAAGGACTAGCTGGGGACTAGTACGTCTACCGGTGTCCGTCCCCCCAACCAAGAGTGCGGTACAAGCGACTAAGTACACCCACAACACACAAGCTGTGTCCCATTATCATCTATCCCTCAGCCAGACATACTACTCAAACTACGGAGTGAGGGTGTCCAAGAAGACGACACAAACCCTAGCGGTACACAAGTACCAGGACAAGACCCCGAGCACAACGTGCCTGGCTCACAGAGAACCTGGGGTACCCGACTCGAGAGGTAACCACGGGTGGCGTCGTATACCCGACTTGCCTCGCACGCACAACCATGCAAACTCGGAAATGCCACTTACCACAAGTGCCAATGCACTGCTTAACAACCACTACACGCAAACTAACATTCATACGGACCCATATATGTAAACAATTTATAATACCATGAAGGCAAACCAAGGCTCGGGTAGCAGTCATTTGAATCGCGTCAGACACAAAGGTCGCAATTCAAGGACTGAAATGCGACGAACCAAACGGTCGCATTACATGCTGAAACGCGACATCTAGATCCGTCGCGGTTCAACTGTGAAAACCCTACCTAAAAACCCTTCTGGGAGAAGCTCAAACCACCCTATACAGCCCATTTGCATGCTAATTTATAGTATAATAAGATCCTACACATGCTTTCTACCTTCCTTACCCCATTAAACCCATTTAAATCCTTACACATGGATCTTTTAATCAAAAAGGAGAAGAATTCCCCTACCACACGAAGAATGCGTAAATTCCACGAAGAATACGAAGAATGCGTAAAACGGCGCTGCCCTGGTGTTTCCCGCGCTCCACACGTCATCCTCGCGCCAGATACTCGCCAACCCACACGCCGAAATCTCCAAAATGCTGGAAAGATCCCCACGCACACCTCCCCCATGGCCGAGCAGTGTGTTCCTGCACTGCTTGGCCTGGGTCGGCCATCCATGATACATAGGCAGAATCGCGACGGGTCGTGATGTCGTGATTTAATCGCGACGGGTAAAGCCGCCGCATTTAAACGTGATGCCTCTGCTTGCGCCACACGATGCGCATGTAGACGTGCACCCCGGGGAAACGACAATTGAAACGCGATGATCTGGGTAGTCATGATTCTTAAAATCGCGATGCCTGGTTTGGTCACATTTCAAATAGCCGCACCAGAGGATGGTTGGGCTTGGGTTCCAAGCCTCCAACCCACACAACCTGCCAAATACATTTCATACATACCATTTTGGGCCACACACGGGCCACTAAACCCACTAAGCAAAGATCTAAAAAATCGTGACGTTATAATAAATGCCCGAGCTGGTGCTCGGCATTCCAAGTTATTGGAATCGCCGACCTGTTGAGGTTTAACAACTGGCAAGTCCTGAAACTGAGGTCCTCGAACACATGATATGGACCTCCTTAATTCTATGTCAGGCACAAGACAATGCTATTAAGCGACTCATCGTCGGCCCTGAAACGAATCTATAAAGCGACTTGTCGTCGTGCACTAGACTACAAGTCAACTCATCATGCGTTAACTGAAGCTATAGGTTTGCACCACCTCATAGCCTCTGTGTCAACCATCTGGTGCTATAGTTCCGACTACCTTGTAGCCTCCACGTGGCCATCTTGAGCTACAGGTCTACATCACCTCATAGCCTCCATGTCGGTCATCAATCATTCTTTACGAGTTTTGAAGCAACCTTGTATTCTTTGTGTTGGGGCGACCTCATCGAGGTGGCCTCCAAGCTTGTAAATTCTCGATGTCGGATTTGACCTCTATGACCATTACAAGCAGATCAATTCTCGAGGTCAGATCTGACCTCTATTGTAGCGTATTGACCATTTGGATCATGGCTTAATGGTTATGGAGGCCCATGTGTGGCCTATCAGTGTGTGTAGCAGGTGTTCGCGTAGGTTTCCGGGGCGTAGTGGGCCGACAAGTTGGGCCCAAAGTGCCTACTTGTTCACTGTCTATGAACACGACAATGAGGAGCGTCGCGTTCTTAACACGACGATTCTGGGTGTCGCGTTCATGGAACCGCTGTTTTGAGTAGTCTTATGCATGCGCGCCACGTGTCGCATGCTGGGCGGCTTGCTGACGTCATGAGTGGGAAGGCAATAGCCTCCTACGTCGCGTTCAGGTCGCGATGGAGGGCTACGTCGCGTTCCCAACCGAGCTGCATTTTTAAGTAGGTTTTGGCCGAATGAAGCTTTTGCAAGCTCTGCTCAGCCAGGGAAGGAGATTTTGCCGTGGTGAAGGGCGATCCGACGTTTTGGAGGTGTATTTGGCGTGCTCTCGCTGCGAGGACATTGCGTGGAGTGGGGGAAATGCCGTGTGGGTCTCGTTCTTCACGTTCTTCGCAGAGGTAGGGAGATTCCACCTCGTTTTGATGCATGGATTGTATGTGTGGCGTGTTTAACACATTATTTGCTTTACAAACCATAGATATCATGCTAGGACACTCATTAAAGTATGAAAAACGAATGAAAACATCAGTTTACAGGGTTTGTGGGGGAGATCCGGCAAGGGGTCCCCGGATTAGGGTTCCCGCCTGTGAAGGCGACGGACCCTCTTGTCGCGTTCTAAATGCGACAGACCAACCCGTCACATTCAGGTTCTTGAACACACATATCGGGGTGTCGCATTCAGAAGGCAACATGGGACCCTGTCGCGACAACAGGTCTGAGGGGCTTTATGACTATGCATGCTAGCGTGGTTATCCGATTATCGTGAATCGTTGCGAATGGCAATGGTGAGTGGTGTGTTGGCACCTGTAGCGCTTAGGGAGTGTGTTGTGTGCGTGGTTGGCGTGGTGTTCATGTGGTTGATATGGGGTTTCACGTGGTTTGTGCGGTGCGCACGTGGTTTGTGTGCTCGTGGCGAGTAGTACGATGCCTACCGTGGTTACCTCTTCAGTTGGGAGCCCCAGGTTTTGTGTGAGCCAGGCACGTGTGTGCTCGGGGCTTGTCTCGGTACTTGTGTACCGTCGAGGTCTGTGTCATCTTCCTGGACACCCTCACTCTTGTGTAGAGTTTATACATCCGGCTGAGGGAAAGATGACAGTGGGACAACGACTTATGAGAGTTTGTGTTTTGTCGCTTGCAGCGCGCTCGTGATTGGGGGTTACAGACACCAGTAGACGTACTGGGCCCCAGCTAGTCTTGGTTTCCAGTACCTCACTTTAGGGAGCTCGGGCCGGAGTCCTTAAAGGTGCTAGGCATGGGCCTGGCAGTGTGGTCCGCAGGAGTGATGTTGGTTGGACTCCACAGTTTCTTGGTTTGTTCTAGTGGAGCGGCAGTTGGACCTTCCATCCGTGGCTGCGAGACTGAGAGGTAGTCCTGTGTGATTTGTCTGGGTCAGTAGCTGGTGTCGCGAACCAGTCTTTGTGACTCGAGTGTGGCGTTCTCCTACTTTAGCGTGTACACCTAGTTGTGGTTTGCCGATTATTTATTAAAGCTACTTTTATTAATAGTATGTGGAAAGTAAAATTTACAGCTTTAATATCCTGCTTAGATAGCTCTATAAATTGCTAGCGTAGCTTCCTGCTGTTGTTACTTGTGAGTTTGGTTTGCTCGGTTTCTAGAGGAGTTTCCCTACTGAGCCAGTGACTTGTGAGGCTCACCCCTACTCCTTTCAGGTGAGGGAGAGCAGAAGGCTTCTCATCCTTCATCTAGTTCCGAGCCGCACCGTAGTGGAGCAGGGTCTGCACCTCCAGCAGTGTATTCTACTTTCTTTGTACACCTCGGGGTATGCCCTAGGTTGTTGTTGTAGTTGTGTCAGGCTACAGTTGAGAAATGGCTATGTAAATTCCTTGTAAATTTTTATGAGATGACAATATTATAATATATTTCAGTTGTTTCCTTTATATTTCTACGGACTTGTGAATGGTATCCCTTGCGAGGCTTCCGCCCGTTCGCGGGAGGCGGAGTCGGATCAGGCACGTTATTAGGTTAACGGGTCTGGACGACGAGGATCGCTACATCTATGACCACCGTAAGCAAGTCAATTCTCGAGGTCAGATATGACCTTTATGACCATCACAAGCATGTCAATTCTCAAGGACGGATCTGACCTTTATAACCACTGCAAGTAGGTCAATTCCTGAGGTCGGATCTGACTTCTATGACCATCAAAAGTAGGTCAATTCTTGAGGTCGGATCTAACCTTTATGACCACCGTAAGCATGTCAATTCTCGAGGTCGGATCTGACCTCCATGACCATCGCAAGCATGTCAATTCTGGAGGTCAGATCTGACCTCTATGACCACCGTAAGCAGTTCAATTCTCAAGGTCAGATCTAACCTATATGACAACCGTAAGCAGGTCAATTCTTGAGGTCGGATCAGTCCTCTATGACCACAATAAACAGGTCAATTCTTGAGGTGGGATCTGACCTCTATGACCATCGCAAGCAGGTCAATTCTCGAGGTGGGATCTGACCTCTATGACTGTAACACTCCAAAATAATATATTGAAATTTGAGAAAAAAGATAATGATTTTTGTTTATTGAACATAATCACTTTCATGAGACATAATTACCCTTAATTTAGGATTATTCTTATATTATTAATATAATTCTAGTGCTATCTTCAGTTGTGCGCACTCCAACAGGGTGCCACCAGAATTCGGTAACGGAATTGAAATTCGATAACATCATAATTCTAAAAAAAAGTGCTGATTTTAAAGACATAAATATCCTGAATTGTTGATGCACAGATATCGAGATTAAGTCGACACAATAATTTTTTGGATAAAAAATTATTCAAAAATTAAACTAACATCACTATAATTGGTAAAACTTTTCAATTAACTCATGTTTGAAATTTCAACTTTATCGAACATCATTTAGACACAAAAATGTAAGGACAAAGGGTCCAGATGAATTAGCTCCCAATTATGGAAACCATTTTCAGATTATTTTTTCATACGCAGTCTTGGCTACGTAAGACACTTACCTCTTGTGTAAACTAGTTACACGTACCATAATACGTGTTGAGGGAAATAGTAAACGTGGCTATGTTGTAAAAATAGAAATTTTACAGCAACAGGTGTGTGGTTTCGCGTCGTACATGCACAAAACCTGAAAATCTATTTATGCCATCCCTTGCACACCCTTAGGTGTGTTTACTCACTGGTACATTGTTCCGAGCTGTTGCTGCTACTACGACTGCTACTACTACTGCTGCCATTGCAACCCTTGTTGTAGGATCTTCTTACCGAGAGAAGCGGAGGATTTCCGTTTCTCTTGTAGTCAGGTAGAATTTTCCTTCCTCTCTTTCCCTCCTTCAATTAGAATCTTTGAGACTAAGCCTCCACCTTTGTTATTACCCTTGACTTGTGTTCAGTAAGCTATTTAGGAGTATAATTTTATTCTTTTTCTTCCACTATGTTCATATCTTTAACAGTTATTCATGTACACCTGTTGTGAGATTTTTCCAGTTTCCAGAAAGAGTCTGAGGAAGGATTTATTGTGAAGGTCTCCTCACTTAGACCTACTAAAGTTGTTTTCTTTTTCATCAAGAAGGTTATGTAAAGAAATGTACTCAAGACCAAAAAAAAACATTAGTTGTTCTTCCATAGAAAGTAGAAACACTTAGAAAGTTTCTTTCTAGCTAGTTTTAACCCTTTCCAAAAAGGAAGCCCAGTGCTTGTTGACTGACAGATCGTATCTGTCAACAGATACTCATGGATTCCAGAACCCAAAAACCAAAGCTATTGACAACCAACTAGTACCTGTCGATAACCAACCAGTAGCTATCGACAACCACTAGTCACCTATCGACAACCACCAGTAGTTGTCGACAACTAAACACTAGATTCAGAAATGCAATTCTGGATGGAACAGTAGTTGTCGACAACCAACCAGAGCTATCGACAACCACTAGTATTTGTTGACAAACAGAACCATTTCTTCATCAATTAAAGTTGATACACTCCTACATTGTCCAAACAACTTGCCTTTCTATTTTATTAGATTCTAAACTACTATACCACTGGGATGAATCATTTGATCATCAACTACATCCATCTTTGGATTATTCTTAGACATTTTCAATTATGTTGTTTCCTACACCTTCCTATAACTTTAACATTAACTCATAGAACCCTGCTATTTGTGATATTGTGAGTACCTATGTACCATACATGCATGTTTAACAGCAGTGGAATTTGATGACAACTTTGAGTCTTTGTACTCATTTGAAATAAAAGTCTGTGCAAATGAGGCTGATACAGTCCCGGGAGGAGCACCCAAATTCGTTTACTGGCTGTACGGAATGATAATGGATCTATTAGATGTTTGGCATTACATCATATATACTTAATTAGTCATCATTTTATTAAGATACAAGTTGAATATCTACTACCTACTTGTGCCAGAATGTGGCTACTGTAATGATCCATTCCAGCACAAGCTTTAGTTTAGTACTCTCTTATCATGCTTGTCATCTACTTGTACGAGTTTATCATCACTCTTGACATTCAATACTGTCACCAATCAAGTGCATTGTTTAATTCTATTGTCACCACATTCTTTCTGGTAAGATGGGTGAATCCTACTGGGCACAATTGCTCATTAAATCTTACTTTCTTTTAGGTGAACAGGAGGAGCTTAACTGTTAGGGGCGTGTGCTGAGCGTGCCAACCAATCTTTGGGACTTTTTAGAGTATTTTTTTAGAACAGTAGTTATATATGTAAATATTATATTTTTTTCCCCACTCCCTTATGGACTTATATAAAAAGTGTTTTGTAATTTTCACTGTAATAAAGACAGATGTTATATAATCTAAGTTCTACTTTAAGTTCTATTTCTTATATCGAATTTCTGTCATTTTTCGATAAATGGTTATTTATTGGGATGTGACAAGTTTAATTGGTATCAGAGAATTAGGTTCCGTAAACCTTGGAAATGACGAGTGAGTTGGGGTAGAAATTTGGGATTCGTTATGAAGGTAATATAATTTCTGTATATATATACACTTAATTTGTTATTTGTGACAGAATGGACATGAATGCTCGAGATCGGTTACTGAGTGCAATGAAATTATTACGACAAGATGTAGAGTTATATGCACAGGCAAAGAGAGAAGCGCATATGCAAGTAAAGGAAGAAGTATTGAGGCTAACCACTGGCACATTTTTAGCAGGAAATCCCCTTGCTTCTTTAGAATCAATGACTCAAGTGATGGGCATTGGGATAACGTGAAGACAGTACAAGACATATTACTACATCAGATTGAAGAATATTGGGAGGTGATGTCTGATGCAGCGAGGGAGCTGTATCATAATTCTGAGGCAAATCAACAGCCATCTGTGGAATCTGCTACACTTACATGAACTAAGCTAGGAAGTTTAGGAAACTTACTTTTGTCAACCTCTCCTTTTGATAAATAGTGAGTTTGTATGTATGACTCCCCATGTATATATGAAGAGAGGATAAAGATGATGATGTAAATGCTCTCGGTTTATTAATGAAAAGTATGTATGTTATGTGGTAAAATAAAGTTTGTATGTGATGAAAATATATATTGGTTTGGGTGATCATATTAATGTATGAATTGTTAAATGTCTCAGATAACTCTCTAAAATAGTCATGGAAGGAGGCGATGCAAACTGGAAAAAGATGGAAAACACCATGCATGACTTAACACGAGTAATGAGGATGGTGGCAAAAATAGTACTTACAATGGAACAAATATGTTTAACGCCTTCCAAAGTTTAGATCCTCCATGATTTGCCAGAGCACGGATCCTGACGAGGTAGAGAATTGGATAAAAGATATTGAGAGAACTTTTAGGGCAATCGATGCTCAGAGGAGGATAAGATACATTTGGCAACATTTCAATTGGGCCGTGATGCTCGAGCCTGGTAGGAGGCTATAGAGTCTACTTTAGTGGATCCAAATCAGATTGTCTGGGAAGAGTTTGTTGAGTTATTTAATGAATAATATTTTTTTGAAGTGGTCCAAGAGAAAAAGGCTTCCGAGTTCGCTAATCTAAAGCAACGTGGAATGACAGTGTCTGAATATGAAGCACAGTTTGCTTGACTGTCTAAATATGCTTCTCATTTGAGAGCTACAGAAAGATTGAAGGCGAAAAGATTTATGAATGGCTTATGCCCAAACTTTATTACTCAACTAAGGCCCCACTTAATTACAATGTACTCTGAAATGGTCAAGAGGGCCTTGGCTCTAGAAGCCGCAAATGAAACAATAGAAAGGATTAAAGGGAAGTTTGGTGAAAGCTCTTCAACAACTGACCGCAAAAGGAAATTTGAGATTAGAAATGCCACTAAGGTACAACAGTCCACCAAGAAACCAGGAAAAGCTCCAGTTGGGAATAAAGATGTTTGTCGACATTGTCATCTTAGTGGACACAAAACCGAGAATTGTTTGCAAAGGTTGGGTGCTTGCCTCCGGTGTGGAAGCAACCAATATCGGATTTCTGAATGTCCTATGATGAAAAATGTACCGACATCCCAAAATTCTTGGGCCAAACAAGGGCATTTGCAAGCTATTCAAGAGGTGGAGCCAGAATCTCCGCAAGAAGGCGGACTTGTTGAAGGTACACTTTTAGTGAACTCCAAACCTGCATATGTTCTATTTGATTCAGGGGCTACTCATTCCTTTATCAGTCATGTGTTCGTTCGATCCTCAGAGGTTCAATCAGTTCCATTACCTGTAAAACTGGAAGTTACTACTCCTCTTAGTGAAGAAAGAAACTTGAAGAATATTACCCTGCCATTAAAATTTTAGTTGAGAAACACAATTTTCCGGGTGATTTGATATGTCTTGAAATGTGGGATTATGACATAATCCTTGGGGCAGATTGGTTGTCTAAACATCATGTGATTTTGGATTGCCTTTTAAGGCAAGTAACCTTTCTGGACAAGGAGGTTTCCTCAATAATTTTTGATAAACCTCGTGTAAGAAATATACTCATAATATCTGCAGTTAAAGCATGCAAGTTGGTATAGAAATGGTGTCTAGGATATTTGGCGTCCGTGACAATAATGAATCACAGTACTACATGTTTGAAAGATATTTCAATAGTAAAAAATTTCCCTGATGTATTTCCTGAAGAACTACTTGGAGTACCACCTAATAGAGAAGTGAATTTCTCAATTGAATTGGTTCCAGGAGCCACACTAATTTCAAGAATGCCTTATCGAATGTCAGTGGAAGAATTGAAAGAATTAAAAATACAATTTATGGAACTAATGGAAAAAAGATTCATTAGACCCAGTACATCTCCCTGGGGTGCTTCAGTACTGTTTGTTAAGAAGAAGGATGGACTTTGCGATTATGCATAGATTATAGACAATTGAATCAATTAACAATTAAGAACAAATATCCACTCCTAGGATTGATGATCTATTTGATCAATTGTCTGGAGCCTAATATTTTTCAAAGATTGATCTTAGATCCGGGTATCATCAATTAAGAATTCAGGAAGGAGAAACTCATAAAACAACTTTTTGAAGTAGATATGGGCATTACGAATTTATGGTGAAGCCGTTTGGACTGACAAATGCACTTGTTGCCTTCATGCGACTAAGGAATGATGTATTCAGGTCATATTTCGATCAATTTGTGGTTGTATTCATAGTTCATATATTGATTTATTCTAAAAGTGTGGAAGAACATGAAGCACATCTTCAGATTACTTTGCAATTGTTACAAGATCATAAGTTATATGCAAAGTTTAGTAAATGCGAATTTTAGTTGGAACAAGTAACATTTTTAGGACATGTCACTTCTAGAAAAGGATTGTCAGTAGATTCCTCCGAAATTGAAGCTATTCAGAAATAGGAGCAGCCTAAGACCATTACTGAAGTTAGAAGTTTTCTGGGTATGGCTAGTTATTGTCGGTGATTTGTTAAATATTTCTGCAGAATCACCTCACCTCTTATGCAATTAACCAGGAAGGGAACCACATTTGAATGGAATGAAAGCTATAAATATGCATTTCAGAGATTGAAAGAGTGCTTATCATCCGCACCAATTTTGGCCTTACTAGTAGAGGGAAGAACTTTTGAAGTCTACAATGATGTATCAAACATCGGGTTAGGATGTGTTTTGATGCAAGAAGGAAAATTTGTTGCATATGCATCTAGACAATTAAAGAATCATGAACAAAATTATCCGATACATGATTTAGAACTAGCAACGGTAATTTTTTCCCTAAAACTATGGAGTCATTATTTTATGATAATCAATTTATAGTGTACTCCGATCATAAGAGTTTGAAGTATTTATTTTCACAGAAAGAGCTGAATATGAGACAAAGAAAGTGGGTGGAATATATCAAGGATTATGATTTTAAGATTGAGTATCAAACTAGAAAAGGAAATACTATAGCTAATGCTCTCAGTAGGAACCCTATGGAAGAAATATTTTACTTACAAGTAAAAGAATGGAAACTCCTAGAAGAATTTTTTACATTGAATTTGAAAGCTGAACCACAAGAAGATAAGGTTATGATACTTAACTTGAAAGTTCAATCTGATCTTTTGAGGCAAATTGGTGTAAAACAAGACAATGACCCCACATTGGTAGAAATTAGAGAGAAATTGAATTCCAGACTTGACTTTAATGTAGACTCTCATGGAAATCTTTGGTTTCGAAACAGACTATGTGTACCAGATAATTCAGAAGTTAAGAAACAAGTATTGGAAGAAGCTCATCGGGCACAGTATACAATTCATCCAGGAGCTATTAAAATGTACCAAGTTCTAAAGAAGAATTTCTAGTGGTGTACCATGAAGAAAGACATTGTAGATTTTGTTGCGAGATGCTTAACTTGTCAGAAAATAAAAGCTGAACACCAAAAATCAATAGGAAAACTAAAATCCCTTGAGATACCAGAATGGAAGTGGGATAGTGTAGGCATGGATTTTATTATGGGATTACCTAGAGCACATAATGGGTATGATGCCATGTGGGTGATAATTGACGGACTCACAAAGTCAGCGCATGTTTTGGTTATTAAGATAAAGTGGCCTGTCAATGTGTTAGCAGCCTAATATTTAAAAGAAATTGTTCGGCTACATGGAATTCCAAAAGATATTATTTTTGATCGAGATGCAAAATTTACTTCACACTTTTGGAGAGAACTACAAGATACATTGGGAACTAAGTTGAAATTTAGTACAACATTTCATCCTCAAACTGGTGGACAGATAGAACGAGTAAATCAAATTATGAGGATATGTGTCGTGCCTGTGTTTTAGAATTTGGAAATGACTAGAGTAACCAATTACCAATCATGGAATTTGCCTATAAGAACAGTTATCAGTGTACAATTCGAATGGCACCATTTGAAGCTTTGTATGACCGACAATGTAGATCACCAATATGTTGGATTGAATTAAAAGAATCACACATCCTTGGACCTGAAATGATACAAGAAACAACAGAGATTATAATGTTGGTACAAGACCGAATGAAAGCCGCTCAAGATCGACAGAACAATTATGCTGATCAACGAAGAAGAGAGCTAGAATTCCAACAAGGTGATCATGTTTTTCTAAAAGTATCACCCCGAAGAGGAATTAGGAGATTTGGAGTTAAAGGAAAGTTTAGTGCACGATACATTGGACCATTTGAAATATTAAGGAGAGTTGGAGAAATGATGTATCAGCTAGCACTACCACCCCAGCTGTCCAATGTACACGACATCTTCCATGTATCAATGTTACGAAAATATGTTTATGTTCTAGAGCATGTTATTGAATATCAGAATCTGGAATTACAAGGGAACCTGACATATGAAGAGAAACCAGAGCAAATCCTTGACTAAAAGATTAAGCACCTCCGGAATAAGGATGTTCCACTACTAAAGATTCAGTGGAATAAGTGAGGACAAGAAGAAGCAATATGAGAACTAGAAGATGCTATTAAAACCAAGTACCAAGAATTGTTTACAGGTTAGTATCACTTGTTGTTAAGTTCATATCGGTTAAATTTGGAGGACCAATTTTTTTTTTTAATGGGGAAGAATTGTAACACTCCAAAATAATATATTGAAAATTGAGAAAAAGGTAATGATTTTTGTTTATTAAACATAATCACTTTCAAGAGACATAATTACCCTTAATTTAGGATTATTCTTATATTATTAATATAATTCTAGTGTTGTCTTCAGATGTGCGCACTCCGACAGGTCGCCACCAAAATTCAGTAACGGAATTAAAATTTGACAACATCATAATTCTAAGAAAAATGTGCTGATTTTAAAGACATAAATATCCTGAATTGTTGATGCACGGATATCGAGATTAAGTCGACACAATGACTTTTAGGTAATTTTACTATATGAAAAATTATTCAAAAAATTAAACTAAAATCACTATAATTGGTAAAACCTTTCAATTAACTTATGTTTGAAATTTCAACTTTATCAGACATCATTTAGATACAAAAAAGTAAACACAAAGGGTCCAGATGAATTAGCTCCCAATTACGGAAACCATTTTTAGATTATTTTTTCTTACGTAGTCTTGGCTATGTAAGACACTTAACTCTTGTGTAAATTGGTTACATGTACCATAATACGTGTTGTGGGAAATAGTAAACGTGGCTATGTTGTAAAAAGAGAAAATTTATAGCAATAGGTGTATGGTTACGTGTCGTACATGCACAAAACCTGAAAATCTATTTATGCCATCCCTTGCTCACCCTTAGGTGTGTTTACTCTCTGGTACATTGTTCCGAGGTGCTACTGCTACTATGGCTGCTACTACTGTTGCTGCTGTTGTGGCTGCTGCTACTACTGTTGCTGCTGTTGTGGCTGCTGCTACTACGACTGCTACTAATACTGCTGCCATTGCAACCCTCGTTGTAGGATCTTCTTACCGAGAGAAGAGGAGGATTTCCGTTTCTCATGTAGTCAAGTAGGATCTCCTTCCTCTCTATCCCTCCTTTTATTAGAATCTTTAAGACTAAGCCTCCACCTTTGTTATTACCCTTGACTTGTGTTGAGTAAGCTATTTAGGAGTATAATTTTATTCTTTTTCTTCCACTATGTTCATATATTTAACTGTTATTTATGTACATTTGTTGTGTGGTTTCTTCTAGTTGCAGAAAGAGTCTCAGGAAGGATATATATTATAATGACCCGACCTCTCGGACCCCACCAGGGACCCCGAAGTTCGCATCGCCACCCACAGATCCGAAGACCCGGAAGGGTTAGAAGAAATGGTCTAGTGAGATATGCACTGAATTTAAATAACTATAACAAGATATACAGTTGTACAACATGACCCAAGTAAAAGCATAGGTACAAGAATAAAGGTTCAGTCCTTAAGGGGCATACCCTGAGAACTTGCAAAGCACAACTCTCAACTCACTCAGGTATAAGAGCTCACAACACTCGCTCTCACTGCTACTGACAGCACATGGCGCCACAACTGTCTCTGCATCCCATCTGACATCGAGCTCCCGCGACGACGAGCCCCTAGCTGAAGGAAGTAGGGGGAGTGAGCCTCGCGAACAAGACCCAGTAGGGATTACCAGTCCCTCACCAACCAGAGCAGTAGGAACTCCGAAAACTGGAAACTACACTAGAAAGCTGTAAAGTGAGGAACACCTACAGTAGGATACTACAAAGCAGTAGAACAGAACAATGCAACATCATGACCGCTAACCAAGGTCGTGACATACACATGACTCCCGCAAAAACCAACGGAGTCGGGCACCAAGTAGAAGCAACCCTCGGCGCACCCGCCGAGACCACGTAACAACCAGGTGAGAAAGACGTCTCACCACAAGCACGACCACCTCAGACCTCCACAAGGTTGCGGGCCCACAAGCAGAACCACCCCGGACCTCGGAGACACCGCGAGGTCGGGAAGCCACACATGCCGGTGCCACTACGGACTAGCACCTAAAAACGAGACTACGGAACCAAGAGGACACCGAAGCAGAAACCACCAGAAGCATGGGCCAACAAGGCCAAACCAACGATGCTACGGAAACTAGGCACGGCTAGGCTATAACCGTCGTTCAAGCTAGGACAACGAATAACACTTGGAAATGTTGTGAGGAAACATCGTCACAACAACAACAACCAAGCCACCGCCACTGGCAGCCAAGAGGAGGACACGCTAGCCACTCCCTCTACTCGCCAACCTGGCTCCTGCCTCTAACCTCCCCTGAAGAGGGAGAAAGAGCCGCCATAGAACACCACAAGAACACACGCACCACCGTAGCCTGGCCAAGCTGCGGCCTCACGCCTGACCTCTCTATGCGGCTCCGGAACCAACACAGAGCGAGACAGTGAGAAAAAGGAATGTTTGGGCCACGCCAGGAAGAGAACAGCCTCAACGACCTCGGTGTCCCACCCCAGGCAAGAGAGCTCTACAAATGACTCGGTGCCGCTGTCCAAACCTTGATTTCCCCTCAGCTCTAGAGTTCGCCAAGTCGGCTACCAACTCGAGCACGCTCGTAGCCCGGAGCACTCCCTCAACAGGCTCCTGAGGATGGATGTCCCAGGAAATGGAGACAACATCTGAACAGGATAAGCCCTCAAGTGCCAAGCACCGGGCGAACAGGCAGGGCAAGCACAACAAGAACCACGCCGAACCGCTGGCTTGCAACCCACGACAAGCCTAGCAAGCATGAGGCACGCATGGACCCTCAAGAGGGCCGTCGGCCAACCAAGGCACACATGAACAAGCCAGAACCTCGGAACACCACCAGTCAGTATGGAAAGCGTCGCTTTGCTAATAATCGATAAAACATCGGTCAATCGATTATTAGACAGTCGTGACCCTCCTAGCACCGCTGTCAGGACACAGCCATGAAGGTGTCACCTTCGGTCACTGAATGCAGCAAGGTAACCTGCTGCATTCCCCACCAGAAGGTCCTAAGGGAAAGCCTACCCTGGGGCACATGTCAACACACCAATCGAAACCATGAAAACACCTGAGGCAATACAAGTACTGTCACATCCCCCTAGGCCGTCGCGATACCATCGCGACGAGGAAGGGCACCGCAACAGAAACCCCATCGCGACAGGGAAACGAGCCGCAACAAGATCGTGTCAGACTACCCGACCGCGATGCCATCATGTCGGGCCGGCGTGCCGTGACACGATCGCGCCCTCTGGTGTCGCAATGCGCACTGCGGTTGCGACACTAGAAAGAAGGCAGACCCGTGGGATGCTCCATCCCGGGGCCACCCATACACCACAAACACACCACACGGGGGAGGGGAGCATGGAGAAGCAGAAAATGCTATCTACAAACCACGAGGGGCTCCCAATCCACCCAGATCGAGAAGGGTACAAGCAATCCCTACCTTCCCAGAAGAAACGAACCCATTGGGGGCCCTTTACGTCGGATTGACCACCTCCTCCTCGCTCCACGCAAGCTCCACAATGCCAAGGACACGAGCACGACCCTCCTCTTCGCCTGAAACACACAAAGGGGAGAGAGGGAGGCGGAGCACTGCCGGAGGTGGAGGAGAAGAGAGGGGAAGGAGGAAAAGGGAGAAGGGGTCACCGGCCAAGGCCTTAAGCCTCCGGCACCTAAGTTGCGACGGGGCGACATGTCACGTTAAGGACCTTAAGGTGCTGGGTCAATGCACCACGACAAGAACATGTCCCCCAGGGATGCCGTGACAACCCGACAGGTCATACTGACACGCCTGCCACCCTAACAGGCGTCAGACGATCGAAGTGACAGAACACTGTCACGACCCGTTGACCGGGCGTGACACGAAGATGCGACGAGAAAGCTGGCATGACAAGAACACGACGAAAAGCTGGCATGACAAGAACGCGATGCATAAGCTAGTCACAACGAGGAAGACTATTGCGTCGGACACCCACGACGCGACACTAACACGTGGCCCAGCCCGGACGCATTAGTGGCCAGTCATCTAAGACACCGGACGGAAAGCTGAGAAGCCGGGTCTTACATATATATATATATATATTCTTTTATGTATTCCCTCCATATTATATATACTGTGATGGTTTCCTTACTTCGTCCTACTAAAGTTGTTTTATTTTTTATCATGAAAGGTTATGTAAAGAAATGTATTCAAGACGTCAAAAAAAAACCATTAGTTGATTTTCCATAGAAAGTAGAAACACTTAGAAAGTTTCTTTCTAGCCAGTTTTAACCCTTTCCAAAAAGGAAGCCCAGTGCTAGTCGACAAACAAATTGTATCTGTCAACAGATACCCATGGATTCCAGAACTTAGAAACCAGAGCTGTTGATAACCAACCAGTAGCTGTTGATAATCAACCAGTAGATGTCCACAACCACTAGTCACCTGTCGACAACCACCAGTAGTTGTTGACAACTAAAGACCAGATTCAGAAATGCAATTCTAGATGTAATAGTAGCTGTTGACAACCAATTAGAGCTGTCGACCA
Organism: Colocasia esculenta; assembly: GCA_014218235.1. NCBI lineage: Eukaryota > Viridiplantae > Streptophyta > Magnoliopsida > Alismatales > Araceae > Colocasia > Colocasia esculenta. The sequence goes on along the minus strand of CM024760.1, from coordinate 33,177,999 downwards.
CCACTAGTATTTGTTGACAAACAGAACCATTAATTCTTCTTCAATTAATGTTGATACACTCCTACATTGTCCAAACAAGTTGCCTTTCCTATTTTCTTGGATTCTAAACTACTATACCACTAGGATGAATCATTTGATCATCAACTACATCCATCTTTGGATTATTCTTGGACATTTTCAATTATGTTGTTTCCTACACCTTCTTGATATCTTTAACATTAACTCATAGAACCCTGTTATTTTTGATATTGTGAGTACCTATGTACCATACATGCATGTTTAGCAAAAGTGGAATTTGATGACAATTTTGAGTCTTTGTACTTATTTGAAATAAATGTCTGTGCAAATGGGGCTGATCCAGTCTCGGGAGAAGCACCGAAATTCGTTTACTGGTCATACAAAACAATAATGGATCTACTGGATGTTTGGCATTACATCATATATGTATGATTAGTCATCATTTTGTTAAAATACAAGTTGAATATGTACTACCTACTTGTGCCAGAATGTGGCTATTGTAATGATTCCTTCCAGCACAAGCTTTAGTTCAGTACACTCTTATCATGCTTGTCATCTACTTGTACAAGTTTATCATCACTCTTGACATTCAATACTGTCACCAATCAAATGCGTTGTTTAATTCTATAGTCACCACATTCTTTCTGGTAAGATGGGTGAATCCTACTAGGCACAATTGCTCATTAAATCTTTCTCTATTTTAGGTGAACATGAAGAGCCTAACTCTTAGGGGCGTGTGCGAAGCGTGTCAACCAATCTTTGGGACTTTTTAGAGTACTTTTTGAGAACGGTAGTTATATATGTAAATATTATATTTTCCTTTCCCCACTCCCCTATGGACTTACATAAAAAGTGTTTTGTAATTTCCACTATAATAAAGACATATGTTTATATAATCTATGTTCTACTGTAAGTTCTATTTCTTATATAAAATTTTTGTCATTTTTTTTATAAATGGTTATTTATTGGGATGTGAAAGGTTTAATTGGTATCAGAAAATTAGGTTTCGTAAACCTTGAAATGACGAGTGAGTTGGGGTAGAAATCTGGGATTAGTTATGAAGGTAATATAAATTTTTGTATATATAGACACTTAATTTATTATTTGTGACAGAATGGACATGAATGCTCGAGATCAGTTATTGAGTGCAGTGGAATTATTACGACAAGATGTAGAGTTATATGCACAGGTCCAGAGAGAAGCGCATATGCAAGTAAGAGAAGAAGTATTAAGGCTAACCACTAGCGCATTTTTAGTAGGAAATCCCCTTGCTTCTTTAGAATCTATGACTCAAGTGATAGGAAATTTGGATAACCTGAAGACAAGATAAGACATATTGCTACATCAAATTGAAGAATATTGGGAGGTGATGTCTAATGTAGCGAGGGAGCTGTATCATAATCCTGAGGCAAATCAACAACCATATGTGAAATTTGCTACACTTATAAACCAAGCTAGGAAGTTTAGGAAACTTACTTTTGTTAACCACTCCTTTTGATAAATAATGAGTTTGTATGTATGACTTCCCATGTATATATGAAGAGAGGATAAAGATGATGTTGTAAATGCTCTCAGTTTATTAATGAAAAGTATGTATGTTATGTGTTAAAATAAAGTTTGTATGTGATGAAAATATATATTGGTTTGCGTAATCATATTAATGTATGAATTGTTGGATATCTCAGATAACTCTCTAAAATAGTCATGGAAGGAGGAGATGCAAACTGGAAAAAGATGGAAAACACCATGCTTGACTTAACACGAGTAATGAGGATGGTGGCCAAAAATAGTACTCACAATGGAACAAATATGTTTAAAGACTTCTGAAGTTTAGATCATCCAAGATTTGCAGGTAGCACGGATCCTGATGAGGCAGAAAATTGGATAAAAGATATTGAGAAAATTTTTAGGGCAATACCCAAGAATCTAATACCCAGAACCCTCCAAGTACCCGACCCTTGGACTGCCACCCACAGATTCGAAGGCCCAGATGTTGATACCGTTTTCCGTTCCCCTTTTTAGGGGGGACGAAGAAGAACGGCCCACAAAGAGGGATAAAAACGGGGTGAGATGGATCGTGATCGCCAGGTACGCGAGGGTACCGAATGGAGAGTGCACGCGCGGAGGGGATGCGGGTGGAAGAAGGGTGATGTGCGTGGTGCGCGGAGGGCACAAAAGAAAAGGGTGATCGCAGATGTTACCTTTTGGAGCGTGGGGAGATTGTGCGGGGATGTGTGTCACGCCCCGCCAATTTAGCAGCAGAATAAGTCGGGGAGACGTGAACCAAGTACATAGTGGAGTAAAATGTACAACAGTTGAATAATTCAGAGCATCTATTAAACAATAATTTGAATAAAAACTCTTCATTTCATTATAAAATCACTAAGACTATTACAACCACTAATTCAGAGCCAATACATAGGGCTCAATGACATCATTACATTGAAAAGAAATCTAAAGCAATAACTACTAGACTCTACGGTACTAAGGTAACTTCCTGAGTTGACTCCAAGTCGCTCATCACTCTGGTCTTGTCCCATTGGTGTGCGTGACGTCAAAGTCCGACTACCTGAGGCACACCAGACAAATAACGAAGGGTGAGCGATAACGCCCAGTAGGACTTAAATCTCAGGATCAAGCAGGCTTTAAATAATTAGTGCTTTAAAGGCAAAGTAACTAATGATAGAACGTGTCATGTAAAGTCAAGAAAGTAATAGCACAAATAACATGGTTCAGACAGCAGATGAATCAAGTATAGCACGATGATTAAAGTCAAGTCACGATAGAAACAACAATAACACGATGGCAAGTAACGTCAATGTCAAGCAATAACGAGCAATATGTATAGCAAGAAGAGAGAAAGTAGTTGGCCATATAGAGAGTAAATTGCACTTTGATTGATTTTCTTATCAATCGAAATAGTATAGCACTTTTGATTAACCTTCGTCAATCGAAATAGTAATGGCACTTTGGTTATCCGTAGATAGCCGAGAGAGAAAATATAGCACTTTTGTTGTCAATAGACAACGAGAGAATATAGCACTTTGTGTTGATTGTCTTAGATTAAACTTGATAGTATGGCACTTGGATGTAATGCCGACATCCTGATCATTTAACTCCCGCGGGCAAATGGCACTTTCGGGTGCTCCCCCCATAACCTGATCGGGCCCTATTGCGCTGGCATTGGTTATGTTGTTTATCTTTCGATAATCAGTTAATGGCCAATATAGAGTACCAAGAATAGATAAGTGCACTAGATGAATAGACGAGATAGTAGAGTGAATGTGAATAGATGAGCGAATAGAGTGTAGATGAGAGCTAGTGGACATTGCACGTAACACGTCGAGTAAACAGGCGATAATAATAGTTGCACAACACGCGCACTCGGTATTGGCAGTCAGGTGGAATTCACGACCCTACCACTGGCCTTGTTATGCACTGGTCCAGGGGTCCGGCGTGATTCAAGACGAGAGTGAATCTCTAATAGCCGTTTGGATCATATAGATCCCTAAAGGGTATCATAGGTGTTAGGGTACAACCGGCTCGTCGACCATGTGGGAATCCATAGACAGAGGAGACTTACAGAGGCCTTGAACAAAGACTCACTAGTCCGGCAGAAGGAGTATCCGTCGGACAATTCGTCCAAGTCAAGAAAGAGGGTAATTATGGAAACAAGTGCTCGACGTCCTAGAGGAGTTCTAGAACAGTGGAGCGTTGAGATCGGTGTTTCAAAACAACGCAAAAATTGAGAACAAGTTATTTATAATTAAGGCAATTTAATTTCATAAATTACCAGATAGATTATGCCACTTAAGCCATATTTGGGTGGTTCGAGTGTGTGCATGTGACAAGAAATCATAGATGGAAATTAGTCGTGTGTATGTATTTTAAATCACATATAAAAGTTCAATGTATATTAAGTGCATTTACTGCAGTATAACTGAGAATTTAGGGTATAAGCACAGTAGAAATTTGAGTATTTGCAAAACAAGGGGTTTTCTGCAAAAACCCTGTGAACGCGATGCACCCATGAAAGGGTTGCGACGGGTTCAGGGTAGAACGCGACAGAGCCTTGCATAGATCGCGATAGGGTGTTCAGAACCGGTGCTGAGAACGCGACAGGGTCATGTGAGCAACGCGACAGAATAGGCACAGGGATCGCGACGTCGCTCCTGTCGCGTTCAGAACACGATGGGAAGGCTGTCGCAATCCGACCACAGAACGCGGCCTATTGGGTCGTTGCGTTCTGGTGGTCGGTGTCTGAGTCCGACAAGATTCAGACATGACCTTAGATTGCGGGCCAAACTTAAACCAATTTATATAGTAAGCTTTAGAAATTGAGAACAAATCGTACAGTGCATGAAACATTGCGAAACCAAAACTAAACGACTCTAGACAGGCCAGGGTACATGCAGTAAATAGGAATTTGAAAACTATAAAGGTTTCGACATGCCTAAGTCAAGTTAAACAGGAAGAACATGGAACAAGGATCAGTTGGGGTAAAAGAATTAATTTGCCCATTAGAGTAGATGAAAATTAGGGCTTCCAGGGGCAAAAGAAAGGTAAGATGCATCAAAACATCTAGTAAAAATTTCGTGGCCTAGAATTAAGTACACATGAAGAACAAGATTAAAGATGAAGGGTCGAGGTCATGGAGTTCACAGAACTTGGAAAATTGAGAACTAAATATTTGCTCGATGGAAAAATATGAAACTAAAGGGCTTTTGTTCCTGATAGACGAGACATCCTACAAAAAAAGTTTCATGGTTTATGCTCGTGAGAATGCCTACCTTGACTCGATTTTCTCTCCTAGGGCAAGAACTTGAAGAACTCGGGATGAAGCTTGAGAGAGACTTTTTCTCCACGAATTCTCCTCCTTCTAGACTCCTTCCCACGTCCAGCAATCCCTTGGCACGAGCTAGGGCCAGCCATGGGGTTTTAGAGGAGTATTTAAGCATCTCCTCATTCCCTTTCCTAGTTTAACTCCAATTCTTATTTAATTCCGAGTTTCCTATTTCCCTCTCTCGTTTTTAGGCATGAGATCTCATAATTTGGGTTAGGATGGGAGCTAATTTCATGGCCAACCCATTAGGGTAGGTTTAGGAATCCCAATCCAACTCAAACTTTCATTTTAATGCATTAAATACCTCTTTTATAATTACGTATTATTTTAGTTACGAATTTAGGGTATTTTTCTATTATTCTCCTTTTAGAAATTCCTCTTTTGGCCCTCTAATTTCTAATGGGTCTATTTCACAAAGTCCCTTTTTAATAGAATTTAACTTATGGGAATTTCCCTTTTTAATTGGAGAATAATAGAGTTTTGGATTTTTATTACATTTTCTCATTTAAATTTATTCATGGCCATGAGAGGTCCATTGATCTAATTTCTCATGATGGATTATCAATACATTTTGTTAAAGTCTACCCATCATTTGATTTTTTATTGTTAATCCACTGGGCTCATATAATAATGGGTTTTCCGAATTATTCTTTAATTACAATAATAAGTCACCTAAATTCTAAAGCTCGGTCCGAATTATTTTTCTATGCCCCAATTTCTTAATGGGTCATTAGGGAATATTATTTAAAGTATAACTTTTATTTTTTAAAAAATTTTATATACATTTTTACGCATGTGATAATGATGCGTGTCATTTAACTAGTTTAATTTTTATTAATTGACAAAATTTTCAATTTATCTATAAAATTTTAATTAATGAAATTTCTACGGTATTACAATGTGAGTTCCTCTTCCTCTACGAGCACGACCGGCCATGGTAGAGGGTGATTTCCTTGTTGATTACCCTGACAAAAGAGACAAGAAAAGGAAAAGGGGATTAGCCGCATGTAGTATACAAATCCTCAAATAAAAAATGAAAAGAATGACATGGGGAAGAACACACCTTGGGTGGTGGCTTTTAAACCCGTAAAGATAGGTGTGTGTGTGTGTATGCATGCATGTGTGTGTGTAAATAGAAGAAGTAAAATGGAGCCGCGTGGGGCCCAGAGGAAGTAATAAAACAAAGAAAGGGGAGGGGGTGCTTCCCCAAATGGTGGAGGAAGAAGAGGAGGAAGACACTCCCGCTTCGCTCCGACGTGCGTGGATGACGGAGGGGACGCCGACTCCGAACACCGAGGAAGGAGGTTGATGATCAGTTTGTCTCCATACAATTTTAATTAATTACATATTTATTTTGGTGATTAACAAAACCCTATCGAAATTTCTAACCTATTTTTCATAAGTCTTAAGTACAGAAAATATACCAAGGTCAAACAAGCCAATATTGGTAAGTATCATATTTCTGAAGTATTAATTATTTCAAGATTATATTTCTCTAAGTCCACATCGACTTTTGTTGAATGTCACATCGACTTTATTCATGTTACATCGATTTCAGTGGAGCCATAATGATTTACCCATAACATTGCTTGGATAAAAGAAGTTGTTTTCATAATGATTTGCTCATCGCAACGATTTCTTCAGACTTCGTAACGATTTGCTCATCGCAACGATTTCTTCAGACTTCGTAACGATTTGCTTATCGCAACGATTTCTTCAGACATCGTAACGATTTGCTCATCGCAACGATTTCTTCAGACTTCGTAACGATTTGCTCATCGCAACAATTTCCTTAGCACTCATAACGATTTGCTTTGCATAACGATTTCTTTAGCGCTCATAACGATTTGCTTTGCATAACGATTTCTTTAGCGCTCATAATGATTTGCTTTGCATAACGATTTCTTTAGCGCTCATAACGATTTACTTTGCATAACGATTTCTTTAGCGCTCATAACGATTTGATTTACATAATGATTTCTTTAGCGCTCATAACGATTTGCTTTGCATAACGATTTCTTTAGCGCTCATAACGATTTGATTTACATAACGATTTCTTTAGCGCTCATAACGATTTGCGTTGCATAACGATTTCTTTAGTGCTCATAACAATTTGCTTTGCATAACGATTTCTTTAGCGCTTGTAATGATTCGCTTTGTGCAACGATTTCTTTGGCGCTCATAATGATTTCATAAGTCATATAGGCATCGACTTAATATTTATCTTATTTCTGAAAGCGTTGAATAGTCAAAGTCTTCACATATCTGTCTGACTGCTGTGTATTTAATGAAGACAGAACGTATCTCTACATGCATGCAGATGATCACGTCTACCATTATGCTTACTATGTGTGTATCTTTTAGAACAAGCTATTTGGCATTACTATTTTGATGAATATTCACATCAATGTTTACTGACAACAAGAGACAGCCTAGCTGTCTACTGTTCTAGCATTTAATATATGCAGGGTCCTAAAGACTTTCTGTCATACAACGTTGGACCAGGTGTAATCACAGGGATTGTACCCCCCTTGACACAAACATGGATACTAAAACTATAAGCATAGAAAATAGGATGTGATCGCCACCTAGCAAGTCGCCTAAGAATGAAAATGAGATAATGGCTGGCTTAAACTAGGAAAAGGAGAGAGAACAGAAACAGACCTGGTGTCGCGGTCACCATGGGCGCTACGATAGACTGATGTCGCGTCAGCTTTAGTCGACGCGTCTATGGTCGCGTCACCCTCGGCCGTAGCGTTCTCTGAATGCGGGAGAATAAGGTAAGGACCTTCTTCTTGTCCTCCAGCCGGCCGGAGAACCAGAGCTTCTCGTAGATTTCACCTGCTTGCCTGCCAACCAATGAAAATCACAAAAAATGCCCTATTAGAATACGTGAAGCATAGTATCTATTCTAAAGATGAAAGACAGTGGAGAATCATGGTGGGAACGCACCTGGGGTGGTTTTAAACCCCTATGGGTGTGGGAAAAAACGTGGATGAATAGGGAATGTGATCTATTCTAAAATAACACAAAAAATGCATGTAGAAATAGGAGAATGGGAGGAAGAAGAAACTGAGCCCCATTGGGCGACTCCCTGGCGTAGGTATGACTCCAAGGATGTGCAAGAGCTCCAGGAGATCGTCGGAGTCGCCTTCTTCACGTTCCGTGCTCCGTTAATGGTGAAATAGTGGCTTTAGGTAGTGGAATGTGAAGGGAAAATGGCAAAATGGGTGGCTGTGGTGCTAAGTATGGGTGAGAGGAAATTTCGGCAGCCCTTCGGGGTGGTAATGAGGCTCTCCTCGTCCTTGAGGAGGGGCCTTGCTTATAAAGAGCTTGGGATGAGAATTATTCACATTATCTCTTCAGAAATGGTTTAAAAATTAAAATGGGAGATAAAGCCTTATGAAAATCGGATGGAGAGTCCTTAGCAACCCCTAGGAGAGTCCCTAAGGCTAGAATCCCGCCCCAAGTGGCAGGGATAATCCCTAGGATTATGTTGAGTTCAAAAGAGGATAAATAGGGGGTAGTTATGGAGGCCAGAGGATTCGGTCCTTGTCGCGACGTATCGTAGGGTCGCGACTAAGACGCGACGGGACGGGAGGACGCGACAGTATTGCCCACGTGCATGGATAATGCATGGGCTGTCACGGCTACCAGAACCGTCGCGACTAGAGACGCGGCACCACGAGGCGTCGCGACAATAAATCCGGATTATTTGAGACTTATCAGCTAACTACATGATAAGACAAGAGTTATTATGCCCCAAGGACTCTCTCAAGTGATAAATTTTGGAATTTCAAGGCATTTTAATGGCTTAAAGGGCTCAAAACAAGGCAAATGAGGGGCTCAAGGTGAGTGACCAAATAGGGGCCCACTAAGACAACAAGAAATGTGGTTCAACCCTTTAGTCAAAACCGGGTGTCTACAGATTGCCCCTCCTTGGCTTCCGCTTTGCAGGGGAGCGAAGTGGAGGTGGAGTGGAGATGACACAAAGTGATAGCGGAATGGAGATGACGCGGAGTGGACTGAAAAGTGGGGGCCAAGGTAAAGAGACACCCGATCTTAACTAACAGACAATTAGAATCTTTGTGAAAGCCCCGAGTTGGTTGTTCGAGTAGAATGCAAAGAAGAACACAAGTCTAGACGAGAGGAGAAAAGAAGAGGACGATCAACCCCTCGATTGAGAGGTACCCTGGCCGATTGGCCTGCAGGTTTCATTTTTTGGAAGGACATGTGCGTGCCAGGCAGGTAACTCATGACTCTGTCCTGGGAGCGGTTCACAACCAAAACGGATCAAAGGAGTAGGATGAATAATTGGATACGGAATCCAGACAGGGAAATTCTTGTCAATCTGACGGGAACAACTTACTCGGAGGCAAACCTTCTGATTCGAAGTGGAATTGGATTTCTTGTTTGGAATTTGAAGGATGATTGTGCACTCAACAAGAGCTCATCAATGGACAAGAATGAGTCAGGAAAGCTCAAAATCCTACATGATGCATGTTGGGCTAAAAATAAAAGAAATCATCAAAACGAATGCAAAGAAAAGGAGAAAATAGAAAATATATCAAGGATAATATTGCTAAGCCAAATAAGAATGGGTCAAGAGACTACCCACAACCGCAGTGCAGGCTTGAATCTATCATCCCCGTGCTTTACCAACTCAGCGGCCTGTCCAACGATTAACAATGTGCACCTAAATTATCATCATTTTTGGTAAAGGGGAACTCAAATCACAGAACACATTGAGAACCAGTTGGTCCTTGAAATGATATAATAGATAGAATACCATATAGTAATGCGAGGAATAGGGGAAGAAATACAACACCTGACTTACCTGTGACGAAGTCTTTTTTTGATTTTCTGAATTTCTGATTTTTTTTGCTTTTGTGCTGTTTTTGTTTTTGTTTTTTTTTTTGTTTTTATTTTTTTATTTATTTTTTATAAGAAACAAACACAATGAGATAACAAACACAACAATTATAAATAAACAAACAACCTATATACACAGCTCAGAGATGAAAACAACCCCTCGGGTAGAGAGGCGACATTCTGGATGACCACGACCATGTCGCGTCGCAGCGCCCTGTCGCGACATGGTCGCGTCAGATCACGGTGTCGCGACTCGGACAGAGCTCAGAAAGAACAGGAAACTGAAGTTTACCCTTATCCTAAGACATCTAGACTAACACTAGGACTCCTAAACCTCTTCTAACCTTATCCTAACACCTAGTTTCAGGATTAGAGTGGGTTTCTAACTCTTAAGACTCTATAAATATGGGGGTTGGGGGTGCTAATCCCGCAGCTAACCCCTGGCATCCTCTACTCTTCAAGCTCAAGCTCTCTTCCTTCTCTTGCAACCATGAAGAGGAATTATTTGGCGTTTGCAGAGGATATCCCTCCCTACTCTGGCCCAAAGGCTGCTAGGGAAACGCATGCCGATCTAAAGCAGCTCTCCGCCATCCCGGGGCACATCTACACGCGCCCGGGGCTCCAAGTAAGTGGCCTTTTCTTTCTGAAATCCTGAACTTTCTGCACTGTTCTGTTTTGCTCTGTTTTGCTCTTCTCTTTTCTCCTCTTTTCCCCTCCGTTCTTCATGTTTCTTCTTCTATCTCAGATTCTCCCTGGCCAACGGCGATTCTCAAAGATGCCATGGCTGGTGCCCATGCTTGAGCTACTGCCGCCCACGTCCATTGGTCACTTGAAGGAGTGGGGGCTGTCCACTGTCTTCATGCTGGCCAAGAACTACAACAAGTTAGTGCATGTGTGGGAGAGTGTCACGGCCATGGTGGAGCTATGGCATCCACAAACCAACTCGTTCATCTTTCCAGAATTTGAAGCAACGATCCTTTTGGAAGCGTTGGAGATCATGCTTGGCCTCCCACGCTATCAAAGGGGTGAAGAAATGGCAATCTCCTACACCGTGGAGCAGATCAACTCATGGAGCATCTTGGCGTACATCACCACAAATAAAAATGATCTCTACTCCATGACTAGCGGTATGCACGTCCATCTTCTTCCAATTGCTCAGTGGATTACTTCCCAGTGTAAGCGGAAGACCACGAACTACACCGCCATCGCCAAGGCAGCCGCCATATGCATTTGCGGCGTCATACTCTTCCCGGAATCCGACGGCGCCATCTCCTTTGGCAATCTTAGCATCATTGACTCTATTTCCGAAGGTATGAAAATTGGGCAAGCTGTCTTGGGTTTTCTGTATGCTGGCCTGACCTCTGCAGCACTCGGGGGTCCTTTCTATGGATCGGTCGTTGCCCTCGAGCTATGGATGGGGATGCACATCCAATTCCGGGCGGCGGAGGACCCAAACACGGAATGTAAAACAATGCTGAACCACCCGCTGGCATACGTGGGCGGACGACTTCACATGAGCACTCGGGCTTGGTGCAAAACGGCTCAAGTGAAGGGCATACAAGCATGGCGCAAGTACCTCCGAAGTCTGACCGTGGCGAATTTTGATATGCGCCCTCGATTCATGCATGGCCGGATAATCCACCTTCCTCAACGTACTGGGCTCGCCTTGAGGCTGCTGGGCAACGGGGAGCTAGTTTCCTACAACCCGGACCGCTGCCACCTCCAATGCGGTGCGGCCCGGACGGTGGTTCCGCTTCTCTCGCACTTCCCGCCTATTCAAGAGAGGAAGAGGGGCGATGCACAGGACGAGCGCGACATGCGTAGCGCTATCGTCCACTGGGAAGGATGTGCGATGAGCGCGATTCAAGCCGAGGTGGAGGAAGATGATGATGCGACCAAGGAATACCTTGAAGCTTTGAAGAAACTTCAGCCAGTGGGGGAACATTTGATTTGATTTGATTTGATTCGTAGGCCAGATGATAGTTAGGAAAGGATTTGAAAGCATTGTTTGATTGTTTGGAATGAATTAGAGCATGTAACAGACTTTACATTTGAATGAAATAGGATGAATTTCTGTCAATGCAAGGGCTCTGTTTATGACGCGGCAATCCCGAGTGTCGCCTTTATGTCGCGGCTCAGCGCTGCGTCGCGACTTTGTCGCGGCAGCCAAAAGGGTCGCGACATGAACGCGACCGCCCGCGGTGACGCGTCATGACCGATTGATTCAAAAAACAAACGGCCCCCTTCCTTCTTCCTTTCCGGTTTTCAAAATTCCAAGCTCCCCATATCTCCGAACTTCTTCTCCAACCCCTTTGCACTCTGACCTTCTTGCTAGCTACACAACTCGCTCCAAGACAACCTCATTACGATGGAAGGAGGAAAAGACATCGGCGAAGGTTCATCGCGAAGGAAACGCCAAGCGGAGCGTCGGAGCTGACGACGACGGATGGAGGAGCCTCTGGTCGAGGAGGAAGTGCCCGAGGTCGGGATGGAAGAGGAGGAGGAGGAGAAGGTGGCTCCGGTCGTGAATGTGGAGGAGGAGCGGAAGAGACGAGCCAAGGCCATGAAATCGGTAAGTAACTCACCCTCAAACCTTGAATAGTAGTAGAATAGAAGTAGACGGAGCCCCTGGAGGGCAAATGTAGGGCGAAACGCCCAAGAAAAGGGGGATCAAACAAAGAGGGCTCCGGCCGGTTTGACCCTGAGAACTCATCAGCGCGACCTGCCGCGACATGGTGTCGCAGCAGGGCAGCGCGTCGCGACAGTGTCGCGGTGTCTAGGATAGACGCGACCTTATCGCGGCCTTGATAGTTGACGCAATAAGGTCGCGGTGTCCCGCTCCGACGCGACAAGGTCGCGGTTGCCATAGTTGTCGCGACTTTGCCCGAACGCAAAATAAAAGCCTGAATTGAACTTGAATGAATCTTGCAGGGTGAAATGAGGGCTCGAGTGTCATGGACACTGGTGCTAGTTCCAGCGAGAGCGGGTAGAGGAGATGGGGTTTGGGGAGATCTTTAGGATCGAGAGAATGAGGGTGGATCCGGCCCTTACCCAGGCCCTGCGAAGCAGGTGGGACGCAGAGGCGAGTGCCTTTGCATTCCCATGGGGGCACATGATCCCTAGCTTGGAGGATGTGAGCCGGATCACAGGGCTCAGAGTCTACGGGTGGGCAGTGAGCGGCTACACCTACCCTTGCTATCACGACCTAGCCGAGCGCCTCCTAGACCTCCGAGTAGAGCACAGGTCCTCCCTAGTACCTAGGGTAGCATTGCAGGAGAGTCTGGGCTTGTATGAGGCGGGGAAGAATGCAGGGGAGAGTGAGGATGAGTACCTTGCGAGGCTAGCCAGGGTCAGTTAGAGGGAGCTTGCGAGTGAGCCTGGGCCGCAGGCGGACTTGGACTTGCACCGCTTTCTCGTTCTCTTTCTTGGTAGACTCTTGTTTGCCACGAGAGGCGATGCAGTCCACTGCCGCTTCCTGCCCTTGCTTGAGGACATAGGTGAGGTAGGGGGGTATGCTTGGGGAGCAGCCTTTCTAGCGCACCAGTTCGACGGCTTGAGCGCCTCAGAGCGGCAGATGTCTACGAGCGGCTTCTACCCCTTCCTTCAAGTACACCTTCTCTTCTAACTCTTCTGGATTTAAACTGCAATTTGCTTAAACTGCCATCTGATTTGTCTTTCATCTTGCAGGTTTGGGCCTATCTACACCTCCCAGCCCTGGGGAGAGGGGACCTCACACGGCCGGGCCTCGCGCCCATTGCACGCCGTTGGGACTCTCGCCGAGACACCCGCCACCTGGCTGACCAGCTGGAGCGCCTGCAGGAGGCCATCGAATGCTACCCCTACCTAGATGTAAGTACCCTTAATCTTTGCTTTGGCTTAAATTATTTGCATGATTCAATTGCCCAATGACTGATTGCTTTTCCTTTCGCAGGTGGTTTGGTAGCCATATTTGGGGGAGGGTGATGAGGGACAGCCTTGGTTAGCGCAGGCCCGCCCCTACTTCGGTAGGTCGGTGTGGTTGCACGCGCTAAACCTTGTGCTACCTCTGAACCTATTCCTGACCCAGCGCTCACTAGGCCTCAGGCAGAGTGTCGTGGAGTTCCCCGTCCGGGACCGCTTTCGCCGGCCGGGTGGGAGCTTTCGGGGGCTTCACGACACGACAGACTGGCGTGAGCGAGCGCGAGAGCAGATTGAGAACTGGGAGCACAAGGGCAAGGCGGTCAGATCGGACGCGACCACCGACGATGCCTACCTCCAGGTGTACGCCTTGAAGTATGGAGGAAAGGTATACAAGAGCGCCCGACACCAGGTAAAACTTCTAAACCACGGCTCAAAGAATTTGGATTTATGGATTAGAACTGATGATTTGGCAATTCATTGCAGGTGGATGTGACTGGTGAGATCGCATCGCTCCGAGCCTTGCTCCAGTCGGCGGTGCAAGATCGGGAGGCAGCCCAAAGGCAGACAGCGGAGCTGGTAAGTACCTGGTTCAATTTCAGTCTTTGATTTAACTCAAGCAGTTTTTAGAAACTGACATGTCTTTTGCGTGCAGCGGAGTGAGCTGGAGAGATTGAGGGGTACCGGAGCAGGCGGTGCCTTCTCCTCTCGGAGCGCAGGGGGCTCTCCATTGCTCCTGGAGGCTCGACTGGCAGGGGCGGTGCTGAGAGCCGAGGAGGCTCAGAGGCACTTGGAGGAGCGGGTAAGTACATTTAAAGGTTCTGAGTTGATCATTTTGCAAATGATGCTGATTGATTGCTTGTTGCGCAGGAGAGGGACTTGCAGCTGACTACAGAGCACGCTATGGAGCTGCAGGGGGAGAGGGACCGGCTCTGCGGGGAGGCCCAGGCTACCCGGAGCGAGAGGGACCAGATGCGCGTTCGGGCGGAGGCAGCCGAGGCGCAGATAGCGGAGATGACGAGGGAGCTGGTGACGCTGCGGGTGCAGAGGCCGCCCGGAGAGCAGGAGGAGGTCACCCGACTGCGTGCAGAGCTGTTGGCACAGCAGACGCTGGCACGGAGCCTTCAGCAGATCGTGACGGACATAGGTCGTTCACGTAGTCGGAGCTGGAGCGGCGCGAGCGTCAGCAGAGCGACCAGCACCTCCGTCGGTCAGTATTTAGCAGGTTCCTCTAGCAGGCGGAGGAACGAGGAGGAGGAGAGGCACCGGCAGGGCGAGGGTAGCGCCCAGGATGGCAGAGGTGGTGGCGAGATGCTACCACCCCCGGATAGGCAGGAGGGATCCGGGGAGAGTGGCGGTGGACAGTGAGGAGACTTGTGAGCCACCTCCCCTTTATCTATGTACATATTGTTCACAGCTTAGTGCAGTTTTTTTTATTTTTATGCCAATATTTATGATAAATGAATGGTTTGCGATTGACACGAGTGAGAGGCGAGTTTCAAACAAGCGAGAGAGGATGGGAGTCTTGAGTGCGACGTTGTACTCTTCTTTTGAAATGCTTGTTCTTGCACACACTTAGAAGAACAAGTTAGATCTGTTCTTAGGCTCAGCCCCTTGCACTAAAATGATAAAAACTAACTCCGTAATTTGTCAAGGGGCCGAGCCTTATTGAATAGGCGAAAAGACAATGAAAATAAAGCATGTTAGAGAAAAGTAATATGTACACACATTTTTTGATTTTTTTGAAAATTATATATTTTTTAGATTTTGGGAATCTTTTGATTTTTTTGGATTTTTGAAGTTTTGATTTTTTTGGGTTTTGAGGATCTTTTGATTTTTTTGGATTTGGAGATTTTTTATTTATTTATTTATTTTTTTGCTTTTTTTGAAATTTTGATTTTGGTAACAACACTTCTTAATCTTGAGCGATTAACCCTGAGTCTTGCCTCCATCTCAGTTTGACGAGTAAGATTTATGTGCAACGCATATTCATCTTAGGTTCGCTAAGATTTCTTGCCCCTGGGACGTCAATGTTCCAACACAGACCAAGTGTAGGGATTCTTTGGTCATTTTAGGGAGGATAGGAAGAATATAAATGTGATAAGACTTAATCTCGGGGTCGGGGTTACTGACTTGTAAGACTTGCAACGAGTACACCACATGTGAGATTCATCTGTTGTCCAGGGATTTTAGGGCCACAACATTTTCTTTTTTGACTGGGGAATGCGTGCGACCGGGCTCAAGAGCGTCCCGCGGGGAACTGTACTGCCACTCTTTAACATGCCCCTTCATTTTATCATTTCGTCACTTTATTTTTGTGCTATATGCTTTTCTTAGAACTGCCCGTCCCTCTTTGAGACTTCAAACACATGGTTTATACTGTTGCAGGTTTACGGGTTAGCCCTCCCCTTGCCCCGAGACCTTGTCCGAGTAGGGAGAGAATTGACCTTTTGCTTCCCTAGCGAGGGCTAAGCGAGAACACCATACATGAAGGGGCAATGACCTTAGGTTACCGTGTTGAGTATGTGATTGCGCATAAATATTATTCCGCCAATAGGAGAGGGAGCGAGACACCTGGCAAACGGCTACCTGTCAATTGGTGTTGTTATCAAAAGACTGATTATCAGGGGTAGAATCTTTTAAGATATAATCCATTCCATGGGTGAGAGAGTTCATCGCCATCGGCATTCACTAGCCTATATGTGTTCCCCGGGTACACTTCTTTAACGACGTATGGCCCCTCCCAGTTTGCAGACAATTTTGACCTTGGACCTCCAGGTTTTATCAAAATTCGCTTCAAAACCATGTCTCCTTCTTGAAATTTACGCTCAATTACTTTCTTTTGAAAAGATCTTGAGAGTCTATTTTGATATGAAAGCACATGATCGGCTGCAGCTAGACATCGTTCGTCTAAGAGTTCTAGTTGTGTAAGCAACGCCTCCCGATGTTCATCGGGATTAAGTTCCTTGTCCAGCTGAATTCTTAGCGAAGGGATGAGGATCTCGTGTGGACATACCACTTCCATTCCATATGTAAGTGAGAAAGGAGTTTGCCCCGTGGGCGTGCGGATGGAGGTGCGGTAGGCCCACAAAGCCTCAATTAGCTTTTCTGGCCAGTCAGCGAATTTATTAGACTCACAGGTTTTCTTCAGAATTTTTAAAAGTGTTTTATTTGTGGCTTCGGCCTGGCCGTTGCCCTGTGGATAATAAGGAGACGAATGATGCAAGGAAATATTGAACCTCTTACATAGGTCTTGAAGCTCTTGGGATATGAACTGCGGCCCATTGTCGGTGACGAGGCTGCCTGGTACTCCAAACCGCGCATTGATGTTCTTCATGATGAATCTACACACGGTCGAACCTTTGATTTCTGCAAATGCTTCTGCTTCGGCCCACTTGGTGAAATACTCAGTAGTAGTGAGGATGAAGGATTTTTGTTTTATCTGAGCATTAGGATCACCAAGGGGCCCGATGATATCAAAGGCCCACATGGAGAAAGGCCAAGGAGAGGATAGCAGATGCAAAGAGGAAGACGGAGCATGGATTTTATCGGCATGGATTTGGCATCTGACACACCTATGAACGTAGACGACACAATCCTCTTCTAAGGTTGGCCAGTAGTAGCCCTGCCTAAGGATCTTCTTGGCTAACATCTGACCGTTCACATGCCCTCCGCATTCACCGGAGTGGGATCCTTCCACTATCTTCCAAGCCTCTTCATCGGTCACACATCTAAGGAGCATTCCATTTAGAGAGCGTCTGTAAAGAACTTCACCCACGAGGGTATACTTTAATGCCGCTCTACGGATAGCTCGCCTATCTTCTGCTTCAGCTTCTTCCGGGAGGGTACCGTCTCTGCAAAATTGCTCAATCTCATGGTACCACGGCCTCTCTTCTTCCATCAATTCTCCTAATTCAACAAGCAACAATTCCTTCGCTTCTTTCTTCTCTGCCTTCAGAACTAGGGAGCTCCTAAGGTTCAAGAACCAAGGATCCTGAGTTGAGGGAGCTTCTAACCTCTGAACAGTGATAGTCTCTGCACTACGGCTGAGAGGGAAGGAGAGAGACGAAGCTAACGATGCCAGCGCATCGGCCAGAATGTTTTGAGAGCGAGGAGTATGAATGTAGATGAGTTGACGGAATTGCTTGGCTAGGTGCGTGACCAGATCTTGATAAGGTTTGAGTTTGGGGTCACGAGTGCGATAGGTAGAGAGGACTTGCCGAAGAACGAGCTGAGAATGTCCTATGATCTTGAGGTGACGCGCGCCTAGGAGGTAGGCAAGCTTAAGACCGGCTAGGAGAGCCTCATACTCGGAGATATTGTTGGTGGTGTAGAACTGGAGTTGATAAGCCAAAGGAATGGTGATCCCTTCTGGGGTGAGCAAGACTGCACCTAAGCCCCGTCCCCTAGAATTGAGAGCTCCATCGAAGTGGAGCGACCAGAAGGGATCATGAGAGACAAGTGATAGGTTTTCATCGGGGAATTCCTCTTGAACCATATCACTATGAAGAAGAGGGAGGTGAGCAAGGTGCTCAGCAATTGCATACCCTTTTATGGCTTTCTGAACGATAAAGGAGATATCAAACTGAGAGAGGAAACTTTGCCAGCGTGCCAATCTGTCGGCGAGGACTGGCTTTTCCAGAAGATACCTAATAGGATCCATTCTAGAAATCAAACTCACCTTATGAGCTAGGAAGTAGTGCTTCAATTTCTGCACCACCCAGACTAGCGCTGCACAGGTTTTCTCCATTGTGGTGAGTTTGAGCTCGGAAGGATTGAAGAGCCTAGATAGGTAGTAGACTGCCCTTTCTTTGCCGGATTCGTCATGCTGAGCAAGGACAGCTCCTAGGGAGTCCTCAATTGTTGACAGATATAGGATTAAGGGTTTCCCAGGGCTAGGCGCCTGAAGCACGGGCGGATTCATAAGATAACCTTTGAGCTCATCGAAGGCCTCTTGGCACTTATCGTTCCATTCAAAATTAACTCCTCCTCTCAACAGTTCGTAGAAGGGACGGGATCTTTGAGAGTGCTGAGATATAAATCTCCTTAAGAACTGCAGCCGACCAATCAAACCTCGAAGCTCGGATATGTTCTTGGGAGGAGGCATCTCGTTGATTGCCTTGGCCTTGTGCGGGTTATCTGAATCCCCCGTTTACTAACTATGAAGCCTAGCAACTTTCCTGAGGAAACTCCAAACACGCACTTCTTTGGATTCATCTTCAATTGATACTCTTGTGCGCGACGGAAGACTTTGGCAAGCACAGAGGAATGTTCTCTTCGAGTTCTCGACTTCACCACAATATCATCCACGTAAACCTCAACATCAATATGTATCATGTCGTGGAAGATAGCTAACATTGCTCTTTGATAAGTGGCGTCGGCATTCTTTAGTCCAAACGGCATAACCACATAGCAATATGTTCCCCATGGGGTGGTGAAGGAGGTCTTCTCTTGATCCTCCGGGGCTAGACGAATTTGGTTGTAACAGGAATATCCATCCATGAATGATAGAGTTTCGAACCCTGCTGTATTATCAATCAAGACATCTAAATGAGGTAAGGGGAAATCATCCTTAGGACATGCCTTATTCAAGTCCCGGAAGTCTATGCAGATACGCACTCTTCCGTCCTTCTTCATCACCGGGACAATGTTTGCTACCCACAAAGGATAGAGGACTACACGGATGAACTTAGCTTTGTGTAGTTTATCAATCTCCTCTTTCATCTTCAAAGCAATGTGGGGGAGGAATCTCCTTAGCTTTTGTTTGATGGCAACTGCCCCTGGCTTTATGATCAACCTATGTTCTACCAAATCGGGGTCAATGCCGGCATGTCATCGTAGGACCAGGCAAATGAATCCTTGAACTCCCTCAACATTTCTATGAGTGCTTCTTCTTCTTCAGGAGGGAGGCCGGAAGCTATGGTCAAAATCCTGGGGTCCTCTTCAGTTCCCACATTTACCTCTTTAGTAGGTTCATCGACTGCTGAGGTAGGTTCATCGAATCTCCTCATACCACTAGCATACGCCTCAGCAACATCCTCTATTTCACCATCATTCTCATCTAATGGGTCCTCTTCGGCTACGATTTCATATATTCCAAAGCCATCGTCTTGTCCTTCCTCTATCGGCATCTTCTCTAAGTTCAAAACCACTGCTTCTTTGACGAACTCTTCGACAGGTAGAAGAGCGCCACACCTTTGAACTAAGTCTAGGAGATATCTACGGGGTATGCCACTACCCTTCTTTTTCCTAGACGGGGACGGGGACTTACTAGAAACTACCCTTGAACTTAAGCTGGATTTGATATTTACAAGAGGCTCTGGAGAAGCGTTCAGAGGTTTATTGGAAAGGCAAACAAAGGGTGCGGCAGGGCCGCGAAGGTCCTCCGATGGGACTGGAGGAGGAAGCGGGCCACCCGAGCTCAGGGTGCCGGCAATAGCATCGGGGTGTAGGGGAGCAGAAGGCCCCTCACCCGAATCGCCCGAAATGGCCATGTCTGACCGCCAGGAGAAGGCACGAATAGAGTGAAAGAAGGACGACGATGGCCGCCGGGGAGCAGATGTGACGGGGATCGCCGTCGAGAGCGGGAGCAGGAGAGGGGTGACAGGGATCGCCGTCGAGAGCAGGAGCAGGAGGGAGGTGACGGGGATCGCCGTCGGGAGTAGGAGCAGGAGGGAGGTGACGGGGATCGCCGTCGGGAATAGGAATAGGAGGGAGGTGACGGGGATCGCCGTCGGGAATAGGAACAGGAGGGAGGTGACGGGGATTGCCGTCGGGAGTAGGAATATGAGGGAGGTGACGGGGATCGCCGTCGGAAGCAGGAGCAGGAGGGGGGTGACAGGGATCGCCGTCGAGAGCAGGAGCAGGAGGGAGGTGATGGGGATCGCCGTCGGAAGCAGGAAGACACACACTTTTTTTTTGAATTTAATTTTTTTTTTGTTATTATTTTTTTTGTTTTTGAATTTTTTGAATTTTTGAATTTTCTATATTTTTTGTTTTTGATTTTTTTTTGATTTTTTTGAATTAAAAGGAATTACATTAGATTAAATGGCTTCGAAAAAAAAAAAGACAGGACCAAACCATTAAAGAAAATGATGAAGCGGGGTGAAGGACGAATGAACGCCTCAACGGCAGCGGGTGAGATTTGGACAATGAAGGGGAGAGGCAAAGGAATGAAACTAACATTAAAATTGAGTAGGGACGAAACAAAATGAGTAGGAGGCCGGGAGAACCCTGGCCAGAGCTTCTGTATAAGCAGGGGTGAATGATCCAACTGACTGTCCTCACCAAATCCAGGCAACTGTCGCCTGGTGGTGGTTGCTGATGTGGAAAGCGCTGCCACCTGCAGCACATCTTCTTCGCTGAACATCCGATTGACTGCAGAAATAAGGTCTTCTAATTCTGGCTCTTCTTCCTCAGCTTCTAATTTTTCAAACAACAGACTAACTGATGAGACAACATCATCTTGATCTGGATCCTCAGTATCTTCCTCGGCTCTCTTCTTTTTGTTGGGCCGCTGTTCCTCTAAAGCTCGATAGGCTGATCTGGGTACTTCCGTTGTGGTGTTATATGCGGGCTGGATGGGCCCCTTGACAAAGTGCTCATACAAGGACCAGGTGAGTGGGCCATGGTCTGATTGTGACGGAGATGAGAAAACGACCCACTCTGAGTACCCAAGGCCATGCTTCGTGAATTTCTTGGTGCTCGCCACGGTCTTGGTTCGCCCCTGGAGGTGGGCACCTAGACCTCTTCTTGACTGATATCCCAGCTGAACATGATGTCCCACCCTTTTGCATTTGCGTTCACGCCTTTCCTGATTGCCACTACAGGTGGAGACACAATTGGGCGGTTAGAAGAGAATGTATAGGCCCAAGTGTAGTTGGCATCAAGCACCGAAATGATGGGCTTATTGGATGGCCATACCGACGGCAGCACTCTCTCAACGGCTTCCACTGTATGTGTTGTCGTCACACTTTTTACCTTGACTATCCGCCCTTGGAAGGGGAACTTCAGACACTGATGTGCTGTAGATGGAACTGCCCCTAATGACTCAATCCATGGGTGCCCTAAGATGGCCTTGTAGGTGTGATCAATGTTCAATACATAGAATTCCACAGACATGACGAGAGGACCCAATTCTGCTTGCAAAGTGATGACCCCATGGCAGGCACGTCGCGAATTGTCATACGCGGCGATGGTGGTAGGCGTGGGCTGCAGTTGACGTTCTGATATATTGCATGCTCTAAGAGTGCTTAGTGGACATACATTAATAGAGGCTCCTGTGTCCACTGGAGCTGCATCGACGGCCACTTTGTTTATGGTGAGTGTCACACATAAGGGCATTTTTCTGGCTTCGGGGGCAGCCAACTCACCGTCAGAAAAGGTAATGGTGGGTCCTCTGTTCACTATTGAGAGCACTGAGGGTAGGTTGTCCGGATTCATGTCTTCGCTGACCATGACTCTTTGCAAAAAGGCCCTGAGAGCATCCTGGTGAGTCTGTGATCTCTTAATGAGCTCTAATATGGAAATCTTGGCGGGGGTCTGATCAAGGTGCTTCAGGATATCATAATGGGTTCCCGGTGACGGATCAATCTCTTCTGTATCTTGTTGCTGCTGATTGTTGGTTTGTTGGCTTGGTTGACCTGGTATAGGCACGGATGCGTTAGGGTACATCCGATGGAACATTCGCCCGCTCCGGAGGGCAAGATTATGGTGGAGTGGAGGGGTAGTGGTGTCAAGGATAGAAGGGTTGGCTAGTAATGGTGCTGGTGTAGGGGAGAAAGGGACGTTGTTGGGTGGAGGAATGATGGGCGACATGACAGGGGAATAGGATGGTGAGGTGATGGTGGCAACGTGGGGTGTGAGGGAGGGAGGCATGGTGGATGTAGGTGAGGGAGCAGTGGGCGTGACGTGAGAAATAACCAGAACCTGGCCTACCTCATGGTCGTCATCGAAGACCCACTGGGCTTCTGGTGGTGGATGGTGGATGACGGGGTTAACATGCGCAGGTGGAGGAGGTGGTGGAGCTGGTTGAGGGTTCGGAGCAGGCTGATGTTGCGGCATGGGATTACGGATTATGCCTAGATCATTCGCCGGCTGCTGCGGCTGCTGCTGTTGCTGCTGTTGCTGGTATTGCTGCTGGAAGGGTTGGTACTGTTGTTGTTGTTGCTGTTGCTGTTGTTGTTGTTGCTGCGGCTGCTGTCGCCTCTGTTGTTGCTGTTGTTGCCTCTGGCCCTGCTGGTCCCTCAAAGTTTGGATCAATCTCTTCATCTCTGCCCAATCAATCTGGTTCTGCTCATGGAGATCATATATCATGTCCCAAATTGGAAGCAATCGGACACATTGTGGCCCAGATGACGATGATAGACGCAGTACTTTGTTTGATCGGCCGCCATATTCCAATTTGCCTTCTCAGGAGGGAGTCTTAGGGCATTTAGTGACATGAGGGCTGCAAAGACATCAGCTAGAGACTCGGGCAATGGAGGGTATTGGGCTCTCTTGGGTCCATTGGGCTTCCTGGGAGCAATAGCCATTTTGAGGTGGAGGGACCGGGAGTATTGGCGCTGATCTTGAGGAGGATTTTGTCCTTGGGGAGGTGGCTGCCTATTGTTGTTGTTGTTCCAAGACTGTTGGGTTTGCTGGGTATAGGGAGACCTACCTACTGGGCCTTGGGGATTGCTAACGGCACCTACTTGTTCATTGGTCTGGATCCCCTCGGTGACTGGGCCTTGCGGCTTCTTGGCATAACGGGCCTTGGGGGTCTCAAACATGGAATGTATAGGCGAGTCCCTGAGTTGGGTTTGAATGAAACGGGCTCGACTATATAGTTGGTGCATGGTAGAAATGTCGTTCATGGCCAAAATAGCTCGATAGGTTGGTGTGGCATTGGAGATCAACAGCTTTACCTTTTCCTCCTCAGGCATTGGGCAGCGGACCTTGGCGGCCAAGGAGCGCCACCGGTCAGCATAGGTGGAGAAATCCTCTTCTGGCATCATCTTTTCAGCTACCAAATCCACAAAAGAGTATTCGGGTCCCACCCAATCCTGGAATTGCTGCAGAAACATTTCTTGGACGATTTGGAAGTCCTCGGCTTCCTCGGGAGGCAATGAATAGAACCACTCTAAGACTGGACCATCTAAGGATTTTCTGAAAAGGTATGCCATGAGATGGCGGTCATATTTGTGTGGTGCTGATTCATAGACAAAATCCTTCAGATGAACATAGGGGTCCCCTACCCCAGAATATCGACGATATACAGGTAGCTCGGACTGGGGAGGTACCCGGAGGTATTGGAAAGATGGGAGGGCGATGTCGGCTACCTTCCGAGGATCAATCTGTCTTCGGAGGTCATGAAGCTCCTTCTTCATGCTTTTCCACTCCGCAAAGAAATCGGAAGGAGATTGGACTTGATGCGTAGAGACAAGAGAGCGTGGCTGCTCAAAGGAATGAGACCTCTCGCGAGGGAGGGGAGCTGGTTCGGCCGTATAGTATGTAGTTGGGGGGGGATCGAGGCCGAACATCTCGTGGGGGAAGGTAGCCCGGTTCTGAAAAATGAATGGCCCGAGGACGGAGAGGTGTAGGATCTGCCCCAGACGAAGAAAGGTGGGGAGCTGAAACGACGTGGGCAGAGGAATCCACCGGTCGGGCTGAATTTTGACCCCGGGGAGATAAAGGTTGTTTCCCTTTGGCAGCAGCTATGAACTCTCGGATTTGGTCCGGAGTGAGGTGAGGAAGGAGCTGACTGAATTGAGAATGGGGGTCATCACCCCCAGGAGGAGAAGCGGGACGTGATCGATCCGGTGATAGAGGGAGGCTGATATGCCCCGGGAGAGTGGCTATGGAAGGTTGGCTACCTCCTCGAGCAACCCGAGGGGGAGGGCATCGTCGGCAAGGACCCGGAATTGGTCCATGTCGAAGAGGGGATTATGATAAAGCACAAAGATCAGAGGGGACTGACTCGATCTCCCTAAACAATGACGCATACACCTCCAACCAATTTGGGGAAGGTGATACCGACACACCTAAACTCTATCACGACAAGAAAGACAGAGATGAGGAGGGGGATCAAAGCACTCAAGTTATCATGCTTAAAACACAATTTCTTAAGGTTTGAACTTGACCTTTTAAATGAATTGATTAAAGAGATGTCACTCGGTCATGCGGTCCCTGATGGAATGGACTCAAGTGCTCCGGTATGGCTAAAGGTGGTGCACACTCACACACGAGGATGGCTCAAACTAAGGGTACAACGGATACAACCAGCCCGGCGAACCGCAACGTGCGTACGGCCACGGGGACATACGAAGGTCCTCGGAAGGTGGGCCCGAGTTAGCCTACGAGTGCTCGTAGGTGAGAGGACTCACTCAACCAAGGGGGAACCTGATCAAATGGGATGAGCAGCGTATGCAAGGGACTAAATGCCCCAAATGTATGCAAGAATGAAGATAAGGAGCAAACAGGGCGACAAAACAAGTCCTCGGGCAGAGTCGCGACGGCCGGGTACACCGCGACCCTATCGCGACAGCGCGGGCTGCCGCGATAATGACAGAGGCCCGAAAACACAGTGAGTCACCAACCCAACTCAAACAGACTATCCTACAAAACTAAGAACAACCAACAGACTCTATAATGATATACATGAGTCAGGAAGCAGACAAAAACCGATTCATGGATAAAACAGTAACATACAAAGCAAACCTGATAACGCGACGTTGGCCAAGCCGCGACATGTTCGCGTCCTCTCTTGCTGCCGCGATAGGAACTGAAACTTACAAATAAAAACTAACGGAAAACCCGAACCTTGACAGGATACTAACAGACAAGACACGGAGCAAACATGATCTAGGCAATGTAACAAAGATGCATGCTCTCATGGGCATTGGATAGAGAGACATGGTGTATAACAAACACTACTCATAACGCGTCCCCCCGTTGCGTCGCGACAAGTCGTGTCAACGGGATCGGTCGCGACAATGACAGAGCAGGGAAATGCGCAGAAAAAGATCACAACACCAACAGGGCACTATAGTGACAAACAACCAGAAAGCATGGCAAGCAAACAGTCAGAAAAATCTACGAGGGTGGCAGTGAAGGTCCCACCGTCATCGCTAAAAGCTGTAACCACAGGATGTACCCCCCTCCCAACAAACATGGATACTAAAACTATAAGCATAGAAAATAGGATGTGATCGCCACCTAGCAAGTCGCCTAAGAATGAAAATGAGATATGGCTGCTTAAACTAGGAAAAGGAGAGAGAACAGAAACCACCTGGTGTCGCGGTCGCCATGGGGCCGCGATAGACTGATGTCGCGTCAGCTTTAGTCGACGCGTCTATGGTCGTGTCACCCTCGGCCGTTGCGTTCTATGAAGCAGGAAAATAAGGTAAAGGACCTTCTTCTCGTCCTCCAGCCGGCCGGAGAACCAGAGCTTTTAATAGATTTCACCTGCTTGCCTGCCAACCAAAGAAAATCACAAAAAACCCCTATTAGAATACGTGAAGCATAGTATCTATTCTAAAGATGAAAGACAGTGGAGAATCATGGTGGGAACGCACTGGGGTGATTTTAAACCCCTATGGGTGTGGGAAAAAACGTGGATGAATATGGAATGTGCTCTATTCTAAAATAACACAAAAAAATGCATGTAGAAATAGGAAAATGGAGAAAGAACAGAGCCCCATTGGGCGACTCCCTGGCGTAGGTATGACTCCAAGATATGCAAGGCTCTAGGAGATCGTCGGAGTCGCCTTCTTCACGTTCTGTGCTCCGTTAATGGTGAAATAGTGGCTTTAGGGAGTGGAAGTAAAGGGAAAAGGGCAAAATGGGTGGCTGTGTGGCTAAGTATGGGTGAGAGGAAATTTCAGCAGCCCTTGCGGGTTGGTAATGAGCTCTCCTCGTCCTTGAGGAGGGGCCTTGCTTATAAAGAGCTTCGGATGAGAATTATTCACATTATCTCTTCAGAAATAGTTTAAAAATTAAAATGGGAGATAAAGCCTTATGAAAATCGGATGGAGAGTCCTTAGCAACCCCTAGGAGAGTCCCTAAGGCTAGAATCCCGCCCCAAAGGGCAGGGATAATCCCTAGGATTAAGTTGAGTTCAAAGGAGGATAAATAGGGGTAGTTATGGAGGCCAGAGGATGCAGTCCTTGTCACGACGTATCGTAGGGTCGCGACTAAGACGCGACGGGACGGGAGGACGCGACAGCATTGCCCACGTGCATGGATAATGCATGGGCTGTCGCAGCTGCCAGAACCGTTGCGACTAGAGACGCGGCGCCACGAGGCGTCGCGACAATAATCCGGATTATTTGAGACTTATCAGCCACTACATGATAAGACAAGAGTTATTATGCCCCAAGGACTCTCTCAAGTGATAAATTCAGGATTTCAAGTCATTTTAAATGGCTTAAAGGGCTCAAAACAGGAAAATGATGGGCTCAAGGAGAGTGACCAATAGGGCCCACTAAGACAACAAGAAATGTGGGTTCAACCCATTAGTCAAAAACCGGTGTCTACAATAGACGCCAGGAGATCTTATCTCTTTGCGTGCTCAATTGGATAAAAGATTGTTGACTAGAAGCTTCCAAGTGTCAAGCAGTCTAACGTCTACAAACTAAGAGACAACGGTTACTTCACGACTACATTTCAAATTGGTGATGTAATTCAAGATATCAGCTCCAGAAGAAAACAGAAGAGAGAGACCTACGATTGAGAAACAAGCTTTCCAGATCTTCTGAAAGAATCCAAGAGCCAAGAATTCAATTCTAGTGTGTCTTTAGCTCTTTGCTCTCTGTGCTGTAATAGATCCTAAGAGGCCAGTGTAGTTCTGAGAGAGTGCCTTGTTTAGATTATTTGCTCTCAGTGCTAGTAGTCTCAGATCTTGTCTTGCTAAAGCTTGATCTAGGGGCTTGAATTCCTGCTTATTCTTCTTGTGTTGTTGTTCCCTTCTGTTGTGAAGGAAGACTGGTGGGGAGCCAGGGTTTGTGTTCCCTTCTGTTGTGAAGGAAGACCTGGTGAGGGATCCAGGGTGTTGTAGTTCCCTTCTTGTGAAGGAAGACCAGCTGAGCTGGGTGTTTATTGTCCGTAGGGGGACTGTACCCTAGTTAGTGGAATCCTGAGTTGTTGCTCAGGGACTGGACGTAGGACTCCTAAGGGAGGAGGTCTGAACCAAGATAATTCCTTGTGTTTGTGATTGCTTATTTGTGTGTTTGTCTTTTATCTAACCTTCTTCGAAGATCGTCCTTGTGTGAATGTTTTTAAGTACAGGTACTAATCAAATAATTTTTAAAAGACCATTCACCCCCCCCTCTGGGCTCGTCAACTGGGCAACAAGTGGTATCAGAGCGAGTCTCTTCGACAAAGAAGAAAGATCCAACGATCTGAAGAGTAAGATCCATGGCAGCCCAAGGTAACATTGAAGGTCAGTCTGTCAACCGACCCCCTCTCTTTGATGGTGAAGATTATGCTTTGGAAGACCAGAATGGAGTACTTTCTCCAAGGTCACGACTATCAGATATGGTCAATAGTAAGAAGGTGATCTCCTGGTCACAAATGAAAAGCTCAGTGGACAGATGATGATAGGAAAAAGATCTCCTTAAACTGTAAGGCTAAGAGTATTCTGTGCTGTGCACTAAGCAAAAAGGAATTCAACAGAGTTTCAGCCTGCAAATCCGCAATGGAGATGTGGAAAAGCTTAGAATTACCTATGAAGGCACAGACAAGGTGAAGGAGACAAGAATTGATATTCTTGTTACTCAATATGAAAGATTTCAGATGCAATCAGGTGAGTCCATAACTCAAATGTTCAGTCGATTCACAGATATTACAAATGGATTGGCTGGACTTGGGAAAACCTATGAGATTGGAGACATGGTGAGGAAAATTCTTAGATCCTTACCATCCTCGTGGACCCCAAAGGTCACAGCTATTGAGGAAGCTAATGATCTGAAAAGGATGTCTTTGGAAAAGCTCATTGGGTCCCTTATGGCCCATGAGATCAATATGGAAAGGCTAGGAGAGTCTTCAGTAGAAAGAAGCACTCCAATGCTTTAAAAGCTGAAGAAGACTCATCAGAAGCAAGCTCAGATGAAAATGAAAGTATTGAGGACAGTGAAAATGAAGAAGCAATGCTATCAAGAGACTGCAGCGGATTTTAGCCAAGAAAAAGAAATTTCAATCTGGCAGAAGATTCTTTAAGAAAAACAAAGAGTTTAAAGTCAGAAGGAAGGATCTGAAGAAAGGAGAACCAATGCTATGAGTGCAAGAAACCTGGACATATCAAAGCTGAATGTCCAAAGCTCAAGAAGCCTGATTCAGAAAAAGAGAAGCTCCAAGAAATCAGGAAATAAAGAAAAAGGCAATGGCAGCCGCTTGGGAAAACAGCAGCGACTCAGACAGTGAGTCAAGCTCGAGCAGTGATAAAGAAGAAGCCAACTTGGCGTTCATGGCAAATACAGATGATAAGGTAACATCTGACTCCTCGTTTGATTCCTGCAATAATTCTGATTCGGATAATTTAGAGGAAGCATTCAATGAACTATACAATAAATATAGAGAAGTAACCAAACTATTAAAGTAAGTAAGAAAAATAATGCTTGTCTAGAAAACACAAACTCAGATCTAAAATCGAAAAATGAACAGCTAGAAAAACAGTTAACTGAACTTAAACGAAGAAATGACTTGTTATGTGAAGATCTAAAGGATAAGAATGAACAAATAACTAAATTAGAAAAACAAGCAAGTTCAGATGAACTAAAACTGAAATTAAGACACTAACAGAAGAAAATATACAGTTATCTAGCACATTAGAAAATTCACTAATGGAAAAAACTCCCTAATATTAAAAGGTGCCAGAAGATCAGTAAGAAGAAAAATGGATTAGGATATACCCCCCAGATAATGAAGAACCATAGTTTATCCTAAAATATATCCAACACCAAAATTTGTACCTGAACAGACATTGCATACAAGGCAGATTTCAAATATATAGAAAAAGTAACCAATTGTCCTGCTGCAGTCACTGTAACAAATTAGGACATATTATAACTACATGTCCAACTAAACATAAGAAATGGATAATAAAAAGGGAAACCAGTGATACTAACCAATCAGGACCCAAAAGAACTTGGGTACCTAAACTTAATGTTTTCATTTCAGGGTAACTCTCGAGCATCCAAATGGTATCTGGACAGTGGGTGCTCAAGGCACATGTCAGGTAATCGAAAGCTATTCTCTCATCTTCAAAATGAAGAAGGAACTGTTACATATGGAGATAACGGAAAGGAACAGTGATAGGCAGTGGTTCTGTGAACAACAAAGGAAAGACAGTTATTGAAGATGTATTGTTTGTCAAAGGGCTAAAACATAATCTTATTAGCATCAGCCAGCTTTGTGACAGAGGTCATCCAGTTTCACAGAGGTCATCAGATCCATTTCAGAGTCAAATGCAGCATATTAAAGGATGGAGCAGTAATTTTCGAGGCAAATAGAGAAAAGAACCTATATGTGCTCTATCTTGAAGAACTCAAGGATCAAAATGTCTGTTTAGCAGCAAATAAAGATCAATCAACTGAATTGTGGCACAGAAGATTGAGACATTGCAGCATAGATGGTATGAAAAGTTGTTAAAGAAAAATCTTGTGGAAGGTCTGCCAAAAGTCAGCACTAAGATGGAAGGTGTTTGTAGACCTTGTGCCAAAGGAAAGCATTCTAAGAGCTCCTT
The DNA here is from genome assembly GCA_014218235.1 of Colocasia esculenta. Taxonomy (NCBI): domain Eukaryota; kingdom Viridiplantae; phylum Streptophyta; class Magnoliopsida; order Alismatales; family Araceae; genus Colocasia; species Colocasia esculenta. Next base: position 33,147,649 of record CM024760.1, on the reverse strand, counting down.
CAAGTCGAAGACTGTGTAACTACCTCAAAGCCTTTGGAACTCCTTCATATGGATTTGTTTGGGCCAATGAGGACCACCAGTCTTGGAGGAAAGAACTTTGGTTTTGTTATTGTTGATGACTACTCCGATTTACATGGGTGTCATTCCTAGAACATAAAGATGATACATTTGAAAGCTTTATCAGTTTTAGCAAGAAGGTTTCAGAAAGACAAGAAATTCAGTATTATTAGTATTCGATCAGATCATGGAGGTGAATTTCAGATGAGAAATTTGCAAAGTTCTGTGAAAATGAAGGGATTGAACACAATTTCTCAGCACCAAGGACACCACAGCAAATGGAGTTGCTGAGAGGAAGAATAGAACCTTATTGGATATGGCTAGGACAATGTTGTCAGAATATAACTTACCAGGTATTTTTGGGCTGAAGCAGTAAACACAGCAAGCTACATCATTAATAGAGTAATGATCAGACCAATATTGAAGAAAACGCTTATGAGTTTGTTCAAAGGGAAGAAACCAAAGATCAGTCACTTCAGAACTTTTGGATGTCCATGCTTCATCCACAACAACGGCAAAAGAGACATTGGTAATTGGATGCCAAATCAGATGAAGGCATCTTCATGGGGTATGCTTCTAAACCCAAAGGTTATAGAATATTTAACAAACGTACCTTATTGATTGAACAGTCTGTGCATATTATTTTTGATGAGACTAACCCTTCCTTGAGAAAGGAAAGAAAGTGACAATGATGATGCAGACGAACTGTCCAAGAAACTAAAGGATACCTCAATTGAAGACAGGGATGATCCACCTCTGGAAGACTTGCAACAACAAGATATTACACATGAAAATCTTCCAAAGGAGTGGAGATACAAGAAAGATCACCCACCTGAGAACATTATTGGTGATCCATCTGTAGGGGTAAGAACAAGAGGTAATGTAATACCTTGTGATTATTTAGCATTTGTCTCTCAAATAGAGCCTAAGACAGTCAATGAAGCTCTCACTGATGAATCCTGGATTATAGCCATGCAAGATGAACTTAATCAGTTCAGAGAAACCAAGTATGGTCACTTGTTCCCAGACCATCAGACCATCCAGTTATTGGCACCAAGTGGGTGTTCAGAACAAATTGGATGAGGCTGGTGTGATTTTAAGAAACAAGGCCAGGCTGGTAGCTCAAGCTATTCCCAAGAGGAAGGCATTGATTTCGATGAAACCTATGCTCCTGTAGCTAGACTTGAGGCTATTAGGATTTTACTTGCATATGCATCTGCTCTAGATTTAAAGTTATTTCAAATGGATGTTAATCCGCTTTTTTAAATGGTTTTATTAAGGAGGAAGTGTATGTTGAACAGCCTCCAGGTTTTGATGATACAGAATTTCCTAATCATGTTTTTAAACTTCATAAGGCATTATATGGTTTAAAGCAAGCACCAAGAGCCTGGTATGAAAGGCTTAGCTCTTTTTATTAAACTATGGTTTCACTAGAGGACAGGTAGATAGCACTCTATTTGTAAAATCGAAAGTTAAAAGTATATTACTTGTACAGATTTATGTAGATGACTATCTTTGGATCTACTGATGAATCCCTTTGCAAGTATTTGAAAAGTTGATGCAGGGAGAGTTTGAAATGAGCATGATGGGAGAACTCAATTATTTCCTTGGACTACAAATCAAGCAAGGAAAAGATGGACCCACATCTGTCAAGCAAAATACACCAAGGAACTTTTGAAGAAATTCAGATTCGACAATGCCAAGCCACTATCAACACCTATGAGCACATCAACAAGGATGGATAGTGACAAGAATGGTAAGAAAGTAGATCAAAAGAACTACGAGGTATGATAGGTTCATTACTTTATTTAACAGCTAGCAGACCTGATATTTTATTTAGTGTATGTATGTGTGCTAGATATCAAGCAGATCCTAAGAATCTCATTTGATCATGTCAAAAGAATTTTCAGATATTTAGCTAGAACTCATGACTTAGGTCTGTGGTACCCAAAATCTTGTGAAATTAATTTAGTAGGATACTCTGATGCTGACTACGCTAGATGCAAAGTAGATAGAAAAAGCACCAGTGGTTGTTGTCAATTCCTTGCAGGGTGTGATATCCTGGTCCTCCAAGAACAAAATTCAGTGCACTGTCTAACAGCTGAAGCTGAGTACGTGCTGCTGGAAGTTGCTGTACACAACTCCTATGGATAAAGCAACAACTTGAGGATTTTGGACTAAATATCAACCAGGTGGTAGCTCAAGGCTATTCCCAAGAGGAAGGCATTGATTTCGATGAAACCTATGCTCCTGTAGCTAGACTTGAGGCTATTAGGATTTTACTTGCATATGCATCTGCTCTAGATTTAAAGTTATTTCAAATGGATGTTAAATCCACTTTTTTAAATAGTTTTATTGAGGAAGTGTATGTTGAACAGCCTCCAGGTTTTGATGTTACAGAATTCCTAATCATATTTTTAAACTTCATAAGGCATTATATGGTTAAAGCAAGCACCAAGAGCCTGGTATGAAAGGCTTAGCTCTTTTTTTATTAAACCATGGTTTCACTAGAGGACAGGTAGATAGCACTCTATTTGTAAAATCGAAAGTTAAAAGTATATTACTTGTACAGATTTATGTAGATGACTATCTTTGGATCTACTGATGAATCCCTTTGCAAGTATTTGAAAAATTGATGCAGGGAGAGTTTGAAATGAGCATGATGGGGAACTCAATTATTCCTTGGACTACAAATCAAGCAAGGAAAAGATGGGACCCACATCTGTCAAGCAAAATACACCAAGGAACTTTTGAAGAAATTCAGATTCGATAATGCCAAGCCACTATCAACACCTATAAGCACATCAACCAGGATGGATAGTGACAAGAATGGTAAGAAAGTAGATCAAAAGAACTACAGAGGTATGATAGGTTCATTATTATTTAACAGCTAGCAGACCTGATATTTTATTAGTGTATGTATGTGTGCTAGATATCAAGCAGATCCTAGAGAATCTCATTTGATCAATGTCAAAAGAATTTTCAGATATTTAGCTAGAACTCATGACTTAGGTTTATGGTACCCAAAATCTTGTGAATTATTTTAGTAGGATACTCTGATGCTGACTACGCTAGATGCAAAGTAGATAGAAAAGCACCAGTGGTTGTTGTCAATTCCTTGCAGGGTGTTTGATATCCTGGTCCTCCAAGAAACAAAATTCAGTGGCACTGTCTACAGCTGAAGCTGAGTACGTGGCTGTGGGAAGTTGCTGTACACAACTCTTATGGATAAAGCAACAACTTGAGGATTTTGGACTAAATATCAAATCAATTCCACTATTGTGTGACAACACCAGTGCTATCAATCTCACCAAAAATTCAGTCCAGCATTCAAGAACCAAGCATATTGAGGTTAGATATCATTTTATTCGTGATCATGTAGGAAACGGTAACATAGAATAACTTTTATTGACACAAATGGTCAGTTAGCGAATATTTTCACAAAAGCCTTACCCGAAGAGAGATTCACATCTCTTAGAAGGGAATTGGCATGTGTAATTTATGAAAAGATTTCTGTTAAAACTGGCATATAAATTTTCAGAATTAAGTAAATTTTCTCTCCATGGCTTTAAGCAAAAGAAATTTAAATCATTCCTTCCTGGTCGTTCTCCTTATAAATCTGCTGAGCTGAGGTTGGCAAACTTATTTGTCGTTTTTCTGCCACCTTTGGCCCTTCACTTTTCGGTAAAACCTTTATTTAACCCCAAAATCGATGTGAAAATGATTCATCTCCTGCCTTACACCTTTTTCCCTCTTTCGTCTGGTTGCCTGAGCCGATGCCCTAACAACTCCGACATCGACTTTCTGCTAATTTGAAGCTCCTCTCTTCTTCCCGTGAAGAATTTCTTGAGGGCTTTTTCTCTCCTCTTTCCACATCAACCCCCCAGAAAATCTTCCTCACCCAAAGTCCATGGCATCTTCCATTATCTCCGACAGTTTGGGTGGCTACAGCGCTGAGTTTCTATCGGCAGAGCAGCAGGAAAGGTTTACTTTCGTGAAGACCAAGCTTTGCAGGAATAAGGCGGTAGATGTTGCGGATCTTGAGAAGAATGGTATGATCAGTGTAGTAGCCGCTATGAGAAGGATGCAGTGGATGGGAATCACCACCTTCTCTGAGGTAAGCTATTCGGACCTCGTGAAGGCTTTTATGTGTGTTGAGAACAGAGGCAGACGGGTCCTTGATTTCATGTCAAGGGAACCCAAATCAAGATTGATCATGAAGTTTTGAAGACCCTGTTTGATGTCAGCACGTCTGGTCATAGTGGAATCTACTCAGTGGACACCCAGGCAAAGGGTCTAGGTATTGTTGGTTCAGAATTTAGATTGAAAGATGGCAATTGGATATCAATCAGTTGAATGCCTTCAATCGCCTTCTGCACTTCGTAGTCTGTCAAATTCTTGTTCCTAGAAGTGCTACTTTCTCGACATGCACCAAGGCAGACTCTGATATGATGTTTTTGGCCGTTCAGAACCAACAAATCAACATGGCCGAAGTTATGATGGAAAGAATGAAGTTTGCCCGTGATCAAATCTGGGATACCAAGAGTAAGCTAAATGTATCCCTGCCTTATGCTCATTTGCTCACCAAAGTTTTTCAGCACTTTGGAGTAGATGTTTCTGGCGCCGTTGTAGAGAAGATGGGCCAAGCAATTAGGTCCCGAAATCTAAGGAAAAGTGGTTTTTCTGTGGTCAACGGAGTATGGACCAAGACCTCAGTGGCTGAGGGTGAACCCATCCTAGGGGAAGCCCAAGTCGTTCAGCTCGAAGTAGTAGCAGTAGAGTCAGAGGGTCCATCGGCAGTTGCAAAACCAGCAGCAGAAGAGGCTGCAGTACCTAGAGCTTCACTGTAAGTAGCTTCCAACAAAGAAGTTGCAATGGAGACTCTGGTAGCTCAAGAAAATGTAGCAGTGGCAGATTCTGTCAGAAGTTCAGAGGATCCTCTTCCCACCTCCTCTGTGACATCTGTACTCCGTCAAGTATTAGATTCCATTCACTCCTCCCCAGTGATTCAAAACACTGGTGGGAGTTGGTTGAACCATTTGTGGCATCTGGCCACATTGAAGATTCAGTATTAATAGATGCTCCTATTCAGGGGGAGCAAGAAAGAATTGTGAGGAGGCTCCTATTCAGGGGGAGCAAAGTATTGAGAAGGAAGCAACATCTCAAGGGACACATACTGATGATGCTCCTGTAAATGAAGGACATATTGAAGCTCAAATAGAGGTCGAGGAACAAATGGAAAGGAGCAGCAAAAACAAGAAAAATTCTCACAGAAGGCAAAAGAAACTTCTAAAGAAGTGCACTTGAAGCCCATCTTGAAGAAATTGGATGATCAAGGTGCAGTCTTGGACTCAGTGCAGTCAGCTGTGAGTTCTGCCATTGTGCGCCAGGAATCCTGTCAAATGACATTTCTCATATAATAATGCCATGAAGTGGTTCAATAAGGAATGAGCTCGATGAGATAATGGTGTCTGAGTTTTGAAGGCAGTAGGGCCCAAGATCCTACTCCTCAAGAGCGTGAGCCTTCAGGGCCAAGTGAAGATAATGCAGGGCCATCCGGGCCAATTAGTGATGATGCTCCAGTAGGGCCACCAGGGCCTTCAGTTGATGCTCTAGCAGGGCCATCAGGGCCAAGTATTGCAGTTCAGCCTTCTGAGAATTTGCCTATTGAAGATTCTGATATCTGTCAGGGGTCTAGGCGGAGAAGGAAACACTTAATCCAGTGGAACCGTAGCTGAAAGAGCAGACCAGGCTGTAGCTCCTGAGCCCTGCCTCTTCTACTCTTCCCACTCCAGCTGCTCCCTCTCCACCATCTTCTTCCACTGCACCTCCAGCTCCAACCACCTTTAAACGACCTCATCCAAGATCTTTTCCTCTCCCCAACCATTTCCCTCTCAACTTGCCTTATCTCGCTTCTTCCTCCATTGTTCTTCTCCACCATCCTCTCCTCAGCTTCCACCCACATCCTCTTCAGCTGGGCCATCTTCTTCTGGTCCTTCTTCCTCAGAAACTTTGCTCTTCCTACCATAACTCCTGCTTCTATCTTCAATCCACCTACACCTCCCTCTTTTATTACCATCATTCCTGAGGGTGCCAACTCACTCAGGTTGAAATCCAGGATATCAAGGATGAATTGGAGGTAGCAATACTTCATTCAGTCTGGCTGTTGGCACCCACACTCACAGGACAGGCTCTTCTAGTCCTGTCTCTAAAAGAGGAGACTCACCTCCACTCATCCTATCTCCTCTGATCTCTGTTATCCTCCCCTTTGGTTTCCCTTTCTATCTCCAATAAGCAGAAACTATCTATGAAGAATATCTTCAAAAGGTAGTTTTGCCCACATTTTTGGCCTTCCCTTCCAAAATCTTTCGATCATCTTGCCACCATCTTTCCTTACACCCATCTCTCTAAGGCTCAACAGTCAAAAATTTTTTCCATGACTGAAGCCAATCTGAAGAGCAGTGGGCTCGGAGCAACAAAGATCTATACAGTCAATTCCGTCGAGTTCAAGTGCTAGATATCCACCTAGGGAAGCTCCTCTTCCCCTTTCTGAGTGGTTCCAGATCCATCACAAACATCTGTTTGGACCCTTCATTCAGAAAGAAATTAGTTTATCAGGCAGTATCAGATGTACAGTAACTACTGCTATGTAAATCGCCTCCCTAAATCTCAACTGGGTCATTCCGGGAAGCCATCAGGGCTCTCAGTTCATGCACAGCTCCTTCAGACTCCCTAGAGGTTGATTTTGCTACCTTAGTTATTCCTGATGTAGTGTTCCTTCCCCTCTCCATGCTTGATTATGGACTCTTCTGTGGGACACTTATCTTTGAGCGAGCTACAAGGGTAATGGCCAGGTTATTTGTGCAAGATGGCCGTGACCTATCTTTCCCAAGATTTGTCTTCAAGCAATATCTTCAGGGGCATATCAAGGCAGATGTTCTGGCCCCATTCTCTCTGAATGTGACAGGCTGTCTCCAGATGATTGGACGAAGTCTGTCCCTTGTCTGCTCAGCAGCTAGCAGATCTAAATGCTTCTCAGGCCAGCTCAAATCAACACCTTTGACTCCCGGTGAATTTTTGGATGCCAACTCTCTTCACCTCATCGGGATTCTATCTGACCTGGGTTGAAAGATACAAGGTTTTCTTTGCTTTAAAGAAAGGATTAGGTCGCTTCAGATTGACTATCCCTCAAGATTGATGCCTTCTTCGGTTTGCCAGTTTTTGGGTCATTCTTAACCTACAAGTTAGCCCTTGGCAGTGCTAAGTATGGGATTTCATTTCCGATAAAAGGTAGCTTCATATCAAAAGATGGCTCCCACCATGGGACCCTCCTATCAAATTGATTTGGGGCCTTTCAAGCTTTTTTTGAAGAGCAGGAACGCCAGGCACTCCCTGTCATCAGGCGCTTTGGCTTCTTGTTATCCCTGCTTATTATTTATCTGTAACTCCTCAAAATGATCAATATATTTAGTTGAGTGCCTTCCATCTTTTCTCTTCTTCTTTGTCGAAGTTTATCTTTTTGCTTAATGACAAAAAGGGGGAGAAACATTCATTAGCATGTCTGAAATATTACATTCTGCAATTCATGCTTTCTGATAAGTTTTGTCATCACCAAAAAGGGGGAGATTGATGATCAGTCTGTCTCCATACAATTTTAATTAATTACATATTATTTTGGTGATTAACAAACCCTATCGAAATTTCTAACCTATTTTCATAAGTCTTAAGTACAGAAAATATACCAAGGTCAAACAAGCCAATATTGGTAAGTATCATATTTCTGAAGCATTAATTATTTCAAGATTATATTTCTCTAAGTCCACATCGACTTCTGTTGAAAGTCACATCGATTATTCATGTTACATCGATTTCAGTAGAGCCATAACGATTTACCCATAACATTGCTTGGATAAAAGAAGTTGCTTTCATAACGATTTGCTCATCGCAATGATTTCTTCAGACTTCGTAACGATTTGCTCATCGCAACGATTTCTTCAGACTTCGTAACAATTTGCTCATCGCAACGATTTCTTCAGTGCTCATAACGATTTGCTTTGCATAATGATTTCTTTAGCGCTCATAACGATTTGCTTTGCATAACGATTTCTTTAGCGCTCATAACGATTTGCTTTGCATAACGATTTCTTTAGCGCTCATAACGATTTCCTTTGCATAATGATTTCTTTAGCGCTCATAACGATTTGTTTTGCATAACGATTTCTTTAGCACTCATAACGATTTGCTTTGTATAACGATTTCTTTAGCGCTCATAACGATTTGCTTTGCATAACAATTTCTTTAGCGCTCATAACGATTTTCTTTGCATAACGATTTCTTTAGCGCTCGTAACGATTCGCTTTGTGCAATGATTTCTTTGGCGCTCATAACGATTTCATAAGTCATATAGGCATCAACTTAATATATCTTATTTCTGAAAGCATTAAATAGTCAAAGTCTTACATATCGTCTGACTGTTGTGCATTTAATGAAGACAGAACGTATCTCTGCATGCATGCAGATGATTCACATACCATTATGCTTACTCTGTGTGTATCTTTTAGAACAAGCTATTTGGCATTACTATTTTGGTGAATATTCACATCAACGTTTACTGACAACAAGAGACAGCCTAGCTGTCTACTGTTCTAGCATTTAATATATGCAGGGTCCTAAAGACTTCTGTCATACATGTTGGACCATATAGCGCCAGGAGATCTTCTCTCTTGCGTGCTCAATTGGATAAAAAGATTGTTGACTAGAAGCTTCCAAGTGTCAAGCAGTCTAACGTCTACCAAACTAAGAGACAACGGTTACTTCAACGACTACATTTCAAATTGAGATATAAATTCAAGATATCAGCTCAGAAGAAAAACAGAAGAAGAGAGAGACCTACGATTGAGAAAACAAGCTTTCCAGATCTTCTGAAAGAATCCAAGAGCAAGAATTCAATTCTAGTGTGTCTTTAGCTCTTTGCTCTCTGTGCTGTATAGAGATCCTAAGAGGGCCAGTGTAGTTCTGAGAGAGTGCCTTGTTTAGATTATTTGCTCTCAGTGCTAGTAGTCTCAGATCTTGTCTTGCTAAAGCTTGATCTAGGGGCTTGAATCGTTTTTTCTTCTTGTGTGGTTGTTCCCTTCTGTTGTGAAGGAAGACTGGTGGGGAGCCAGGGTGTTGTGTTCCCTTCTGTTGTGAAGGAAAAGACCTGGTGAGGGATCCAGGGTGTTGTAGTTCCCTTCTTGTGAAGGAAGACCAACTGAACTGGGTGTTGTATTGTCGTAGGGGGACTGTACCTAGTTAGTGGAATCTGAGTTGTTGCTCAGGGACTGGACGTAGGACTCCTAAGGAGAGGAGGTCATGAACCAAGATAATTCCTTGTGTTGTGTGATTGCTTATTGTGTGTTTGTCTTTTATACTAACCTTCTTCGAAGATCGGTCCTTGTGTGAATGTTTTAAGTACAGGTACTAATCAAATAATTTTTTACGTCTGCTTTGCAGGGGAGCAAAGTGGAGGGACACGAAGTGGAGTGAAATGGAGTGAATGAATGAGAGAAATGAAGCGCAGCGAAGTGGAGTGCAGTGGAGCCACTAAAAAGTAGACGCCAAGGTGAAAAATAGACACGCATAATCGATTGGGTGACTACCACCTGATGAGAGTCTTTCACCAACACCCAAGGAAGTCACCACCAGGAGGAAGACCTAAAGGAACAAATGTTTGGATTGGAAAGAAGAAAGTGTGCGCACGAGGGGCACGACAGGAGATGTGTACATGGTACACGAAAGAAAGGTGCCACGTGGGGCACAAAGGAGAGATCAACTTCCAGCGAAGGGAAACTACCTAAGGACACAATTCATTAGGTTGCACCATTGGGGGCGTCTGCCACGGCCGCAGGTGGATCTATGGGTGTAAAGACAAAATGTAGGGATAAATCCAAACAGAGGTTCTTAAGGAAATCAGCCTGGAGGCGACAACAAAGGGAGTTGGGTACTTGACCCGGATTGGAATATTTCAAATTGCTTGGCTTTGGAGCGCGAACGGCTCTGAAGTTGAATTGGAAGAGTGGTTCCCACTGTGATTTCAATATGTATGTATGCTGGGCTAAAAAGAAAAATAGGTTAAAAGGAGTAGAAAATAATCAAGGATATTATTGTTACGATGGCATTGAGTTAGGACCAGATTTTTATGCATGGGTCTGTCGTCCTCATGTGCCAAGCGTAACGGCCTATCCGTGCGGCTAAGGATCCTCTGGGATAATCATTATTTTTGTTAAAAGGGAACTCAAATCCCAGATTCCTCAGAGCCACAAGGTCCTTAATATACTCTAAGAGTATAACATATAGATAACTCGATGGTGGGGCGGCAGTTGCAGCTTGATGTAGCGCCAGATGAGGTAACTCGAATCCTGCGCTCAAAACTCATTAGCCAAGAGATAACAAGCATCATGGAAAAAAGCATTATTCATTCATAGCATGGAGCATGTATAAAGTAGTCAACAACAGACATAACTCACATAATTTGTTTGTTTAACCATGAGGATGAGTGATCTTTGGCCGAAGGAGTTTTGGAGTTCAGGATGGGAGGAACCCATGAAGGGGAAGAATTGCATCGATCTGACGCAGAAGGAGATGCAACGCTCGCCCTATGCAATACTATCATGATTTTTTTTTGGATTTTTGAAAGATATTTGAATTTTTATGGATTTTGGAAATATTTGAATTTTTGTAGGATTTTTTAAATATTTGAATTTTTGTGGGTTTTGAAAATATTTGAATTTTATGGACTTTGAAAAGTATTTGAATTTTTTTGTGATTTTGAAAATATTTGGATTTTTATTTTGAAAATATTTGATTGTTTATGGATTTTGAGAATATTTGAGTTTTTGTTGATTTTTGGGGATTTTTGATTTTTTTTTTGAATTTTTTGGGAACATTGCCATGCCATGACAGCATTAGGGTTGTGAAGACTGACTAGCGAGGGTCTTTGTTATCTCTTGTGTCATTAAAGAATGTCCAGAGTAGGGCGTGCATTTGAAGTGGTGCCCTATGGCTAATTGCATGTGGTTAACAGTGGCACCACCACAGCCATGCCTGAAAAGGCGACCATGTGGCACCCCGAAAAATTTTATTTGTTATAAAACATGAATAATATGATTAGTAGACTTGATTATTATTATGAGATAGAAATAATTAATATCTGAATTAATTATCATTAATAAATGTTATCCCAGTGTCGTACTCAGAGATGCGCGCCTCCGACAGGACGACACCGGAAAACTGTAATGAAATAAAATCTGAAACACCATAATTTTTAGAAAAATGTGGTGATATCAGAAATGTAAATATCTGGATTTGTTGACGTACGGATTTCGAGATTAGGTCGACGCAACTATTTTTCCGGGTAATTTTTCACCCAGTGTAAAATAAATTCTAAAAATCAAACTAAAATCACCATAATTTGTAAAACCATTACATTAGATTATGGTTGAAATTACAACTTAATTAGATATTATATGAACACTCAAACATAAGCTTAATGAGGCCAGCTGATTTATTGCCTATTTACGGAAGCCATTTTTAGGAATTTATGCATGCTTACATAGCATGGGCAACATCAACCCATGTCACTGTAAGTTAAACTCCTTACACGATGGTGGCTGAGGTGTGGGTGTAAGACTGGGTGCATGGGCCATGTGTAAACACAGCAAAAACCAAGGGGTTTTACTGTTACACCTGCGCATGGGGGTGTCACGTGCACGGGGGGGAGGCTGGGTTATAAAAGGCACTCCTCTCCCTTTCGTACACATCTTTCCAAACCCCCTTTGTTTCTTGCTCCTGTTTTCCCTGCTCCTTGCTGCTGGAACTGTTGTTAGGAGGAGCTGCTGGAGTTGCTAGCTCCACTGCCTTGCAATTATTTCTGCCTCTGCTTGTGCTGCTACTATAGCTACTTCCACCTTGGTGTAACGTTGCTACTAAAGATACTGTCGTTGCTGGCACGCCATCAACTTTGGGGGAAACTCTTCTCTTGTTGGGTTTTAGGTTCTTTCGTCAAAACACGTGAAGGTTTACCTGTTTGGTAAGGTAGGATTCATTCCTAATCTCCTTTTTTCTGTATCCTTTCTTTGAAGTCCTTGCTTTGAAGTTAAGCTCATTACCATATCTTCCTTTATCTCTCAATCTTACCCACTTGATTTGCTGTGAAGCCTCCTGTGTAGGTGTTTTCAACACTCAACTATTGCCTTGACTCTATAAACACTCTTGGAAGCGTGTGTGTTCATCCTGTAGAAGTTTTTGTTGAGTACCCAATTGTTGTTATAGGAATGTTCTTCCAGTATCACGTTGTGCTAAGTCTTAAGCTAATCATGTGTAGGATTCTCTTCCTTTCTCTCTTGTTCTTGTTCCTTTTTCTCTCTTGACTCTATCTCCTGTGTAGAAGTTCTAGTCTACAAATTGTGTTTTGACTCCATCTCATCAAGCTAGGTAGGATTCATTCCATCACTATGTCTTCCTATATCTTGTTCTTGAACTCCATGCGAGAGGTTGAGTTCATCACCATGTGCTGCCATTGTTTAGTCTTGAGTGAGTTGTGTGTTAATTCTCTTCTACCTTCATAAGTGACTCAATTCAAGACTATGATACTCTCAATTGTGTGGAGTAACTGAATTTTAGAGTAGATAGGAATTTATCTTAGAAGAACTATTCTTTCAGTAGTCTTCTTCCTTAAAGATGTTGCTTTTATGTACACCATGTTAAGACTTCCTCACTTAATCCTTTTGTTTTATTAGCCTGTTGTTTTGAGGCTCAAATAGTATTCATGTAATGTCATAAACATGTTAGGAGATGTAGGTAAGCTTGGTAGTAGATTCCTTGGTAGTTTCCACCAATTTCTGGAATAGTACATAGCACCTGTCGACAGTCGTACCCCTGTCTGTCGACAGGAACCCATGTTCCAGAACTCCATATGTACTGTCCAGCACTTACCTGTCGATAGGCATTCCCCTGGCTGTCGACAGGTACTGTCAGACTCATGTTTTCTGCTTCTGGGAAGCAGTATCTGTCAACAGCCCTTCCCTGGCTGTCGACAGGCACTGTTGGACTCCTATTTTCAGCACCTACTTTGATTCTAACCTTGCTAAAACAACACACCATTTATCCAGTTAATTGCCCATCTATTCTTTGTGGTTTCTACCACCTAAATACCTGATAAAACCACTCATGTTTCTTCATTCCTACCATGAGTTATTTTTAAAGAGTTCCAATTACGATGACCTTTGTGAAGTTATTAACTTCTGTGATCAGTGAAAGTATTCTACAAATCCCTGTTGTGTGAAATATGATGAGTACTTGTGTACCCCACGTTAGAGTTACCAGAGTGTGTTATGATGACGTGTTGTGAGTCTTTGGGCTCATTTGAGTATTATGACTGTGCAAATGGGGCTGGTTCAGTCCTGGGAGGAGAACCCGAATTCGTCAGTGGCCGCGCGGGGGTGATGAGGACAAGTGAGTGTTGGCATACATCATTACGTTCTTGATTAGTCGTCATATCATACATGTGTGTGTGAATATATATATCTGAATCAGAACTTAAGTGTCATCTTGAATTCTTAATCATGCTTCTACATTACTCTTGTTATACATGTGTTATTGATTTGACTCATTCGTTCATAATCCTGAACACCCAGTGTTAACCATATACATGTTCCTATCTTGAGATTAAATGTGAATCCTTTCTATTTCATGGAATTTAATTCTACTGGGCTAGTTAGCTCACCAAATCCTCCCTTTTTAGGTAATCTACAGATCTAGAAGGCAGGACTTCGGGATTGTGTGTAGAGTGACCAACCTTGGCGGCATTTTACTTTTGAGATTGTAAATTGGAAATCTTGTAATATTCATGGAATGACAACTATTAAATTTTTATCTAGTAGAGCTCCTGAGCAATTTACTGCTCACTTAGTTTAAATTTTACTCTTGATTTCTCGTTCGTTCACGTTCCGGCATTTATAGTTATATTAAATGACGGGACGTGATAGAATGGTATCAGAGCATCGGTTGAGGATCCAAATACTTTAGAGTTATTGGTCTTCAACATCCTGTAGTGACCTGTGGGGATGGGTAAAAGCCTGAGGGTAAACTAGATAAGTAAAGTTGAATATTGATTGTATTGAGTATGAACGGAATATCTAGAGGTAGGATTCATCTCCTCCTCCTCAATCCTATCTTCTATACATGATAAAGAACTCCTGAAGAGTAGTTAAGTTGGTACACCTGCAATCCTCCTGTTCTTCTTCTAGTTGTGATAAACATTCTTACTTGGGGAGGAGAAGATACTTGTTTTACTTCAAGATCAACTCTTTTTCTTCTTCTTCCACCCTTGATCTTTGTACATGTTATAGAGCTTTGTTAGAAGTCATAATATCTTTAGAACCGTGTGACTAACTTCTGTTAGATGCGTGTATTTCAAGCTTTGATTTGACTCCTTAAAGTACCTTGAGACTTAATGCCCATCTTGTAGGAGTCCTTCCATCTAAATTATTGTTATAAAGGCTATACTTCCAGTACTACGTCATGCTTAGTTTTGTTTCTAGCTAGACAAGTATGGATTTCAACCTCAAGTTTCATCTTACTTGTTTAGTATATACAATCATTGTGGAGACTACAAATAGGTTCTTCTATTTGATATAATTCATGCCTTGATCCATAGGTTCCATAATTGGTGTTTTTAAAGTGTACTCAAAGTCATTTCTAAAAGGAGAACTGGCGGCTGTCGACAGGCAGAAGATAGCTGTCGACAGGCCCAGTCTCCCAAAGCCTCAGATTGCTGGGTATGCTGCTATCTGTCAACAGCCAGCCCATAGATGTCGACAGATACTGTCCCAGGATCAGCAAACCATGCTCTGTCTGTTGCTATCTGTCGACAGCCACTTCCTAGCTGTCGACACATACCAGTCTATGATGAACTGGTCCTTCTTCAATCAGAAGTGTCAGCAAGAACCTTGTAAAACTGGAACTCATACCTTATTTACATTGCATATCATTTACGTAAATGTTATAATTTGATATAACATTTACTTAAGATATTACACGTAAATAAGGAAGTACCCCCCATTTGAATCCAATAAAAATATCAGAAAAATCATCTCTTACCAATAAAAAGTCAACTCTCCCACCGAAGAAGAAAAATGTAATTTTTGCAATTCCATCAAAATAGCGTCTTTCTAATTTCTCACAAATTGGCCTACCTGAAAGTTTCATAATTCAAATAAACCTAGTAGAATGCTAAGAATCCAAGATCCGGTGAAAAATGATAAACACACATATGACTTCTCCAAGGGAGCCCTCTCCTACTGAAGGAAAAGTCAAACCTGCTCATCCCTTATTTTACATTAATATGACCTTTACATTGATATGTTATTATCTCCAACTCTAAATAAGAATTAGTAAATGAATGGTTCAATCGATCATATAAATTTCATGATTATCCTCGTGATATATTCTTCCGTTGACTTTCCCATTCTCTTGGATTCTAAAGTATTATACCACTGAGATAAATCATTTAATCATCATTTACATCCATCCTTCACTGAACCAAGTAAGACTCTTTAATAACTCAAATGTGTAAAACACTCACACAATTGATGATTCAAAGTTTCAAGATTGTTTTAAATCTCACGAATCTTATACGCAAGGTAGGATTAAATCTATTTATCTCTACTGGAGTAGATAACCAAATAGATTGGTGAAGAAAATAAAATATATATATATATCTACTGGAGAGATTTCTGAAGAAATGCAAGATTATGTAAACATTTTGCACTAAAGTTTGGATTTGGTCAGATGATTCCTTAAACTCCTATTAGCATTTTCTTCAGGCTAGAGTTTATTGAATTCCTCTTATAACCGTAACATAAGGATCAATTGTCTCTAAGTTGAGATTAAATCTCAAAATTTTGCTTCAACTTATCAGTAGCTTAGTGAGTCAACGCACACTGACAATTTGACTTGGGTTAGTAGGAAGTTTCAAAAAAATCAACTCCATATTTTCTAGAGTTGACCTCAATTAGGTGATTGCAGTTTTGACTAACTATCTATCACGTAGAGTTGATTTTGTGGTATATTAGTGTCAACCTGATCTCCATGTAGTGTCAATTTAAGGCGATACTTTGAACTTCTGCACTATGGAAAACCCATCAAGCATCGACTTATCATTTGAATATAGTTGACTCATAGGCGTCACCAAACGTCAGTAGCACACTCAGTATTACTTGTATACTTGTAAGTCTACCTATGAAGTTACTAGAGTCAACACACTAAAAGGAGCCCTTGACTTTATGAATTTTCTTATGTTATAAAAGACTTATGTTAAATATTTTACCTTTTGCTTGATATATCAAAACTAGGAACACAATATAAATCATTTGTCATATATTAAAATCCTACAAGGAAAAGACATCATTTAATCATGGAGGTTAATGTATCAAATAACTAGAAACTTTATGAGTTAAATAAAATCTTTGTTGTTTATCCTTATATTGATAATACTCATCATTCTTATCATACTTTATTACCCTTCCCAAGGGAATATGTATTTATATAACTCTCTAAGGAGTAAGGTTATTTCTTAGTGGGGGAGACTTTAGGTATAATATACTACTGCCAGAAATAAAGAACATAGTAAATGTTACATCTAATTGAACCCATGATCACAACATGGTTCTTTAATAACTAAAAATGTTGACTAATATTCAAATCCCCATTAGTTGACGTTGTCATGGTAATACCTTATATAGAAGATGTATACATCATACGACATAATAATCATGACGAGATTGGTAAGACTACTCTGGATTAAATAAAATTTAAAAGGTTGAAAACTTAATCTTTGTGATCCATCCGAACTAGTCAAGGAGTTTGGAGGACCAAACTCTTTTCTTAGTAGGGGAGAGTGTAGCACCCCGAAAAATTTTATTTGTTCAAAAATATGAATAATATGATTAGTAGACTTGATTATTATTATGAGATAGAAATAATTAATATCTGGCATTAATTATCATTAATAAATGTTATCCCAGTGTCGTACTCAGAGGTACGCGCTCCGACAGGACGACACCGGAAAACTGTAATGAAAATAAAATCTGAAAACACCATAATTTTCAAAAAAATGTGGTGATATCAGAATATAAATATCTGGATTTTTTGACGTACGGATTTGAGATTAAGTCGACGCAACTATTTTCCGAGCGTTTTTTCACCCAGTGTAAAATAAATTCTAAAATCAAACTAAAATCACCATAATTTGTAAAACCATTACATTAGCTTATGGTTGAAATTACAACTTGATTAGACATTATATGAACACTCAAACATAAGCTTAATTAGGTCAGCTGATTTATTACCTATTTACGGAAGCCATTTTTGGGAATTTATGCATGCTTACGTAGCATGGGCAACGTCAGCCCATGTCACTGTAAGTTAAACTCCTTACACGATGGTGGCTGAGGTGTGGGTGTGAGATTGGGTGCATGGGCCATGTGTAAACAGCAAAAACTAAGGGGTTTTACTGTTTACACCTGCGCATGGGAGGTGTCATCGTGCATGGGGTGGAGGCTGGGTTATAAAAGGCACTCCTCTCCCTTCGTACACATCTTTCCAAACCCCCTTTGTTCTTGCTCCTGTTTTCCCTGCTCCTTGCTGCTGGAACTATTGTTGGGAGGAGCTGCTGGAGTTGCTAGCTCCACTGCCCTTGCAATTATTTCTACTTCTGCTCGTGCTGCTACTATATCTGCTTCCACCTTGGTGTAAACGTTGCTGCTAAAGATACTGTTGTTGCTGGCACGCCATCAACTTTGGGGGAAACTCTTCTCTTGTTGGGTTTAGGTTCTTTCGTCAAGAACACGTGAAGGTTTACCTGTTTGGTAAGGTAGGATTCATTCCATAATTACTTTTCTTGCTTGAAGTTAAGCTCATTACCATATTCATATCATTGTTCAGTTTTTGGGGGAAGTTATATGCTAGTTCTCTTCCTTTATCTCTCAATCTTACCAACTTGATTTGCTGTGAAGCATCCTGTGTAGGTGTTTCAACCCTCAAACTATTGCCTTGACTCTATAAACACTCGTGGAAGCGTGTGTGTTCATCCTGCAGAACTTTTTGTTGAGTACCCAATTGTTGTTATAGGAATGTTCTTCCGGTATCACGTTGTGCTAAGTCTTAAGCTAATCATGTGTAGGATTCTCTTCCTTTCTCTCTTGTTCTTGTTCCTTTGACTCTATCTCTTGTGTAGAAGTTCTAGTCTACAAAATTGTGTTTTGACTCCATCTTCATCAAGCTAGGTAGGATTCATTCCATCACTATCTCTTCCTGTATCTTGTTCTTGAACTCCATGCGAGAGGTTGAGTTCATCACCATGTGCTGCCAATGTTTAGTCTTGAGTGAGTTGTGTGTTAATTCTCTTCTACCTTCATAAGTGATTCAATTCAAGACTATGATACTCTCAATTGTGTGGAGTAACTGATTTTTAGAGTAGAAAGGAATTTGTCTTAGAAGAACTACTCTTTCAGTAGTCTTCTTCCTTAAAGATGTTGCTTTTATGTACACTATGTTAAGACTTCCTCACTTAATCCTTTTGTTTCATTAGCCTGCTGTTTTAAGGCTCAAATAGTATTCATGTAATGTCATAAACATGTTAGGAGATGTAGGTAAGCTTGGTAGTACATTCCTTGGTAGTTTCCACCAATTTCTGGAATAGTACATAGCACTTGTCGACAGCCGTACCCCTGTCTCTCGACAGGAACCATGTTCTAGAACTCCATATGTACTGTCCAGCACTTACCTGTCGATAGGCATTCCCCTGGCTGTCGACAGGTACTGTTAGACTCATGTTTTCTACTTCTGGGAAGCAATATCTGTCAATAGCCCTTCCCTGGTTGTCGACAGGCACTGTTGGACTCCTATTTTCAACACCTACTCTGATTCTAACCTTGCTAAAACAACACACCATTTATCTAGTTAATTGCCCATCTATTCTTTGTGGTTTCTACCACCTAAATACCTGATAAAACCACTCAAGTTTCTTCATTCTTACCATGAGTTATCTTTTAAAGAGTTCCAATTATGATTGACCTTTGTAAAGTTATTAACTTCTGTGATCAGTGAAAGTATTCTACAAATCCCTGTTGTGTGAAATATGATGAGTACTTGTGTACCCCACGTGAGAGTTACCAGAGTGTGTTATGATGACGAGTTGTGTATCTTTGGGCTCATTTGAGTATTATGCCTGTGCAAATGGGGCTGGTTCAGTCCTGGGAGGAGCACCCGAATTCGTCAGTGGCCGCGCGGGGGTGATGAGGACAAGTGGGTGTTGGCATACATCATTATGTTCTTGATTAGTCGTCATATCATACATGTGTGTGTGAATATATATATCTGAATTAGAACTTAAGTGTCATCTTGAATTCTTGACCATGCTTCTACATTACTCTTGTTATACATGTGTTATTGATTTGACTCATTCATTCATAATCATGAACACCCAGTGTTAACCATATACATGTTCCTATCTTGAGATTATACATGTGAATCCTTTCTATTTCATGGAATTGAATTCTACTGGGCTAGTTAGCTCACCAAATCCTCCCTTTTTAGATAATCTACAGATCTAGAAGGTGGGACTTCGGGATTTATGTGTAGAGTGACCAACCTTGGCGACATTTTACTTTTGAGATTGTAAATTGGAAATTTTGTAATATTCATGGAATGACAACTATTAAATTTTTATCTAGTTGAGCTCCCGAGCAATTTACTGTTCAGTTAGTTTAAATTTTACTCTTGATTTCTCATTCATTCACGTTTCAGCATTTATAGTTATATTAAATGACGGGACGTGGAGACCAAGTCTGGCAGGGAGAAGGGAAGATAAGTTGGAGATAAGCTTGATATGGATGATGAAGAGTTGAGTTGAGTTTTGACTTCCTTCCTTGGCACGACCGTCAGAAGATTCAGTCTCATTGAGTATTGGGGCTTTTGAAATTAATTTGATGATCATTTAGGTTTTGTAGGGTGTCACGTCCTGAGAATTACGCAGTGGATATTAATAATGCGGAATATATCGAGTCAATATCTCGAGACGTGAACAGTCAGCAAATAAGCCTCTACCTAGCACGCACTAAATGTATAAATCATACATCATCATAGGGCCCAAATATTGAACTCAACTAATCTTGTATTCAAATCTTAACTCATTATATTCCAAGTGGAAACTATTACAGGACTAAGACTCAATAAAAAGAAAAGTACATTTTTTTCCTCACTTCCTACTACACGTTCTAACACTCAAAATAAACTAACTATAGATAGACTCATATTTGGAACGCTCATCACTCGGACGCATTCCCATCCTCGACTGACTCCTCCTCTTGAACTTCATAGTCACCTAGATTGGGTAAAAGTAGGGAATGAGCAAATTAGCCTAGTAGGATTTATATCTCAATGTGCAGGCAATGATGTAAGTGATTAACAATTTAGAACTAGGTAAGCACGATGAATGTCATGATATGCATGTACGAATAAAACTCATTAAAATATGATACATGGACAAGCTAGATAGAATGATCATGATAGAACAAGATCTAGAATAAGATAACAAGATAGAATTAGCAACAGATCACTTGGTACAAGCACGCAAGATTTCACTTGATGTCAATAGCTTTCAAGAACGCAAGATATCACTAATTGCAATAAATGCAAGATGGCCATATCACGCAAGCAAGCAAGAACGCACGAGCACGATCATGTAACACTAATTAGGCACGTAGACACTAATGTCCACCAAGAAAAGATCCATCAAGAATGTACACTAGGACACGTGTATGTGGTTATTGTATCTATCATTCAACACAACACGCACGACTCCCAGTGCAGATGCAATGCTAGTAATCATTATGCCTCATGGTTAACAGTATATTTATGACTCTCTATCATTGGGGCTAGACTGGAGCCCTTGGACACTCGCCGTGCCCGGTCAGCATCTCACTTAAATTTTAAATGTAGATACCCACAGTCATTAATAATGGCCAATGAGAGTTTCAATAAGTAAGCATGTGTAATGTCATGTTCATGATGGTGATGAGAACAAGTAATAAGTAATTTGAACATGATTTCATGATAACAATGATCAAGATATAAATTTGGCAGCATAATGGTACAATTTATACTTTAGTTCAATCTTTACATTAATGGTTTTAGTCTAGATTGTAAATCACACTCACGAGAACAAGATGAGAGAGGAAGTGCACGCTATCTCCAGGGAACTTCAATGGTACAACCAACTCGTCGGCCATGTGGGAATCCATGGTCAGAGGAGATTTACGGAGGCCTTGGAGAAAAGGTCACTAGTCTACTGATTCGGAATGACCGATAGAGAGCTTCCAATTTCCCAAGAAAGGGCTGCCTAGATGTGCAAGTGTGTAGTGATGTACGCATCTCAATCCACAATCCATCGGTTTCAAACTCGCTGAAAGCACTTAACATGATGGCATGCAATGAACAATGCATTTAACTACACATGGGTTTGCAAGATTTTAAGATAATAATTATCATTTTAATCAAGCTAGAACAATAATAAGGGTAAATCACAATTTGCATGAATGATCACGTCATTAGGAAAGTAATTAGAATAATATTCACGTAATTATAACTTTTAAATGGGTTAAACACTTTTAAGCCATTAAATAAACATCATGTAATGATCAGATCCAAGACATGCGAATTACACAGTAAATATCATGTTAAACAGACCTCGGGTAAGCATGTAAATAT
This sequence comes from Colocasia esculenta, assembly GCA_014218235.1. Lineage (NCBI taxonomy): Eukaryota > Viridiplantae > Streptophyta > Magnoliopsida > Alismatales > Araceae > Colocasia > Colocasia esculenta. The sequence continues at coordinate 33,125,785 of CM024760.1, read as the reverse complement.
GCGTCCAACAGAGTGGACGCACTTTGGTACACATTGCACAGTGAAAACCAGCAAAATGGAGGAAAGTCAAAATCACGTTCAAGAGGGTGGCTGCCTTCATGATTGAAATGCGTCGGGGGTCATGGATGCGTCTATAGAAAAACCATTAAAAAAACGTGGCCGTGAAACCCTCTGAAATGCGTCGGGGTCGGACGCCGCGTTTCACAGCGGCCCGGACTCCCAGGCGGTGCGCAAACCCACGCGGGGCGTGGACTGGTCAATGCCTAAATCACGTCCGGGTGCGTGGATGCTTTTCATGGGATCGCGTCACTCCTGGGCGACACGATACCAGGCCCTTGAATCGCGTCCACCTGCCTGGACGCGGTTCAGGTCCCGACCGAAAACCCAAAACCCAGAAAAACTGTACTCACAGGGGGTTCAATCATGCAATGCTTATATATCCTAAACTAAGGCTCTTTGGACAAAAGTCTCAACATGAAAGTTGATGGGAACATGACAAAGGAGAGAACTATGATTTTTAAATAATTTTAAATGGCCTCGGGATGTGTGATAAATTGACATGAACAAGAAAAGACCCTAACATGCGCGACTTTGGCAAAACGCCTATAATTCAAAATCTACTCATTAGAATTCGATGAAACTAGTGGGAAACGAAAGTTAACTTGATGCTCTACACATTGGTATAAGATATGTTAAGCTTTGGCCCGAGAAAATCTACCTTCTAGGTTGATGAAGTCTCATTCTTCAGAAATCCCTTGTTCAGACCACTGCTTGAAGAACGCTTAATACTTCGTGTATACTGCACAAAAATTGGGCATTCTAGTTGGGTTAGGAAGTAGACTTGACCCTCTTTCCAAGGGTATAGGTCTTGCATGATGGGATTTAGATTTGACCTACCTTTGGTTGACTCCAAGAGGACGGTTTGCACAGGTCGAAGCAGACGAAAAGGGGAAGAAGATGGCCTTCTTGTGGTCGATCCACAGCTCCCTAGGACCCCAGCTGCCCAGCACTCTTCCACACGACCCCAACAAGTTGTAAAACTCATCCCTAGGGTTTAGTGGAGAGTATTTAAGCAACCATGGTGTTTAGGAGTCCTATTGTGACAAGGAAAGCCAAGTTGTGGTTTTGGCTTATTAGTTTCCTATTTTGAGAATTTCTTCCTCCATTTGAGTGTGTGAGGCTTTAGGAAACCTCCCACCATAGTTAAGCACAAATGTGGGTTGCCAAGAGTGCAAGATCTCTTCCCAATTCAACTCTAATTGCCTCTTTCTAATTTCAGCTTATTTAAGCTACGAATTTCCATGCATTTTCTTGCTTCATTTGATTTTTAGGTCATATGTGGTCCATTGGCCCAATTAAGATATTGGGTCATTAATATATAATGTTGGAAGTCTCTCCAACACTTTTATTTAATTTTTGGTTGCGTCGTATTTCCGTGTTAACGGTTATCCGACTTGTTTCCTAATTTGGATAATCGGTCACCATGTGATGTACACTTGGTTAATCCAATTTTTTGTTGTATGAATTTCTTCGTGGAACACTTAGGAATAATGTGTGGGGTTGATTTATAATTTTTATGGATTTTTTGATGTGTTTTAGCACATACGATAATGATACGTATGTTTTAAATACTCTTATATTATGAAATTATTTATTTCCATTTATTTGAATTTTTATGCAATTAAAATTTCCGGGGTGCTACACCCTCCCCCACTTAAGAGAATTTGGTCCCCAAATTCATGTATAGAAAGTTATTGTACAAGTGAGGTGTACTTGTAAAAAGCTCCGGGTATCTTTTGCGCATTACTTCCTCGGTTTCCCACGTGTCGTCTTCATCCATGTGTTGATTCCATTTAACCCTTACCAGTGGGATGACCTTGTTCCTTAGTTGGCGCAGTTCCCGGTCCACGATCTTAACTGGCTTCTCTTGATATGTTCTGTCTTTGTTGAATTCCAAGAGTTCATATTCTATGACATGCCACGGATCTCATACATACTTTTTCAACATGGATATGTGGAACACATTGTGTATTCCATCCATTTGTGGTGGTAAAGCGAGACGATATGCCACCTCGCCAACTCTTTCAAGGATTTTGAAAGGCTCGACAAACCTTGGTGACCACTTGCCTTTAATGCCAAAACGCCTAATCCCACGGCCCGGAGACACTTTCAAGAATACATGTTCACCACCTGAAACTCCAGGTCTCTTCTTCTATTATATGCATATGCCTTTTGTCTTTGCTGCGCCACTGCCATTCTTTCTTTAATAAGCTTTACCTTCTCTGTGGTTTCCCTTATCATCTCTGGTCCTAGCATTTGTTTTTTGCCAACTTCATACCAGCATATTGGAGATCGGCAACTCCTGCCACAAAGTGCTTCAAATGGTGCCATTTGAATGCTAGCTTGATAGCTATTATTGTAGGCGAACTCCACAAGAGGTAATTGTTCATGCCAGCTACCTCCAAAATCTAGGGCACAGGCTCTAAGCATATCTTCAATCACCTGGTTGGTTCTCTCCGTCTGACCATCAGTCTGTGGATGGAAAGCCGTGCTAAAGTTTAGTTTAGATCCCAAGGAGTAGTGCAGTCCTTTCCAAAAGTGGGATGTAAACCTAGGGTCTCTATCAGACACGATAGACACCGGTACTCCATGTAATCTGACTATTTCCTTCACATACAATGCAGCCAGAACATCTACTAACCACTTATTCTTCACTGGCAAGAAGTGAGCCGACTTAGTTAAGCGGTCAACTATAACCCAGATACCATCGAATCCACCTCTATATTTGGGTAGTCCAAAAATAAATTCCATCCCTATACCTTCCCATTTCCATGCCGGGATTTCTAGGGGTTTGAGTTTACTTGCGGGTCGCAAGTTTTCCGCCTTGACCTTTTGACATGTTAAGCATCGGGCCACATATTCTGCCACCTCCCTCTTCATATTTGGCCACCAAAAGCTTCTTTTCAAATCTTGATACATTTTGGTAGTTCCAGGATGAATGGTATACCTGGTCTTGTTCCGGGATCGAGTCTGTGTACCCAACCATGCAGATACATTTTGGTAGTTCCAGGATGAATGGTATACCTGGTCTTGTGAGCCTCATCCATAATCATTTTCTTTGTCTCCGCATGGTCGGGTACACAGACTCGATCCCGGAACAATAGTCTTCCATCTTCAGTTAAAGAGAAATCCGGCCTCTGGTCTAGATTAGCCTTAATTTCCACAAGTACAGGGTCATTGTCTTGGAGTGTTATTATGTCCTCCAATAGTGTAGGTTGTGCTCTAACACTAGCAACAAGGCATCCCTTCTCTTTGATGTCAGCATCAATATTTAACTTGGCAAAGTCTTCTAATAATTTCCATTCGCCCACCATTAAACTTGACAATGTGATCATTGGCTTTCTACTTAGAGCATCTGCCACAGCATTTGCTTTTCCTGGATGATATTGGATCGTGAAGTCGAAGTCTTTGAGATACTCCAACCACCTCCGCTGTCTCATATTCAAGTCCTGCTGAGAAAACAGATACTTCAAGCTTTTATGGTCAGAAAACACAATGAATTTCTCACCATATAGATAATGACGTCATATCTTCAAGGCGAAGACTACAGCAGCTAGCTCCAGATCATGTACAGGATAATTTTCCTCGTGCTTCTTCAATTGTCTAGACGCATAGCATATAACTTTCCCATTTTGCATCAGTACACAGCCTAGGCCGATCCCGGATGCATCGGTGTATACTTCAAAACTACCCCCAGCAACTGGCAGTGTCAATACGGGTGCTGAGGTAAGGTGCTCTTTCAATGCCTTGAAACTTTCTTCACATTCATCAGTCCATGCAAATGGATTCTCCTTCCTGGTAAGCCTGGTCAATGGTATAGCTATCTTTGAGAAATCTTTAATGAAGCGACGATAATAACCGGCTAAACCCAGAAAGCTTCTAATCTCCGACACAGTTGTCGGCCTTGCCCAGTTATTTACCGCCTCCACCTTAGATGGATCTACAGATATTCCCTCCTTGGATATGATGTGGCCAAGGAAAGACACTTCTTCCATCCAGAATTCACACTTACTATGTTTTGCATAGAGTTGATTGTCTCTAAGAACTTGCAGAGCAATCTTCAAGTGTTTCTCATGTTCTTCTTTGGATTTGGAGTAAATAAGGATGTCATCAAAGAACACCACTATAAACTGGTCCAAGTATGGCATATACATATTGTTCATAAGTTGCATGAAAGCCGCTGGAGCATTTATTAAACCAAACGGCATGACCACGAACTCATAATGACCATATCTACTCCGGAATGCCGACTTGTGAATATCCTCTTCCTTTATTCTTAGTTGATGGTAGCTTGATCTTAGATCTATCTTGGAGAAATATTGTGCACCGGAGATCTGGTCAAATAGCTCATCGATGCAGGGCAGTGGATACTTATTCTTTATTGTCAACTGGTTTAACTGACGGTAATCAATGCATAGCCTCATTGTCCCGTCCTTCTTCCTGACAAATAGCACTGGCGCTCCCACGGGGATGTGCTAGGCTTGATAAAACCCTGATCTAGCAATTCTTGGATCTGTCTCTTCAACTCCTGCAATTCAACAGGGGACATGCGATACGGGGCTTTTGAAATAGGGGCTGCCCCAGGGAGTAACTCAATGGTGAAGTTTACCTCCCGCTCAGGTGGTATGCCAGGTAATTCCTCTAGAAATACATCAGGATAGTCCCTGGCTATTGGAATGTCCTCTAGGGTTGGTTTCTTCTTTTCAGTTGCCAAGACTGAAACTAGGAAAGCATCACAACCTTAGAGGATATCAAGATAGGGTGTTTGTGATAACGGGTGCCAAGTAGTGATAGAGTTGGAAGGTTTGGTCTTTTGAAAGTGACCCTCCTATGGTGACAGTTTACATCGACATCATATTCAATTAGCCAATCGACACCCAAAATGGCATCATAACCTTTCATGTCTAAACAGATAAGGTCGGCAGGGAGATTGTGTCCTCCAATTATAGTTTCACATTTCGACAAGTAGTGAGTGAGTTCAGAATCTGAGCCTAGTGGAGAGGCTACAGTGATCTTGGATTTCAAGGGTACAGGTTTGACAGGTAGAGTTGCAGCAAATGTGGTGGAAATAAATGAATATGCAGCTCCAGTATCAATAAGCACAAATGCAAGTTGAGAGTGTATGGAAATGGTACCTTCCACCATACCCCCTTCCTCGGGTAGGTCAGCTTCTATGATAGCATTAAGGCGTCCCTGACACCGTGGTACATTCTGAGCTCTAACTGGCTGGTCCTTCAGCATAGGACAATCAGGAATACGGTGGTCACGACCCCCACATTTCAAGCACACCCCGAGCTTCTTCCAGCATTCTTCAGCTCGGTGCCCCGGTTTATCACAGAATTTGCAGTTTTCAGCCAACTGCCTACCTTCCACTTTGACTCTCTTGCCTCCAGCAACATCTCTTCTGGCATTCAGCCTCTTGTTGTTGTTATTGACGTTGTTGTTACGAAAAGTTGGAGCAATATTAGGTGCTCCCTTCTTGACGAAGACTGGCTTGGAGTTGTCCTTGCCCCTCATGCCCTCCACTTTTGCCATGGTGTCTTCTACCAGCTGAGCTCTTTGGACCATCTCAGTATAAGTTTGAATGTTGTGAGGTCCGAGCTTCTCGATGAACATGGGCCTGAGCCCATCCATGAACCGATTTGCCTTCAGTCTTTCCGTTCCCACCAGGTGTGGGGCATACACAGCAAGACGCGCGAACTAAGCCTAATACTCAGCCACGGACATTCCTTTCTGTTTCAGTGCAGCAAATTCCGCCGCCTTCTTTTCCTTAACTCTTTCAGAGAAGTATTTTCCTCGGAAGATCTCCAGAACTCCTGCCCACTCTAGCTCAGCTACATTTGGCAGGTGGGCCGATGTGGCCTTTCACTATGCTCGGGCATCCTTAGTGAATTGAAAAGTGTCCAGTACCACCTTCTCCCTGTTAGTGCATTGCATGACTTGGAAGATCCTTTCTATCTCTTCCTGCCAGTTCTCTGCCTCGTCCGGATCAGGGGATCCAGAGAAGCGAGTAGGGTTCAAACTCCTAAAGTTGCGGTGTAAATCACCCACTCCATTCCTAGCAGCAGCAGAAGCCTGATTTCCAGCCTGAACCACATTTTGTAAAGCTTGAGTCAATCCAGCCACAGTGTCTTGCATAGCTTGTCACTGGTTGCGAGCCATTGCAGTGAAGTGAGAGAGTTACGAGGGGTCCTGAGAAAAAGGATGGAAACCAATTAATGTCTCTAGATACATTATAAGAGTCAATGGGTAGGAGTGTTTTGTTCATTCTATCATATTCCCAGTCTCTACCCATTCTCACCAGGTACTATATTTAATTTCCATGACCTAGGTTCCATAGCTATCTCCTAATCCTGAAACATGTATCCTATTTGGTATTCCTAGGCTCTGATACCACTAAATTGTCACGTCCTGAGAATTACGCAGCGGATATTAAGAATGCAGAATATATCGAGTCGATATCCTGAGACGTGAACAGTCGGCAAATAAGCCTCTATCTAGCACGC